>BTHU01000016.1:60897112-61337112 GCA_036184795.1 Tokudaia tokunoshimensis
AGGGATAGGTGCTATGCACCCCAGTCATCTTGGATACCACATGGTAGTTGGAAACCTTGGACATAACAAAATTTACCTCAGTCTAGCTTACACAATAGATTATTGGTTCATTAACCAGAGTCCAGTTTGATCATGATTCCTGTTCCTTTCTCTTAATTCTGAATTCTGTCCTCCATATTCTGACTCTATATTCAGAATGATAATAATGACTGAGCTCCTGAGCTCCTGAGCATTCTCACTGGCTTTTGTGTGGGACACCGGTCTTGTCAGAAGTCACAGCAAAGCTCTAGCATACAGTTACTTGCTACAGACCTGACTGTAGATCATCCATGGAGTGAACGAGTTAGCAGCATAAACTAGTTAACAAATATGTCAGTTAGCATAAACTAACCATAGTCCACCCCTGACACTGAAGCAGGGCCTCTCCAGAAGCACTGGCTATGTAGAGAAGAGCTATTGTTGTCTCAGGAAAGGAGAGTGGGCATAGAGTGCCCCAGAACCACAGGGCCCCAGTTCTACCCTTTGACTATTGGGCTTCCTTCGCTGGCTGCTTTCATGTGCAAATGCACCCCTTCAACTCCATGTTGAGACTTTTTTCTGACCACCTAGGTTCACTGGTTCTTGTCCTCCAAACAGCTGAGGCTGCTAGCCACACAGGCATCCGTTTCTTCTTTTGCCAAGTACAAGAGAATGTTTGCTCTCTCCAGAGCTTTCTGAGGTCTCTGAGTATACCCAGAGATTTAATAGGAATTCAAAATGTCAAGTCACATTCCAGGAAGGAAGGAAGAGAAACTCGTTCAAATAAGAAAAGATGAATTCTTGGGACCACAGTCTCTGTTTACCTTGTCTGAGACCCTGAATTTATAGCTTACAAATCAGAAGGACTTTTTTTTATACAAGTTCTGTGTACCAAGCTTCTGCTCAACCCCTGAAAAATGTCAGTTGGAAGGTGGCGACTATAAAGATGGAGGCAGATAATTCTTACAAAAGGAAAGAAAATGGCCGTGCCAGGTGAAGAATGCCTGCTTGTCAGAGTTCGATCCAGCCACTCCAATCTTCTCCCATGCCCTCAAGATACCCTGGAGTTAAGAAAGCTCAGACACATTCCCAAGAACATAGCAAACACTCCCAGGTCACCGGAAAGACACAAAAGAATGATTAAAAAGTATTCAGACCTGATTCATTTTTTTCCTAGACTTTAGCCTTAGACTCTGGCATGAGAGCATTTTGGAATTTGCATTTCAAAATGGTAATTAGATACTTTAGGCCAAAGTCAGGTCTTTAAAATAAATACTCTGTCACATTTCTTCACCTCTGTAGAACCATTTGTTTAAGCCTAAGGATCTGAGTCATACTCTAATGTCTTTCACTGTATGTACATATGCATGCATGTGTGTGCATGTTCAGACGCATATGTGTAAGTGGAAACCAGAGGACAAGCTGTGGTGTTGTTTATCCTCAGGGCTGTCCACCTTAGTTTTGTTCTGTTTTTCTTCTTTAAGATAGGGTCTCTCCATGGTCTGTGGCTCCTAGGCTCGTTTGTCTGGCTAGCTAGTGCATCCCAGGGATCCACTGTGGCTGCCTCCCCAGCCCTGGGATTACCAAAATGCAAACCAGCTTTTTATGCTCATTATCGGTACCAAAGCCAGGCCTTTATGCTTGAATGGTAAACAGTGTACCTAACTGAGCGATCCTCCAGCCCAATTCTGTTATTCTCAATAAAAGAGTGGTAAACCCCTTTTAAAAATCCAGGAGCTATGAACACTACTTATGTCTCTACTTAAGATACAGAAGTCAGAGGAATAGACAATTCTCTTTAAGACATTTCTTTGACAGAGGTCAAAACCGTTTAATACTAATAATGCATGCATAACTTCAGAACTCACCTATATTACACCACATAGATGTGCAATCAAGACTCAGAAATCCAAACCCCATTGGGTTCCCAGTTACATTCCAAATTTACACTTCACTGGAGAATCTGCACAATCCCACTCTGTGGCCATGAGAATGTCCCCTGCACTTAGTGTGTTTAACCACTGAGTAAAGGCTCAGTTTGGGGGAAGAAACTAGTAACATTAGCCCCAATTGAAAGCTCAGTTTATAGACAGATTCTATTCATCTCAGAAACAGGAATTCTAATTAAACATAGTTAGGTTAATGGGGAAAGTTACCAGCTACAAGTTTTTGTTAAAGTAATGGACGTAAGAATTCTATTTTTTTTCTATAAGCCTAGATTTGAACCTCAATCTTGATTTAATCATGAGAAACAGAGACTGAAAACTATCTCCTTTCCTAGACCAGTTTTCAGTGGGGGATGGGAGGCTGGGCTGGTCCCCAACTGTCCAGAAAATACAGATTCCTCACTGCTATTGACAGACCCAGCATCGTGTCCCCCCCCCCCCCACCCCTCACCCCCCACCACCACCACCTTTTACGTGGTGCCTGCTTTGCTGGCTGCCTATGCTGCCCTCATGTGTCTAGCAAGAGAAATGTTTTTGCTTTTCAACATTCTAGTGACAGCTCATAAAATAATGGTTTTCCCCCTCCCCCATTCAGAGTAAAATCTAAAATTCATGCATAGAAAGGCCATGATTCCAAATGGCCCCAGGACGGAAAGGTACTGATACAAAAAGAGCTAGCTGGATTCTCCAACATCTCTCAATGATCATGCACTAACTGACCAATATAGTTGATTTTTCCTGAAAGTATTGAGCATTTTATTTGTTCTAATGTTTGAGAAAAATCAAGTGTGAAGGATCGGTAAGTCATTTAGCTAAAAATCTGAAGCACAAATTTAATAACTTACAAAATGTTACAGGGTTTTTTTCCCCTTTATCCTCTTGCTTTTCATAATAAGTCTTTATAAGTCCTAAGACACACGTCTGTGTGTTTATAGTTTCTGAGGCTCAGTTCCCATCCACAGAGCGCCATGGGCAGAGCCATGGGATCTGGATCTAGTTAGTCCACAAATGCGCAGCACTGCTCCCAGCTGCTCTCAACACGCAAGCTTCCCACAGGTTCGTTCAGAATCATCTCCAGAAGCCCCTTTATCTGAGGACTGTCTCTTCCCATAACCCAGAACTCTGGTGCTACCACTAGGTTTAGATTTTACAGGAGACATTGCCACACTCAGATTCCATAAAACAAAATTCTAAAGGAAGTTTATTTATGTGGGGAAAAGTGTGTAGTAAATTTTGACACACACATAATTCAGAACCATGACTGTGGCAATGACCAAAGAATTAAAAAAACAAACAAACAAACAAAACGAACAAACAAAAAACCTGTTAAAAACATTCCTTAACCCTGTCTCGAAAAGCCAAAAAAAAAAAATTCCTTGTCAAAAGTAAAATAAAGCATCCTATTTTAAACCTGAAATACTCAACTTTGAAATAGATTTATGAAGTACTGGAGCCCCACTAGACTGTGGCCTTAAACACATCTCTGTTTCTCCTACACACAAGCCCCAAAGGTCTACAAATCAGAGTCAGGTCTCTTGCAGCAACTGCACCATGTCTTGGTATCCATTTTCTGTGTTAGTTGCTTCTCTGTTACTAAACCAGCAATTTAAGAGGAGAAGGATTTATTCCAGCTCATGATTAGAGGGCACAGACCATCACGACGTGTGCAGCATGACGGAGCGGCAGCAAGAGGCTGCCACAGTTAGGAAGCCGAGATTACTCCAGGGCAGGCACTATACGTTAGTCTTTATTAAGTAAATGCTTGGTCAGAATATGAAGTGTTCCTAAAAGCAGGCATGGCATGGTGCACATACCTGCAATCATCCTAGCATTTGGGAGGTAAAGGCAAGAGAACCTGGAGTTCAAAGTCATCCCTAGCTACCTATCAAGTTTAAGATCAGCTTGGGCTACATGAGACCCTTTTCAAAAAACTGTGTTATTTCTAACTTTGCACTAAGAACAGAAATTTACTCCTAGAGATTGAACTAGGGTCATCAGGCTTAGCAACAATCAACTTTGACTAGTGAGATAATTCTCTGGCATCCTTTGTGTTTCTGAGCAGGTTTTATGAACAAGTGTTTAGACCTCAGAATAAACTAAGACAATCCAAAATAACAATAACAAAAATGGATGGGAGCAGGGCATGGTAGTACATGTCTTTAATCCCAGCACGCGGGAAGCAGAGATAGGTGGATCTTTGCGAGTTTGAGGTCAGCCAGGTCTCAAAGAGAGATGCAGGACATCCGGGGATGCGTAGAGAAACCCTGTCTCAAAAATCCAAAAAAGTGTATGTGTGTGGGCAGTGAGAGTATAAATATTGTATTCATTTACAAGCAGAATTTTTTATTAAAATAAAAATCAGAAATGTAATTGGGAATGCAATGGATAGAATTCCTCATGGCATTCTTCAATTCATTGTTGGATTCCTCCCTCTGTGATCCACTCCTGCCTGCAATTACCAGCTCCAATGCTCTCATACTTGTCCGTTATGTGCCCAGGTTGAGACAGCCAGCAAGAGCAATGGTTCTCAGTGGGGGCAAGCAGGCCCTGCCACTTGCAGAAGGCATAGGGAAAAGTCTGGGGACATTTCTGATTGCTGACCAGGTGCCACCACCTTCCCTCCAATGCAAGTACAACCCCAATGACCAAGCACCATGTGATCCAAACTGTCAAGGATTCCACTGTGCTAGATCTATCAGTGCTGTGTGCTGTGTGTCCCCCTCCACACACACACACAAAAATCATGAGTTCCCAAATGCAATGGTATTGAGAGGCAAGGACTAAGGGGGAACATTTAGTTTACAGGGGCTCCATGCGTGAGTGAACTAATGTCAATACAAAAGGCCTAGAGGCTTTCAATTTGTTTTCTCATACCCTCCTGCCCCTCTGCTTCCAACATGTGATGGAGCAGAAAAAGGCCTATACTACATGTGGGCTCCTTAATCCTAGACTTCCCAGCTTCCAGAACTATAAGAAGTCTTCTTAGAAACACAGAAAAAGAAAGAGGATAAATACTAGGGATTGAAAAAAAGAGACCACGCAGCAGACTCGACGCCACAGGGTGCCCTTGACTGCATTCTCTCTGGCTCCAACTCGCTTGTCTGCTGACCAGCAATCCTGGTATAAACCTGTGATTTCTGATATCCTTAAGCTGTCTGTGTTGTTCACACTCAAACTGAGTTCCCAAGTCTTCCAAATGAAGAAATTGGGTGGTGAGCTCCTGAAAGATCTGAAATTGAGCTAGAAATGTCAAGTTTTAGGAAACCTTGACCGAACAAAGCAATTTTTGCCTTTTTTCAAATTTGAGCAAGTATTGAATCTTCCCCACCCCCTCCCCACAAGCCCTTTGCTTTTGAAACAAGTTTCTTTTCTAAGATCACACACACACACACACACACACACACACACGCACACACACATACGCACGCACGCACACACACACCTGAATTTATACCTGGAGCTCAGCAGAATGTTACTAAAATAATGAAGGCTTTAGGGCGGAAGAAGTCAGCATAAAGCCTAAAAACGAACCTTATAAAATGAAAATCTCTTAAATAAACAAGTAGGGCAGAACCTTGACTGGCAGTTTCTGTAAAATTCTATTTGTCTTAGCTACAGCCAACATCAGAAACCATCTAGCTAGCAAATATAAAATGTGTATGGGCCGTCTACGGCAACACACATACGAAAAAAGAAGAATTAGCTTCTCTGTAACAACGTAAGCCATGTGTATTTCATGAAGCTGACAGAAGTGTACGTGAAAAGGGCTCCTTGGAGGCTGCACCACCAACCAACTTCTGTGGATGTGGAATTCTGGAAACAGCAGGAAACCAATTTTCCCCTTTAGCTATTCGCGATGTTTCTTTTCTTGACTTGAAGTCCTGGGCCCTAGGGCAGACTCAAGAAAGCATCACTCGTCCACTGACTAAGGAAATGGCAACTTGTTGACAGTTGTCAAGGGATAGTTTCCACAGGAGGGAGGGGAAGGTATTCAGCATAATTAAAAGGTCTTGGTGAACTTACCATGCACGAGAACATCATTTGCTAGAGTAGTAGCTCCTCCCCTCATCACGTTCACACTTTTTGTTTAGCATTTAAACATCAGACCAAGTATGTACAACAAGCCTGTACACGTGAGCCTCCCATTCATATTAGCATCCTTCCTTTTATGAAACAACTTACTACCACAGGCCTTCCCACATATTCAAAATGCTACATCAAAGTTTTCTATGAACAATTTCTTACATAATGGTAAATACGTTTGCAAGCCAATCCCTTCTTTAGAAATAAAGGCATAAACAGATAATTGCGCCACATTTAACCACAAGCACAAGTCCAGTGGATAAACATCAATGTTTGTACTTGCTAATGAGGCAAGAGGACGAATGGTAGAGAGAACACAGGCAAAGACGATGTGGTTTACACAGGCAATGTGGCTCCACTACTCATCTCCTCTCAAAGGTTAGGATGCACGGGCCCTGCCCACCCCAGCACTTGGGAGATGTGTATCTCTGAATCACTGTGAATACTTGACAAGTGATATCACAAGGCCAGTGATTACTGATGGCAATTGATCCGCACAGTCTTTATTCTCAAGATAGCAGAAACCCTGCAGGGTCAGAAACCATCAGCTCCTATACCCCTGAAGATCATAAACGTTCTAATCCATGGCTAAGGACTGCCTCCAGTGGAGTGGAAATGTACCGCAGGCTTCCTGTGGTCTTAGGAGACAAAAACACAATGCAATGTTGAGTGCAGTCCTAGTAAAACGCTTTCCACTCTTAAGCGAATTCCAAAGCTTTACACCCATTTCTTCCCTGACATGCCATTATGCAGCAATCAGACCATGGGGCTCAGGTGACATAATGTGAGCATTATTGCACAGCGTTAACTTTTTTCAACCTCATTTTTTGATCTTTAAGAACTAGAAAAGACCTCCTTATAATGCTGTTCTAAAACAAAAACGCAGTAAATGAAACATGTAAATACTGGAATATATGACAAAACAACCAAAATATATCTATTAGTAGGTCCCCTCTACTAGCCATCAACTCTCCATTTCACAGCTAACATGATCTAATTAAGACAGACTAGTTTTCAACCAAGATTACCTGTGTGTTACAGCTCTGACGGGAAAGGCCTCCTGAAGTGAAATATTACAGCTCCGAGGGGGAAGGTATCCTGGCAGCCAGTAGCCAAGAAATACCGCAAAGTCACCCCACAACGAACCACACACAACAGATTTCATAAGAAGGAAAAGCCCAGGAGGGCAGCTGCCTCTGCTCAGGTGAGAAGCAGCAGAAAACCAAGCATTAGATGGGATTTATATAGTTTCTTGTGGGGCAGATCTTTCCAAGGTAAAGATTTCCAGGGAGATGGGGATGGGTGGGTTTTCAAGTCATGAGCCTGGGCTTTTTATACTCTGTAGGGTGGAGTTTGGCTGCCTGTGTCTGGAGGATCTGGGTCCAGAGCCTGGAAGTTAGAGGTCCTCAGAAACAGGGCCAGGCCACTTGCACGCCTTGTGGTGACAGGCACAATTTTCTTCTGATGACCAATTCCCAAATATCCTACTCAATATAAAATTACTATCTCCTGACCCAGACACAAGCACTACTTTACAAACTATTTGTACAGCTTCCCTTTTTGCTTTTTTCCCCCTTATTTCTATTCAGGAAACACATGAGTTACACATTCTTGTTGTAGAGTCTCAGATAAAAGTGTTTTAAGAATCTTTAATCCCAGCACTTGGGATGCAGAGGCAGGTGGATTTCTGAGTTCAAGACCAGCCTGGTCTACAGAGTTCCAGGACAGCCACGGCTATATAGAGAAACCCTGTCTCGAAAATACAAAGAGTGTTTTAAGAAAAAAAAAGCACAAATTTTGTAAACATTTTTTTCCACACAAAAGGCAAAAACAACACCCAAGGAACTAAATTCAAGTAACACCCTAATACCTGAGCATTCTGAACTTGGTCCTAACTGCTCATATCCACAAACAAATATCTACCATGTACCCCAGGCCTGCTACCCAGGACCAGTTCCAGATGCGCCTCTTACATTTATTTACTTTTCAATGTGAGGGCACCCACATGGCCTCTGAGGAAATCAAAGAACAACTTGTAGATGTTGGTTTTCTCCTTCTACCATATGAGTTTAGGGACCAAGAATTCACTTGTGTTTAATTTTCAGGTTGCCTGAGCTCGCTACAGTAGCACTGTTCTGAAGGTGACTCCATGGCTTATGTATTCTAGGATGTCATTATGGATCTTCCATTAAAAAACTTTCTGCTCAGTTAGACCACCTTCTTAGAAAGATACCAGTAGATATTTATTCAGTTGTTTTTATCATTTCATGAACTAGCAAGACAAGAAAGTAATTCTGGAAACTCAAATAGAAACCCTACATAAATTAGTAAGCTCTCAAACTATTTCAGGGTTCAAAGTTTAAATAAGTAGGCACAGAAAAGTCACATTTTTATGGAAATGTTTTATTTATTTAAAAAGAAACATCAAGAGTATACCGGCCTCACTTTTTCAAAGCAATGTAATGCAATGCCCAGCATCTCAGTAAGGGACACCCTGCTCTCTGAACCTACTTCTAGAAACACTGAGGCTCAGGGCTCATGGGAAGTAGAAATGGACAATGTAATTACCAAACATAATATGTAAGAGAAAGCACACATAACTCAATGGTCATGAAAAAATAGATTAATCAAAAGATTTTGTTTAAAAATATTAAGTTCAAGTTCTATGGAAATTGTATGCATGAAGCATAGTGTGAATCAGGACTCTTCGTGGTCGCTTCTAGAACAAACCAGCTTGAGTTAGAAAGTTAAACTTGTTTAACTTCTCTTTTCCAAAGTACTTCAAAATGTCACCAAAGTAAACTACCATACTTTAACCGTTCCAAAACCCGTTCTACAGCTCCTATCACATGCATTCCCCTTGGGGTGCACAAAAAAAGACACAGCTGCTAACAGAACAAAGTAAAGAGCCAATCTAGAAAAGAAAATGGCCCAATCAAGTGAGATCAGCATCTGAGCTTTAACTATAGTCCTTCCCTGTCCCCCATCACTTCTTTTCATGTTGTCTTTGGAAAATAAGCAACTAGGGGCAGCTGGTGGATTCACTTCCTCGTGAGACCTTTTCTCCTGGCCACCATACAGTGTGGCCAACACAGGTACCCCTCTCCATCTGACAGAAACCAAGGCCCAGACCTCTCTCCCACCCTTGGGCTGTGAAGTAACACTGTAGACTCTACTACTACTGCAAAAAGGGAGACTTCTTACTGTTTGGTTGCCTTGACAGCACTTAACCATTTAAATAAAGCTTAAAATTAAAAACCAGAAATCAAACTGCACATAGACAACCTCAGGAAAATGCAAAGTAAATAATAACCCTAACCATAAAGTCTCCCTCCTCTATTCCCATGTCACGGCATTCACTTTTCCTGTATTAATCCTAAACATCCACATTTAGATCTTCCCTTTCAAGAACACGTCGGAACCAGCATGCTGGAAGCTGTGGGACAAACAGGCCGTTTCAAGCCCACTTTATCCATCAGGCTGGTCTTTCCTGTTCTCAGTCTGCACACCCAAAGTGCTGGAAGCTTCTGGAGAGAGCAGCTGGGGGAAGCTGGCCTGGCTCCCTGCTGAGGGCGTTGGCAGCGAAGGCCCCCCACACAGTGGAGTCCTCCTCAGTTTGATCACTCGATGGGGTAGAGACTTCTTGTCAGAGAGGAGCACCTTGGCTGGAGGTGGCTGTGTGGCTTGGTTTTCAATACTCTGGGCATCAGGGGAAGCAGGAGCATGTCCAGATGCCCCCGTGGCCACAGAGCACTGGGCTGCCTTTCCATAGCTGCCTCTTTGAGAGCGGTTTGCAGTAGCCTGAGAGGAGATCTGGGCAGCGTTGGCAGGTGACACCCTCACTGAAGCAGAGTTCTTGACTTTAATTTGGGTACTTGTAGAAGGGCCCAAAAATCTGACTGGCTTAGGACCAGTCTTACAGTTCACACCTTCATCCTCTTCCCTGAGGGCTATCAGCCGCCTGGAAATACAGAAGCATTCTTTTCAGCACTTACACTTTTGGTAGTCAATGAAAATAAAGTCTCTGAAGTTCACATTCAGGCTTAATAAAAAGAGGCAATGTTTACGGATAGCATTATAGATAGCAGCTCACCTCATTCCCCACCATGGTCAACTTGGTAGCAAATTTCCTAAAGACTGTTTCTGCTGCTTTACAAACTGTATCTTAAAACCACACATGGAGTGTGAGTAAGAGTTAGGCTACGCATCACTCTGCTCCCAAGAGTTCTGCACTGATGCACAGGACAACCAAGAATATTCAGTGCTATTTCCAAGAACCGCAGAAAGAGAGCTCACAGCCAAATAAAGGTTACTCTCCAACATGAGCTTCAAACCCATACTGACAAAGAGAAAGGCTGCAAGCCTCAGGAAAGTCAATGTGCCTATTTAACTGCGGCAGCTGTATCTGCCAGTCACCGTCCTGACAGTCAGTAGAATCTGCATGCCATGAGACATACTTAGGCGAAACAGCTCTTAACAGTCAAGCCCATGCTAGAAATAGGTATTTTTAAATCTGAAAAGTACTGAGCAAATTACTCAGACTCCTGAAATGAGTTGACCATTCATTATAAATAGCCTAAAGGAAAAAAAAACTGCCAAAATTGACCTTAAAACAGTAAAAGTCCTGCCTGCCCCGCCGGGTTTTCCTCCTAGTTCCTGGCCTAGGCCCTCCTGAACAAATGGAGCATTTGTTCCCTGTGGTGCACTTCCTCTCCACAGTACTGGCTGCTAGAAGCAGGGCAGTTCAGTGAATGCTTGTCTTTGGAAACAGAATCATGGTCTGGCTTCATAGAATCTTCCACACATAGCAAAGAATGCTAATACACACAGCTTTAAAACGTTACTGATCATAATTACACATCACTTTTGTTATCTTGTCTATGCATCAAAATGCTGCTTCCTAAAATTCCGAGAAAAGATCATTGACAAAGAGGAGGCCACCTTCAGCTATTCCTCTGCTCTGTTTCCCGTCTGTGTCTTCACTGGAGTCTACACCAAGGTCTCTCTATCTTGGTATAGTTGCCATTTCAATAAAATCATTCTTTGTGGGGAAGCTGCCAGCAGGATAAGTGTCAGTATCCCTGGCATCTACCTACAAGAAACCAGTAGCATCTCCCTCCCTCCCTGCAGAGTGCAACCCAAAAGCTCCAGACATTGCTAAATATCTCAGGAAAGGGAGTTATTAAAAAAAAAAATCCTTCCCAGATGAGAACCATTGTTCTAGACTTGACATTTGATGATGGTTCAAACGGCAAAATAAATTAATAATACAATAATATATAAGTTAATAACACAATTAATGTCTTTTAAGAAATAAAATGTTGGGCTGGAGAGATGGCTCAGCAGTTAAGAGCACTGACTGATCTTCCAGAGGTCCTGAGTTCAATTCCCAGCAACCACATGATGGCTCACAACCATCTATAATAGGATTTGATGCCCTCTTTTGGTATGTCTAAAGACAGAGACAGTGTTCTCATGTACATACAATAAATAAATATCAAAAAGAGTTGTGAGAGGGGGGGGAGAGAAAACAATTAATAACTAAAATGTTTTACAAAGAGATCTTTACTAAAAACTGAATCAACTTTATTTCTTTGAAGAATTCAGAGGGAAAAGGTAGGAAAGCAGTCTACAGTTGCAGTTGTAATCAAATCCCAGAACAAGTGACTGAGGAACAAAACACCTGACACTGTGAATAAACTGAGACATTAAAAAAGAAATAGAGGGCTGGAGAGATGGCTCGGCAGTTATGAGCACTGACTGCTCTGCTAGAGGTCCTGAGTTCAATTGCCAGCAACCACATGGTGGCTCACAACCATCTGTAATGAGATCTGATGCCCTCTTCTGGTGTGTCTGAAGACAGCTGCAGTGTACTCATATAAATAATAAATAAATCTTAAATAATAAAAATTTTAAAAAAGGTGGGGGGGCTGGTGAGATGGCTCAGCGGATAAGAGCACTGACTGTTCTACAAGAGATCATGAGTTCAAATCCCAGCAACTACATGGTAGCTTACAACCATCCATAATGAGAAACAAATAAAGAACCTTTGAGCCAGGAGCAAGCAGGGCTGGAGCAAGACAAAGAAAGGAAGGAGAAAAATAAATAAATAAATAAATAAATAAATAAATAAATAAATAAATAAATAAATAAATAAAAGAAATGCAATCTTACAGCACATAAAACACAGCTATAGACACAGCCAAAGAGTGAATATAATGCTAATAATTTCATGGAACTCAAGAGAACATTACCAAATAAAGATGCTACTTGTGACAAGAGAAAAAGAAAAAAGAATTTCAGACTAAGCCACAGGAAATGTCGAGTAGTAAGCCTAAGTATGTTTTTTTTTAAGAACTGCCAACAAAGCCTGGACTTTCACTTCTGTGGGGAAACGTGCCTACCACAGCATGCCCACAGCATCCACCCCTACTCCCACAGCCACATTCTCCTAATGAAACATACTTCACATCCAAGAAGAGCACAATACCCTACTTTTTCATAGTTTTGGTATCTTTTTTATTTAATGAGATCAATATTTTTATGTTAATGCAGAATATTTATGTATGTGATTAAGTAAAGCCAAGAGTATTCATTTCCTCTTCATGATGTTGACAAAAAATATCAACTACAGATTTTAAAACAAAATGTAATCATAGCTAACCTCTTTCGAATTGGGGCCATATGGCGCAGGCTTCCATGTAAAGGCCGTTCTTCCAAAGTCCAACACTCTATCAGCTCGTGAGGCACACGCCAGTAGCTTACTCCTTGAAGATAAAAAGATAATTAAGAGAGCCATAGGAAAGCACTCCGTCATCTAAGACTGGCCTGAAGTTGTCAATAGCTTGTTCCTCTCAGGTGATGGACAGGTGTACACAGCAGAAACAGGAAGTGCTTTCTAGTGGCTCCAGGACAGCAGAGTGACAGTTCATGAGCAGCTAGCTGGCTTCGATCCAGGGCATGCTCGAGTAATGGAACATACGCTGGTCAAAGGCACAGGCTCTGACCCTAGCTATCTGCACCCAAATCTCACTGTCACTCACTGAAGTGACCTTGGCAAACAAAGTTATCCTCTTATACTAAAGTTTCGTTTCCTCAGTGATGTTTTTAATGATCATAGTATGTACCCTGCAAGAGTGCTGTCATCATTAAATACACTAATAAACATGAAATGCTTAGAACAGGTTAGGTACTCTGAAAGAGTTCTACAGACAGTTGCAGTATTAGTAAAAGTGTTAAGGACATTTACAGAAGTGGTTATACCCGTCCTCTGTCTGTTGCATTGGGCTACTATGACTGTCAAATTGGATGTACCTGTGAACCACCCTGTAAAACTCTGTCACCAGATATGGTTCAGGAGTTAACATCACTTGTTGATCTGAAGGGAACTATACCAAGTTCCCAGCACCCAGGTAAGGCAGCTACCAATGCCTGGAACTCCAGCTCCCGGGGAATCTGACAACCCGTTTTGGCCTCTGCAAGTACATGCATACATATGGGCACACACAAATAAAATTTTTTTTAAAAAATCTTTAAAACAAGAATAATCTGAGCTAATAATCAAGCCAGGATTTTAGCAAAATTCATTCTATATTTTAAATCTGATAAACTTTGATTCAAAGTTTAAGAATGTATCCTTATAAGTATAATCCTCAAAGGCATTGTACTAGTGAAAGAAATTGAACATAGAAGGTCTACTATTTTACAATCTCATTTATATGAAATATCCAGGACAGGCAGACACTGAGACAGAAGGAAGACTGTGCAGGAGAGCATGGTAGAGAGACTGTGGGTTCCCTGAGATGATGAAAACACTTTGGAACTCGACAGCAGGTGGTTGCTAAGCAAGGCAGCAATGCCACTGATGCATGCACATTACACCACTCCTTCTACCTCACCTCACTCCACTCCAATCAAACACACAGAATTATACACAGACACATAAAAAACAACTCAAAAACTCAAAAAAAAGACTCAAAGAATAATCTTCAATAAAAACTGTTGGGTTCTTTACAGTAACAGCTCTTAAATCTCCACAATGAGATCAGTGTCTTTTTTAACTATTAAAATTCTAGAAAACATGACTACCTTAGTAAACTGATATAAAAAATGATATATAGAAAATATTTTTTATGATATAAAAAAATCATACATAACATATATCCAATACTCAAGAACTCAATGACACTCATTAAGGCCAACACTTTGAAACTATTTACAATTTCCAAACCTATATATATTCTACTACAGAAGCCTTCCTAAACCTGGTCCATTAAGTTCACCTGATTTTTCAGGTTAAATTTATGATAAAATTTGCATAAAACTTTTTAAAGAGATACAGTTCAATAAATTGGACAAATGATAGTCACTCATTGACCATGCCTAAAAGTTTCCTCCTACCACCTCCCAGACACAGGTTTCCCTTCTGAGCCTAGTTTTGTCTTCTCCAGAATGTCATATAACATTAATCACAGAATATTCATACTTGTATCTGGTTTCTTTAATGTGCTATATCAAGATTTACCCACACTGACATATTAATAAACATGTGTGTGTGCCCACACACGTGCATGCTTTACTGCCTAGTGGATATGCCACTGAAACTTGTTTAAGCAACGTGTCTTACCTGATTCTGAAATAGCTCACACAGTGCAGCCAGCTGGCTGAGGGCTGGCCCCTCCTGCCCTTCCCTCCCAGTGCTGGGATCAAGGCTGTGGTTAGCATACTCAACTATAACCGTTCCTTTTCAACAGATAAATAATTCACATTCATTGTATATAACCTGGAAAGTCTAGAAAAGTGGACAGGGCCAGGGACATAGCCCAGTCGGTAGAGCGCTTGCTTTGAAAACATGAGGCCCTTTGTTTTAATCCCCAGAACCAACCAACCCCCAAAACAGAAAGAAAACTAAAATCATTCCTAATCCAAAACCCAGGAATGATAATTCAGGACGCATCAGTACATTTTCATTCCAGTATGTTTTGTTTTCAAACAAAGTCTAGCTATCTAAACCAGGTTGCTCTAAAACTCACTATATAGCCCAGGCTAGCCTTCAACTCGGTAAGCCAAGCCTCCTGCCTGAGCCTCCTAAGTGCTGAGAGTTCAGGAGTAAGTCACCATGTCGACCAATTCTAGTCTTTTTTCACTTGGATTCCTTCTTATAAACATTTATTTCATTCTGTGTGTGTGTTTGTGGGCGCAGACCTTGCACAGTCTATTCTGGAGATCAGAGGACAAGGTGCAGGAGTCAGTTCTCTTCTTCCACCATGTAGATTCAGGGATTAGCCTTGGGTCATCTGGCTTGGGGAAAGCACCTTTACCTGCTGAGTCATCTCACAAGCCTCCTTCTCTTGCACTTTCTCAGTGTAGACTTCTTAAACATTGCCAGTTACACAGTAGATCTGAATAAACTCTTATTTATTAAATATAAATAGCTAAGAACCATGCTTGAAGTCTCTGAATTATAAATAAATAACAATACATAGCAACTCATGCATGGGTGTAAAGATTTAAAAGCTTCAATATCACCTTATGGTGACAGACAAGTGATACACTGAAAAGTACACTTCTAGGAAGAGAGGGGAGCAGATGAAAGGGACAGACAAAAAAGGGGTGCAGAGAAAGTAACGCCGCCTTTATACTTTGTGGGTAAGTGGGATGGGGACTGACTGCATGGTGAGGCAAGCCTATATTCCCAGTACTTGAGAAGCAGAAGCAGGATTGCTCCAAGTTCCAGGCCAGCTACACCAGGCTACACAGTAAGTTCCAGGCCAGCCTGAGCTATAGTGGAAAACCTTGTCTCAAAAACTAAAAGAAAAAAAGAGAGAAAGAGAAAAGTCCACCTGTGTCCACGAAGTAGACATCTGCACCGTACCTTTTCCTTCCCAAGCATCAAAGGCATCCATCATTTTCTTCAGCTCGGCTACTGAGTAATAGCTCCAAATGTACTGGACATTATTGCCCGCCTCTCTAGAAACATTGCAGAAATGTAATGAAAATCTACTACTTACATATGAATGTGTCTGTGTATATCCAGCTAACACACACTCAATAAATACTTGATAATCAAGGGGAGAAGTATTAAGCACCAGTTATTCCTCTATGACCCTAAGCATAGGTATGTACTCATAAATCACATCAGACTCTAATATGAATTCATCTCCTTTTAATGGCAGTATTTGTCAATTCCACAATATGAAATACATCAATATATTTTTAAACATTTTAGAAAGCATTTATGTATAACTGGGCATAATGACACATGCCTTTAGCTCCAGCACTTGGGAGGCAGAGACTAGTAGATCTGAGTTCCATGCCACCCAAAGCTATATATTGAGAATTTGTCTCAAAAAAACAAACAAAAACTAATAAAATAAAACTAGCGAGTTCTAGTTAGAAAAGATTCAACTTTGATGACATTTTCCTAGCATCATGCCAGGTGCTTGGATGTCTTATATAGATTATTGCCTATAATAATCCCAGCCACCTGAGAAGCAAGTTTCTATGTATTAGTGATTAGTACATGACCCACTTCAATCTCCCACAGAATATACAAAAGAGAGAAACTGTGCTAAGTGACTTGACCAGTACAAGTAAGCTCACATGGACATCACAAGAGGACAAGCGTTAAGAATTTAACAAGCCCGTATCACAGAAGCCTAAATCTGAAAGGGGCCAGGACCAAGGCACAGACTGGCCTCCCAGGCCACTCCATGGCCCGGTGACTCCAGCTAGTGCACTGCCCCACCCTGTGGTCCAGGGAGACATTAAGCAGGAGGTTCTTCTTCCTCTCAGCTCTACAAAGGCCTATCATGGCACTTGAGGCCCAGTGCACCGAGAACCACTGTTCTTGATCCTGCAGAAGGCCCAGGGCTGACATCTCTGTGCAAAGGCCTGAAATCTGGCCCAGCCTGAAGCAGCCAGGCCACAGCACTGAGGGCTCTGTCCACTGGGCCACACCCACAGCCTCCTGTAGTACAGCACAGTATTTCATTCAATAACAATTCTCAAAACCGTTAAACAATTCCAAGCCTCTCTTTCACACTTGTTCACATTTAATTCTGAACATACCTTTTGAAAATGCTTTTACTATGAATTCTTCCTCCCAGCTGCTTATCAATGGCATCTGTCCCGTCAGTTTTTGTAGCATAAACACCAATAATTCTACTCTCACAGCTTGCACCAGATGTGTTAAGATAGTGGAGAACCCAAACTGTTGGTTTATTGCAAACTAAGCCGTAGGAATCACAGAAGTCTGTTAAAGCCTAAAGCAAACACATATATGAACTCAGATTTAATTATGAAATAAAAGACAAATGAGCTAGATTACTTTCATGTAAAGCTAAAATGTGAGCTGGTCACAAAGAGAAATAAAAATGTCATGAATTTTAACTTAGTCTATAAACATAAATATAATGAATTAATTGGAGGGAGTTTTTTTTTTACTTTACCAAAAAAAAAAAATCAAAGCAACAAGAAGAAACTTCCACACCTCTGTATTTAGAGAGACTACTTTTCCAAACAGAATTGTTCTTTTATTTCTTCTTTTGGTTTGCCATCATCACTTTTAATTTTACAATCTTCATACAATAACTAAAAGTTAGAATTTCTCTTTCCTCAGAATATTTTCTCAAATTTCTCACATAAGCCCCACAGCTGGTCCTTATTTTTAACTCCAAACTCCAACAATGACTTAATCAAATAAACATGTTCGTCTATACTGCAGGGTTGCTGTGGTGAGGTCCAGCAGTGTCTGAACTCATCTGGCATTTACACACTTAAGCCATCCACTCACTTGCATACTAAATACCCACTATCTGCTGAGCACTCTCGGGTCCTGCAGATGTGAGTGAATATGAGAGACAGTCCAAATACTCTGTGTTCATACCTAATGCAGAAGACAGACACTGGGCTATCAGCACGCCATGTAGTAAGCGCAGCTGTGCCAGCACAGGGGGCAGAGAACAAGGGGCTCCTCCCAGGACTGTAGCGCAGACCTTCCCTGGAAATGGCACTGCTGCTCTAAGTGCCTGCAGGACAAGCATCTTTGTTTTGTCCACTGACAGAGCCTGAGTGTCTGGGAGGGCAGGTGACGAGACGAAGACACTTGCTGCTTATCTACTCAGTAATGAAACCAGGGTCCTCGCATGTCTGGCGCTAAATAACTCCTCTACTGATCTTAAGCATTATGTGTACACATACAAGAATTCCAAATTACACTATACACTGTCCTAGGGAAAGAACTAGATTCCATTTCTTGGTGCTCCACACAGTCCCTTTACAAGGCCATACATGCCACAGAATGAGGCATTTATGAAATAAACATTATTTATAAAATATTGGATGCTGGCTGTTGGAATAAACACAGGCATACTTTGCCCCTTTTAAAATATAAACCAGGAGACAGGCTAAGAGCTAAGATCAGAAGATGATGCTAACCTCTCTAATCTCCCAGCAAGACTTTTGAGCCCTATTCTGCTGTTTGGTAAGTAGCATTATCAAGACTATGACTTGGCAATTAAATGTATGAAACATAAGTAGCAGAACTCATACACTCATGCAAATCCCTAAAAGGGAATTTTCTACTGCACTCCTAATAACCAACCATCCATCAGTTTGCTTCCTGAACTGATATCCAATTCTAAAGCTCCAATCAGTTCATATCAAGTTTCAGGATCAACATCTGCCTACAGAAATAATTTCTGTATGTGCTAATTAGCAACAAATGCAATACCCATTCATAAGGCACAAATACCAAAGCTTTTCAAGTCATGTAAAGATCTTTAAAGTGTGATATAAAATAGAAACATTTGCTGATCTTAAAGTGAACTCAGCATATCTTAACATGACAAGCTGCCATATTCACTAAGTCAGGTAAGAGTTTATTACTTAGCATAAAACATAAAAACAAATTATCTTAGTAAATAGTATCATTATACCTTCATTAATGATATATTTCTCTAATTTAAAAAGAACTTCAGAAGCCAAGTATATTGGTATATGCCTTTAATCCCAGCACTCGGGAGGCAGAGGCAGGTGGATCACTGTGAGTTCAAGGCCAATCGGGACTACATAGCCAGTTCCAAGCCACCCAGAGCTATATAGTAAGACCTTTTCTCAAAACAGAAACAACAACTTCAGAAGAATAATTCTAATAAAAAAAAATCAAAAAGTGTTACATTTTCAGCGAGACACATAAACTTAATAAAGTTTTTTGCCTAGAATTAATTTTGGCCTTTAAGAATGACTAGGAGTAAAATAAAATAAAATAAAAAGAATGACTAGGAGTAACTAAGAAACATTTTCAAAACTGATTACAGACTGCCTTGCACTTTATATATGTGACATCACAAACTATACAAAATAACATATTGCTTTGTGCATAATAAATATGTATTTTAAAACTTGAGAAAATGCCAAGACCTTTTTAAGTTCTATATTTGACCTTAAAGAGTATGTCTCCATCTCATTGGCCAAGTGGTCAGACAGGCTGTATGGGTAAGGGATGCCAAAGTAGTCAGCTTCTTCCTGCAGGGCGGCTCGAGTCTGCTCGTCCAAGGGGGTCTGAACCTCCCCGTGGAGGTAGTCCAAAATGTATTTGAATAGATGTCCATCACGGTCAATAATACACGCCCCTAGAAAACAGTTCCAAAATGGTTGTGCAGATTAATATGATTATCAATAAGAAGTCAAAGTAGGCCCAATACCCTTTACAGTCATGCTTTTCATTCCTCACAAGATTAACATGTAGTGTGGAAGTGGGTCCACGGCAGTCAAATGAAGCTAAGCTTCTGCTTCACCGCCACAGCAAATATGACGGATGACCCTCTGTCCACTCGGTAGATAATGTTCTAAAAACTGAACTATTTGGAGGCAATACCTGTATTTCTAGAACACTGTAAATAATTCTGAATACAAACGTACGTGACCTGTCACCATGTCTGATTGTACAGGTATACTATATGCACAGGAACCAGGCTAAGGGAGCAAGTGAGGCTGAAACCAAACCCACACTTTGCTCCATGTACCCTACCACAGAACCAGACCTTCCTGGATAAACAGATTCCTTCTCTAACTTACACAAAGAAACTGTATGAGTTAGTGGGGGGGGCCTCTGTATTCTCAGCCCCACATAGTATTCCAAGATCCACTTGGCTCTTCAGATGCCATCACTATCATCCTGATATAGCCAACTGCAAAAGCTCATGCTTCTGGTAGGAGAGATGTACCCCTAACCTCAGCACAGCTGGACCAGGACAGGCATGTGTGGCGCCACAGTAAAGAGAGTGTGTGCTTGTCCCTATGTCAACTGTTTGAATGTCAGTGACGACACAAGCCTGGGATTTCTAGTGCTAGGTGTGTACTGTATTTGAAACCATTGGGTTAGTCCCTTTGGAGTGTGAGAATCTACACTTAAAGAAGGCAGGCATGCTGTGAGGAGTGGTAGCACACAGCCACAGGTCCCAGCACTCAGGAGGTGAAGGCAGGGGGACTGCTGTGAGTGTGGAAGCCAGCCTGAGCAGCTCTGGGAGCTCCTATCTCCAAAATAAATGTTTAAAATCATTTTTAAAAACAAGAAATACTTTGCTAGCATTGCACATGATTAAATCCTAAGACAATTTAGCAGAATTAAAAAGAAAAAACCTTGGCATAATGGTAATTAAGGAGTTCAATCGCCCCTCCAACACCCTTTTATTTTTCTTGCAGTGATGGATAGTCACCTATTCATCCATCCATATCTATCCCTCCCTCTCCCTCTCTCTCTCCTTCTTTTCCTCTTTCCGTCTCTCCCTCTCTCAGTATTTAGAAAAGCAGTGTTAAGGAGATAAAATCTGGAGCATAGAACTCAGTCTCCGCTTCCGGCCTCCCCTCCAACAGTAGTTCCTGCCAGGTAGACAGCAAGCTCTCAGGAAGGTCATCAGGTTATTCTCTGTTTTCAACCACCAACTGCAGGCAGGGCAGTTTTCTAAGACCCTACTCACGCCTAGGACATCTCCTTCCCTCCCCTGTAACACACAGGCTATTTTTCTGGGGCACACACATGGGGCAAAAAAACATAGAGCCGTCTGGCATCCTCTTGTGCTGACGAAGATTCACAGCAGGTTCTGTGACTCCCACAGTACTTGAAGGAAAGAGACCACCCAGAGCCCTATCCTTTATGGTGTAGCTCTCTGAATGACCCACAACATGAACTTGCCATTTTTCAACCACACACATCGGCTCATACAAAACTGCACAGCCAGACCAAGCACTGAGGACAGCACTGGCGCGGCGCTACGGTGGCTGCTTTGCCAGCTATGAGAATAGTTGCTTTTCCAGGGAAATACTTGTTCTTCCCTATAAGAGAGTACAGAGAGAAGAGTACAGAGAGAAGCTAATACAGACTCTGTCTCAACACCATCATCCATAATGCCGCATGAAAGCAACTCCTTTCAAACTACAGCTAATGCCCGTAATTAGGCCATGGCTGGCCTGTATACCATCTCACTTCTCTGTCAACTTTTAGGAACAGCACCACAAATTTTAAAACTGGTGTTTAATTTCTCTACATACTTAATGAATCTCCATACAGTCATAATGAGCTAAGTAATTAGTAGGCTAATGTAATACATTCCAACACAATTAATAAAATCCAAAGGAATTTAAAATAGACTCCCACTTCACCGAGCTTTCACTCCGGGTCCACACTTCAGACATTTACCAGATTCGTCCGTTTTTAGAGGGAAACGACCACTAAACATAGATGCGAGCATGGAGTCCTTAAAGCGGCACAAAGACTCTCGCCGGGCTGTGTAAATGCAGCCGCCCACGTTCAGCCGGAGGACATCCAGCACTTCCTCTGCTCCACGGCCTGCCATTGCTCCCTTCCACACCTAGAGTGTCGCCTTAAGCGACAATCGCGGTCCCGGACCTCTGTAAAAACAAAGGACAAATAAATACCTTGCTGAAAACAAATGGACAAGCTAAATATATTTCAGTACAATTATACAGAGTCTATTTCATGCGATATGGAAGACATCTGAGATATGGTGAGTTGGGAAAATCTGTGCCTGGGGTTTTATAAATATACAGTAATATAAATCACAGCTGATAAAATGACTGTTTAAAGAATTACACAAGACAATGCCCAGTCAGGCACAAGTAAAGCAAAGGCAAGATATGCTTATGATTTTTGGCACTCACATGTTTTTTGACAAGTCTGAAGGAACCATCTAGACTGCAGAAATCAGTGTGTAACACAGGAGCCAAAACGCTTTGCCACTTATAATGTCTCGGTTTTGGTTAAATCGTTTACATTCATTTTCTTGTTTCCTTATCTATAAAATGGAGGCAGCAATGGTCCAAAGAGCTCCAGAGACGTAATTAAGGCACACGTACAAAGCATGTGGCACAGACTAAGTATACAGTAAGTGACAAACTAGTTATGAGCACACAAAATTTCCCTTAGGTGTACTCTGAGGAACTTGAAATAAACTTTGGAGATTAAAGCGACAAAGAGCAGAAACTAAGGATAACTGGAATCATTACATTGTAGTTAACTATATAACTAAGTAACAGATCATTAACTGAAATCAGAATTCTATTTACGCCAAGGGCCGGGGAGGCCAAGTGGTTAAGAGGACATGGCTATTTTTGAAAAGACCCAGGTTCAATTCTCACTACCATATGACTTACAATAGTCTGTGACTCCAGTGATCTGATACCCTCTTCCAGCCTCTAAGGGCATTGCATGTACATGACACACAGAAATACAGGCAGGCAAAACACCCATATACACCAAAACAAAGGAAATGTCCAAAACTGAATTCTATTTCTACAGATTGTTCTAGATCCTCAGGTGACACCCTGCCAGTCATCCAGCTCCTTGACTCTAAAACAGCCAAAGATCTGGGGAAGGTTTAAACATTTCTCCAGAATTCTCTATGGAATCTGAAATGGGCTGAAAAACAAAGTTTAAGTTCCTTACCACTGAAAATCTGCAGTTTCTATACTTTCATAGTAAGTCTTAAAATGGCTGCCAAACTCAACTATATCAACACCAGTTCAGTGTTAATGATCAACTAAAATCCTTCCCCACAGACACCAACTTCACCATATGCCAATAAAATGGGAGGAGACCATTAGAATCTGAGAAAGGACAATAGACAAAATTCATTAGGAACCAAACAAGGTGCAGGCCTCCAAAAACACTTACTGGTGTGACCTCTTGCTGCCTTAAAGTCCTGGAAGTAGCACTCTAATCACTAACGAGGCAGGGCACCTAACTGGTTCACACTGTTCAGTTACCTGCCCTCTAGAATTCTATTTTTCACGTTCCTACGTAAGCTTCATCTCTTGCAAGATCTTTTTGTGCAGAATTAGAATCCTTGCACAACAAACTCTTATACAGACTTTATACCATGTGTTTAATTTCTACTTTTTTCTTCTTTTTTTTTTTATTTTTATCTTGTCCATAAGCCCAATAAAAGCAAAGGCACTGTCATTCTTGGTAATTCCCATTTACCGAATGCTTAGTGTGTTAACAGACACTGTGAAGAAACACTGGACAGATATTACCTAATTCATAGAAAAACTTTATCATACAAAAATTACCGTCCCCACTGACACAGAACACTAGGGGCAAAAAAGCCATTGATGTGTACGGTGTCCACACAGACTTGCCTGTTAATAAGCGGTGGAGCCAGTCACAACCCGGGGGCAGCCAGGTGAACCAGAAAGGTTCTCACAGATGCTCCCACAGACCATTCCTTTAACACAAGTTCCACCTCTAGGGCTCCTGATTTAGGCCCTTCACTGACTATCAGCTGCCATCTGGGGACCGCAGCCCAATGCCAGGCCCTAGGATGGCACTCGTCGAAGCACCCACTAAGGCCTCTGTTGTGTGAAGGCAGGGCTCCTGCACCATCATCTGCACCAAACCGTCGAGGATGTCTGCTGAAAAGGCAGACTCCTGGCCACATCAGGGTCTGATTCACGAAGTCTGATCTGAGAGGCGGGGATGGGCGCCGACTCCACTTTGAGAAAACACAGCTCATGGGGCTCACGCCCCTTCGCCACAGCCGGACAAAACCGGGAAGGGTGGGGATCACCAGGCCCCGCCGAGGTCTTCCTGGGCCAGCCGACCCCAATTCGGTCCACACCGAAATCTGGTGCCCAAGGCGCCCGTGTCATCAGAGAGGCCGGCCGGGGCCTCCCTCGGGACGCCCCCCAAGGCTTCGGGGCCCGCCACCCACCCGGAGCCCGGTTCCTCCACACCGGCGGGCTGAGCGGCGACTGCCTACTGACCTGCGGCCGCCAGGCCCTGGGCCCGGACGCGGAAGTAAGCCGTCGCCTACTCGGATGCTCCGCGACTGGCAGAGCGGAGCAACTCGTGGCGCCCCCGTGCGGTCCCGACGTGCAGCGCGCCAAAAGGGAGGCCTCGCCCCGGATACGCCCTGTCCACGGGACGGCTGTGGCCACGCCCCAAGAACGTTCCGGAACCGTCCGCGAGTCTAGGCCCCGCCTTGGACCACCTCTCCTGGAAAAGGATCTTTTCCAGCCCCAGGGGGAAGCTACTCCATAAAGCTTATAGAACTTGAATGTATCTATTTGCATAGTTTGTGGCTTACAAAGCTTTTTCACATGGCACACTTTAATTTAGTCTATAACTGTAAAAGGTGGTGGATGGTTTCTAAAAATACTTGTTATTAGATCTTTGAAAATTTCATACATCAGAACTAAGATGGTAGTTTTATTCTTGTTACAGAAATGAAAACCGAGGAGGGAGGACAAACCTCCATTCTTGGACACCTGGCACTGTATTAAGTCCCTTGTAGAACTATTTAATTTCTTCTTAATAAAACCCCCATAACACTTTCATCTTCCAACTGCACAGGGCTAGGTATTTCAAGATGAATGAAACCATCCTGTTTTCCGGGCACTCCACTCCTTACGAGATTCTAAAGTCTTCTTTACAGGTCTTAGGAAAGAAGCCAGCCAGAAGTAAGGCAGCCTGTCTTTCGGCTATGAAATCTTGGGAGACAGGAAAGGTTTGTTCAAGCTTCCGTGATTTCTCACAGGGTAGAGACCAGGCCCTGAGAATAGTGCACTGGTCAAGACAATGTCAATAGTTTACATTTTAGTATTTTTAATCACAGTAACCAAAACATCTGACACAAACAACTTAGGGGGAAAGAGGGTTTATTTTGGCTCGGAGTTTCAAAGGTATCGGTTCATCACAGCGGATGCAAGTTTAATCCCAAGGAGGAAATGAAGGCTAGGAAAGGCTGCACTTGTGGTGCAGTTCTTAGAAAGCGTCAAACTGGATGTGCTGACTCACACATGGAAGCTCAGATTTGGGGGACGGAGGAAAGATCATAATCATAAATGTGATAAGCCAGCTCAAACTACATTAAGTTACAGGACAAGATGGGCCATGCTATGAGCCCAAACAAGAAAGTTTCAACAGACCAGTAGAAGTCTCTGAAGAAGGAGTGTGTCTTAGTGTCTCTGCTCCAAGCAGTTGCTGGGGGTGGCAGGGGGCAGTCTGGAGGAAGTACTATAGCGTTGAGCACAGGGAAGGATTTCAGAGCACAGCAGCTGGGCTGGAGCACTCAACGGTGCTCCCAGCAGCTGGAGACTGGTATGCTACATATTCGTGACAGCCATGTAAAGGACATAAAGGAAAGGGGGAAATACATGACCTTTGGAGTATTTGGAGGAATTTTGGCAAATTTCCTAGGATGTTGCATTATGGGAGAGGAACATACATACTTGAGGAAAGTGATAACGAGCTGTACTGTGGTAGTGGTGGCAGTGACACACGCCTTTAATCCCAGCACTCTGGATGCTGAGGCAAGTATATCTCTGAGTTCAAGGCCAGGCTGGCCAACAGAGTAAGTTCCAGGACACCCAGGGCTAAGGGCTACACAGAGAATCTTGTGGAGGAGAGCTAGGTGTCAGACACAAAGTAGAAAGATAAATAGAAATGAATCTATCAAATCTTTGTACGTGTCTTTGTGGGTATGTGAGGTGGAAGATATGACGTATATACCAGCTGAGCCTCTCAACAACATGGAGAACTAGAACCTGCGGATAAGCTATAAGTGGACAATATCCAGCCAGATAACTGACTACATTTCTGAATATATTATCCACCCCAACCCTAGATAGATCTCCCTTCCATGCACACATATGCCTAGACCAGCAATACAGGGTCTTGTCTAAATTACTGAAACATTCTTGAATCATCTGAAGTCTCACGACCACTTCCCTCTATCCCTAACAATGCTCCTGGATTTTTCAAAAAGTTAATCTGATTCATCTTCCCATCAGCAACACCATTACAATTCTCTAGGGCTCCCCACCACCACCGTCCAGAAAGTCGACCATTCTAGGCCGACCACTCAAGGTCCATCCCCTGGCTTCCTGCTTTTCAACCTTTGCATCATGTTGCCCATACACCAGCAGTTCATAAGGACTTCCACAGCAGGCTGTGGCTGTCAGCTTGATGAATCCCAGCTTGATTTCAGGCCTTTGGATGTAGTTTTGCCTAGACCCTGTATTGCTGGTCGAGGTGTATGTGTGTATGGAAGGCTGCCTACTCTTCCCTCAGCTATTCTTTTCTTCTCAATTATTTCCACAGGACCACATATGATCTCATTCAAGGTCTTCTCAACACAATGTAGAGGAATGGCTCATTTGTTTTCTTGCCTTCTCCTCTGGTAAAAGATGAACTGCCATACTGATCTTTAACTTCAGCAAAACCCCAGCTCAATGAACAGAGAAGGAAAAGGAGTGGGCAAAGAGACAACATGAAAAAATTCAAATGATGGGTTCCATCCCTCAAAGTCAAAGGACAGATGTGTAGCCACGAGCCTCTGTTTCCAGAATAACAACTCTGAGAGTTAATTATTTATAAATAAATGTCTAGGTCATAAACTTTGGCTCATTCCTCGACTGACTCATAACTTTATTATTATTATTATTATTATTATTATTATTATTATTAATGTAAGTACACTGTAGCTGTCTTCTGACAAACAGAAGAGGGCATCAGATCTCATTACAGATGGTTGTGAGCCACCATGTGGTTGCTAGGACTTGAACTCAGGACTTTCAGAAGTGCAGTCAGTGCTCTTAACCGCTGAGCCATCTCTCGAGCCCCAACTAGCTCATAACTTATATAGTATGTTTATTGTAGTCTGTGGCTGCCACATGGTTGGTTACTTTCCTCAGTTTCATGCATCCTACTTTCTCAGAGTTGGGCCAAATGTCCAACCTCTGTCTAACTCCAAGAATTCCAATCTCTCTCTACCAGAACTCCCATTTTCTATTACCTGCCTTATCTAATAGACCATCAACTTTTTATTGACAGGTGATGCTTCCACATAGTATGTAAGACATTCTCTCTACAGACAGATGACCCAGATTCTTTAGTTCAAATACCAGCCTGTCACTCATTAAATCTTACAGATATTTTCAGCATTTCTGTGGCTCAATTTCCTCAATTATGTAAAAGGAAAGTGACATCTGCAAGGGAAGCAGGTAGGCTGACTCCCTCTGCTCCTCTAGATCCAATGCCCCAGTCTCATTCCCAGCCCTGCAGCAGAACACCTGTTGCAGACTCCCTCATCTCCAGTGGATCCCACAGGTCTTGCCCTCCTAATCTCCCTCCCCACTCTCATTGCACTGTCCCACACCCCAATTCCAGCAGGCACTCCTAGAAACACACAGGCCCATCTGACCACGAAAGTAAGTAGATTGACTAAAGATCTTCACCTCTCCCTCCACTCCTCCAAGTTCAATCCCCCAGTCTCATTCCCAGCTCTGTAGCAGCCCCTCTGCTGTGCCCTCTCCTCACTCTCTGACCCAATTCCCAGGGAATAAACATATCCTGTAAGAGAACCCCAGCACATCTCTATTCTTAAGTATCAGCTCCAATACCAAAATGCACATTTTACCTAAAACCAGTGGCCACACTGTCAGGACTCCAGGCAACACAGAGCCACCACACACTCCTAAGAACCAGAGAGGAAACAGAAGCAAGGAACAAAACACGCACCCAACAAAGACAAGACCAGATATCTGCACCTAGAATTGCAATCTTCCCAATCCCAGAGACATACATGCCAGTGTGAGAATAGAATCAACAAAACAACAGTCAAGACAATATACCACCACCAGAATCTAGCAGTCCTACAACAGCGGACCCTGAGTATTCCAATATAGTTGAAGCACATGAAAAAGACCTTAAAACAGACTTTAGGAAAATGGTACAGGTCTTTAAGAGGAAATGAATAAATCCCTTTTAAAAATCTATGAAAGCAAAAATAGTCGAAGGAAATGAGTAAAATGGTTCAAGACCTGAAAGTGTAAATAGAATCAATAAAGAAAGCACAAACTAAGGGAAATCTGGAAATTAAAATTTTAGGATCAGAGGCATGCCTCACCAACAGAATACTAGAGATGGAAGATAGAATTTCTGGTATTGACTCAGTAGAAAAATGGATAGCTCAGTCAAAGAAAATGTTAACTCTAAAAACTCCTGGCATAAAACACCCAGTGAATCTGGGATATTATGAAAATACCAAATATAAGAATATTAGGAATAGAGGAAGGAGAAGAAAACCAGGTCAAAGGCACAGAAAATATTTTCAACAAAATCATAGAAGAAAATTTTCCTAACCTAAAGTAGATCTCTCTCAAGGTACAAGAAGCTTACCGAACACAAAACAGACTGGAGGACCAGGAAAAAAAAACTCCAACACATAATAATCAAACCACTAAACATAAAACAACAAAGACAGAGTATTAAATCTGAAAGGGGAAAAAACAAGTAACATAGAGGGAGACCTATTAGAATCACACTTGGCTTCTCAATGAAAATTCTAAAAGCCAGAAGGCATGGACAGGTGTGCTGGATGCTCTAGGAGACCACAAATGCCTTCCCAGACTATTATACCCAGCAAAATTTTCAATCACCAGAGACGGAGAAAAATAAGACACTCCATGATAAAACCAAATTTAAGTAGTATCTATTTATAAATCCAGCCCCATAGAAGGTACTAAAAGGAAAACTCCAACCTAAGGAGGTTAACTATAAAACCCTGGAATTAAATGATCCTAGGCCATCCAAAATCAAAAGAGGGGAAGTACACACACACACACACACACACACACACACACACACACACACACACCAATGCTGAACAACAAGAACAAAATAGCAGTAATCAACAACAATCACTGGATATTAATATCTCTCAACAACAGTGGATCCAATTCCCCAGAAAACTACAGACTAATGATGGATGGGAAAATAGGATGCATCCTTCTGTTGTATCCAAGAAACACACCTGAACATCAACAATGCATATCACCTTAGGGTATAGGTATGGGAAAAGGTATTCCAAGCAAATGGACCTAAGAAGCAATCTGGTGCCAGGCAGTGGCGCACGCCTTTAATCCCAGCACTTGGGAGGCAGAGGCAGGTGGATTTCTGAGTTCGAGGCCAGTCTGGTCTACAGAGTGAGTTCCAGGACAGCCAGGGCTACATAGAGAAACCCTGTCTGGAAAAATGAAAAAAAAAAAAAAGCAACCTGGTATAACCATGCTAATATCTGACAAAATAGACTTCAAACCAAAAATAATCAGAAGAGCTAGAGATGGACACTACATTCTCTTCAAAAGAAAACTCCATAAAAAGGATATTGAATTCTTAACATCTATCCAACAAACACAAGGGCACCCAAGTACAAAAGAAACTCTACTCCAGCTTAAAACACACATTGACCTCACACACTGTTAGTGGGAGACTTCAGCACTCCACCCTCACCAACAGACAAGTCAGCCAGACAAAAACTAAACAGAGGAATCCTAGAGCTAACTGAAGTTATAGCCAAATGGACCTAACACGTATTTACAGAACGCTTCACCCAAATACAAGACCTTCTTCCCTGCACCTAAATTAAATGTTCTCCAAAATGGATCACATACACAGACACAAAGCAAGTCTCAACAGATACAAGAACATTGAAATAGCACACTACACTCTTTCTGATCACCATAGAAACTAAACAACTTATTTATTAGAAAGAACATTGCACATTTTATTTTACAAAGCCACAGTTACCCTGATACCCAAACCACATAAAGACCCAAGAAGAAAAGAGAATTACAGACCAATTTCCATAATGAACATAGGTGCAAAAATTCTCAATAAAATACTTATAAGTGGAATCCAAGAACACATCAAAAAAGACCATCCACTATGACCAAGTAAGCTCCATCCCAGAGATGGAGGGATGGTTCAAAATACATAAACTAATAAATATAATCCACCATACAAACAAATTGAAAAACAAAAAACAAATTATCATCTCATTAGACACAGATAAGACCTTTGACAAAAATTCAACAGCCTTTTATGATAAAAGTCCTGAGAGATTAGGGATACAAGACACATACTTCAACATAATAAAGGCAATTTAGATTAAGCCCACAGCATAAATCAACTTAAATGGAGAGAAACATAAAGAAATTCCACTAAAATCAGGAGCAAGACAAGGTTGTCCACGCTCTCCAAATCGATTCCATACAGTACTTGAAGTCTTAGCTAGAGCAATAAGATAACTGAAGGAAATCAAGGAGATACAAATTAGAAAGGAATAAGTCAAAGTATCATTACTTGCAGATGATGTGATAGTATATATAAGTGCCCCCCCCCCAAATTTCACTGGGGCACGGGCAAGGGGGAGATGCCCTCTCCCACCCCTCACCCCTTACCTCTGTGGCAGATGGGAGAGCTGGCCCCTGGAGTCATGACTTCGGGAGAGCTACCCTTGTGCCTCACCAAACTCAGCACTCAAGAAAGTGAGCCCTGCACATCATCTGGGCAGCACAGCAGAGCTGACCCTAGTGTATGGGTAAGCTGGCCCCAAGGGCATGAGAGAAGGAGGGCTGGCTCTGCCCCTAGCCAGATGTGGCATTGGATGAACTAGCTGGGGAAGTGCTAGAGAGCTTGCCTTAGTGATTTGGGTGCATGAGAGTTAGCTGACTGACCAACCCAGTTACCACCCAGGCCCAGATCCAGGGCTTTGAGTTAGCCCACCCCAACATCTACCCCATCTATGAACTGCTGGAGTACATGAAGGGACTGTTCCTGCAGATCCAAACCTATAAGATCTCCCATGACACAAGGCTACAACAGCATATCTGAAAGAAGTCCTGGTAAGGATCCAGTATTGATAGTGTAGCAAAAGCCAGAAGCCTTGAAACAGATCAATGACTCATTGCAATGAACATTTGCAGTAAGATGTGTGGACAAAAGGATGTAGTATGGGACACACCATGACACATTACAGTTTCCACGAAGATTGTTTAGTTTTGTTTCTTTTTTATTTTTAATTTTATGTTGGGAGACGGCAAGGACAGATACAAAGGTTCAGGGTAGGATTGGGGTGCATGATGTGAAACTTGCAAAGTGCCAGTAAAAAATTTTTTAAAAAAATTCCACCAGGAAATTGCTGCAGTTGATGAACACTTTCAGCAAAGTAGCTGGATACAATATTAACTCAGAAACCCAGTCACCTTCCGTTATACAAATGGCAAATGGACTGAGAAGGAAATCAGGGAAACAACACTTTTCATGAAAGTCTTAAATAATATACCTTGGGGTAAGTATAACCAAGTGAAAGACTTGTATGATAAAAACTTCCAGTCATTGAAGAAGATATAAAAACATAAAAAGATGCTCCCATGCCCATGAATCAGTAGGATTAGCATAGTGAAAATGGCCATCCACTCTTACTCTTGCTCCCTGCTTGCTTCTCTCTTGGGCTCCTTCCCTTCCCCTTTCCCTTCTCCCTCTCTCCACGTGCTCATGGCCATGACCAGCCTCTCTCTCTCTCTCTCTCTCTCTCTCTCTCTCTCTCTCTCTCTCTCTTTCTTTCTCTCTCCCTTCCTCTGCCTCTACTACCCACTTAACTCTTCTCCCCACACCCTGAATAAACTCTATTCTATACTAAAAAAAAAAGAAATGAAAAGAAAATGGCCATCCTACCAAAATCAATCCACACATTCAAAGCAATCGCTATCAACATTCCAACCAAATTCTTTACAGATGTTGGAAGGACAATTTTCAGCTTCATATGGATTCACACACACACACACACACACACACACACACACACACACACACACACGCACGCACGCATGCACACGCACACGCACACGCACACACACAATAGCTAAAACAATCCTGAAAAATTAAAGAACTGCTAAAGGTCTCACCATGCCCAATTTTAAGTGGTAGTTACAAATGTGCAGAGGGCCTAGGTCAACAAGCTTCCTAGTTGGCAGTTCAGTCTCTGTGCCCAGGTTCACTGATTCTGAAGATGTTCTTGTGGTGCCCTTGATCCCTCTGGCTCCTACAATCCTTCCTCTCCCTCTTCCACAGGATTCCCCAAGCTCTGCCTAATATTTGGCTGTGGATCTCTGCATCTGTTTCCATCAGTTGCTGGGTGAAGCTTCTCTGATGACAGTATACTAGGCTCCTGTCTGCAAGTACAGCAGAATATCATTAACAGTGTCACTGTGGGCATGTGTCTCAAGTTGAACCAGTCATTGGCTGACCACTCCCTCAATTTCTGCTTCATCTTTATCTTTTTCTTTACATCCTTACAAGATGTAAGCAAGACAAATTGTAGGTTGAAGGTTTTGTGGCTGGATTGGTGTCAAAATTCCTCCCTGGTTAGAGGAGATAGCACGTTTGGGATCCATATCCCCCATTGCTAGGAGTCTTAGCTAGGACCCCCTTCAAAGATTCCTGGGCGTTTCCATTGCCCTAAGCAATTCTAGCTAATCCCAGAAATGCCCCCCAACTCTATTCCAGTTGTCTCTTGCAGTTCTCTCTCTCTCTCTCTCTCTCTCTCTCTCTCTCTCTCTCTCTCTCTCTCTCTCTCTCTCTCTCTTTCTCTCTCTCTCTCTCTGTCCTACCCTGAGATGATCCCTTTCCCAATTTTTTAAATAAAGAAGCCAGTAGTATACACTGGGGAAAAATATAGCATTTTTAACAAATGGTCAAACTGGATGGCCATGTAGAAGAATCCAAATAGATCCATACTTATCATATTGCCTAAAACTCAATGCCAAATGTATCAAAGACCTCAACATAAAACCAAATACACTGAACCTGAGAGAAGAGAAAGTGGGAATAGCCTTGAGCATATTGACACAGGAGACAACTTCCTGATCATAAGACCATTAGGGCTGGCACTAAAATCAAACATTAATAAATGGGACTTCATGAAACTGAAATGCTTCTGCAATGCAAAGGACATTGTCATTCAGACAAAAAAAAAAAAACCCAAGAATGGGAAAAAATTTTACAAATTACATATCCAATAGAGGCCAAAATCCAAAACATATAAGAAACTTTAAAAAAAAAACTAGATGTAAGAAAAAACAAAATAATCCAATTAAAAATGGAGTGCAGTTTTCTGAGGAACCACCAGACTGCTTTCCAGAGTGGTTGTACTAGCTTGCAATCCCACCAGCAGTGGAGGAGTGTTCCTCTTTCTCCACATCCTTGCCAACAACTGCTGTCTCCTGTGTTTTTGATCTTAGCCATTCTGACTGGTGTGAGATGGAATCTCAGGGTTGTTTTGATTTGCATTTCCCTAATGACTAAGGATGATGAACATCTCTTTAGGTGCTTCTCAGCCATTAGATATTCTTCAGGTGAGAACTCTTTGTTTAGCTCTGTGCCCCATTTTTTAATAGGGTTACTTGCCTCTCTGGAGTTTAACTTCTTGAGTTCTTTGTATATATTGGATATTAGCCCTCTGTCGGATGTAGGGTTGGTAAAGATCATTTCCCAGTTAGTTGGTTACCGCTTTGTCTTTTTGACAGTGACTTTTTGACAGTGACTCAGAAAACTGGGCATGACACTCCCGGAGGATCCGGCTATACCACTCCTGGGCATATACCCAGAGGCTTTACCTACATGCAATAAGGACACATGCTCCACTATGTTCATAGCAGCCTTATTTATAATAGCCAGAAGCTGGAAAGAACCCAGATGTCCCTCAACGGAGGAATGGATTCAGAAGATGTGGTATATTTACACAATGGAATATTACTCTGCAATTAAAAACAATGAATTCACGAAATTCCTAGGCAAATGGTCAGAACTTGAAAATATCATCCTTAGTGAGGTAACCCAATCACAAAAGAACACACATGGTATGCAGTCACTGATAAGGGAATATTAACCCAGAATCTCGGAATACCCTAGACACAATTCTCATATCAATAGATTTCTAAGAAGATGGAAGGAGAAACCCCTGGTCCTGGAAAGACTGGATGTAGGAAGGCCAGGACAGAGTAACGAGAGGGGGTTGAATGGGGAAAAGAGGGAGGGAAGGGGGCTTATGGGACTTTTGGGGAGGGAGGAAACGGGAAAGGGGAAATGATTTGGAATGTAAATTAAAAAAAAACTTAGAAAATAAAAAAAAATGGAGTGCAGATCTAATCAGAAAATTCTCAATGTAGAAAACTTCAATGGCTGAGAAATACTAAAGAAATGTTCAACATCCTTAGCCACTAGGGAAATGTAAATCAAAATTACTTGACGAGTTCATCTTATACCTGCCAAAATGGCTAAGATCAATAAAACAAGTGACAGCTCATGCTGGTGAGATTGTGGAGGGTGAGGAGGAACACCCATCCTGTATTGGTAGGAGTCCAAACTTGTACAGTCATTATGGAAATCAGTATGACAGTTCTTCAAGAAGATGGGAATTGATCTACCTTAAGATTCAGATATACCATTCTTGGGCATTTATCCAAAGGATACTTCAAGCCATCACAGAGACACTTGTTCAACCATGTTCTTTGCTGCTCTATTCATAATATCCAGAAATTGGAAACAGCCTAGATGTCCCTCAACGGAAGAATGGATAAAGAGAATATGGTACATTTACACAATGTAATACTCAGCTGTTAAAAAATGACATCATGAAATTTGCAGGCAGATTGATGGAACCAGAAAAAAAAAATCATCCTGAGTCAGGTATTCCAGACCCACAAAGACAAATATGTTATGTATTCACCTATATGTGGATATTAGTTCTTAAGCTGATAATAATCAAGAACCATAGAATCTGTAGAACCATAGAGGGTAGGTAGAAAGTAAGGGACCAGAGGTGACAGATCTCATTTGGAAAGGCAAATAGAATAGATAAATAGGGATGGATGGATGGTTGGGACAGAAAGATCAAGTAGGGAAGCAGGAGGAGTAAGGGGAAGCAGGTTGAGGGAGGGAATATGGGGAGAAATAGCAAAAGTTAAGTGACATTTGGTGGGTAATATGAATACCTAATAAAATAGAAGCTTCCTAAAATATATGCATATATGAAAGTGATCGAAATGATTGCCAAATAATGGGGGAGACAGAATCCCAAATGGTCATCTCTTGTCACCAAATGAAGCTTACAGTACTGGAATTGGGTTATATCTAATTGACTTGTTGGCTAAAGGAGTCCCATTGGGAATATCCAAACAACCCAGGCTGTTGCCAAGACAATAGGTTGCTCTTCACAAGCTGACAGGAAGACCCCATTGTTGAAGATAATACCTATAAAATTCATTGAACTTGAAGAAATCAAGCTGGTATTTATATTGATCCCTCACCCCTATGTTCTAGCATCATTGGTACATGAAAGTACTCTGTATACTACCAAAAGAGGAAATGTAAACACCAAGCCATGAACCCTTTAATCTACAATGGTGTCCTGCCTATAAGATACACATGCTAGGGCAATGGTAGCACACAGCTTATGGGAACAACCAATCAATACTGATTTGACTTAAGGCCAACTCCATAAGATAGAGCCTATAATGTCACACTGCTTGGATGACTAAGAACCAGAGAATAGACAGACAAGGGACCTAGGGTAAAACCAAATAATACTGGTCTAAAAAAATGATAAAATTATTTTCAATGATATTCTGCTATAGGCAGTGATTGTTGAGAGAGCCCCAACTTGGAACTTCCCACAGGGCCTTAGGGAAGGTCCTTGAGTCCCCCTCTCTGCCTAGCCAATTAATATAAAGGTCACTAGAACCACCAGTCATTACATGCCTATTTGCTGTTGCTATAATCTGCCCTCAAAAAATATATAAAAGGCTTATGAAAGAAAAAGAAGAGATTGCCTCTGGGTGCAGGACCCCAGCGCACTGGAATAATAAACCTCTAGCTTTTGCATTGAACTCCATTCTCAAGTCTCAGTTGGGGGTCTCCCAGTAGCTAAGGCTCACTCTGAGTCTTACAATTGTCCACTTGTAGGTCATAAACCCTTGGGGGCCACATATCCGATATTTTCCATATATTTACATTATCTATTCATGACAGTAGCAAAATTACAATTATGAAGTAGTAATGAAATAATTTTATGGTTTTGGGGGGTCACCAAATGTGAAGAAGTATATTAAAGGGTCACAGCATTAAGAAGGTAGAAAACCACTCATAGATGAGCCTTGCTCAGCCATTCCTCATGCAACAGATGGGAACAAATACCCACAGCCAGACATCATGCAGAGAATGAGAGACCTTGGAACACTCAGCCCTAAATGTGATGTCTCCATCAAATCCCTCCCCTTAGAGCTCAGGGAACCCTGTAGAAGAGGAGGCAGAAAGATTAAGATCCAGAGGAGATGGAGGACACCAAGAAAATCAAGGCCCTCCAAATCAATGTGAGCAAAGCTCATCTGAACTCACAGAGACTGAAGCAGCACAGGTCCTGCCCAGGGCTCATCCAGGTCATGCATATGTACATATATATCAGGGCTTCCAGATTAGAGTTTTTGTGGGATTCCTGAGTATACAAATGAGCGGACCTCTGGTTCTTACACCTTCTCTTGGATTCTTGTTCTTCTGTTTGATTGTCTTGTCCAACTCCAATGTGATAGCTTTGTTTTAAAATCTTGCTATATTTTATTTTGTTATAGGTTACTATTATCTCTTAGAAGACTGTTCTTTTCTAGTAAGAGACAGAAAGAGAGTGGATCTGAGTAGGGAGGGGTGTGGGGAGGAACTAGGAGGAGTAGAGGAAAAGGAAACCACAATCAGGAAAAGTTACATGTGAAAATAATTTACTTTCAATAAAAGGGGAAATTTAAAAAGGGAAACAATAGCAGCTATCGTACAGGATCACTGTGAGAGTTTAAAAAATATTTACCAGGCTTGGCACAGTGTCTCCAACATGGTGAGCACTTGACAGACATTATTTGCAGTTGTTATTACTTACCATAGAGCAGGCACAGCAGGAAATTTTCTATTAGAGAAAATAAAAATAATTACTGTGGTAACGTGGCATAAAACATTGAAATAACGTTTGGTAATGGGGGATAACGTTTGGTAATGGATGACCAGATGAAATGTGCTTTCCAAGCTTGGGCAAGCCATTGTTCTATCAGCCTTAGTAAGAGGGAGCAATCTCTATGGGTCCTGGACTGAATACAAAGGAGAAAGGGAACCGAGCCCCAGCATTCATTGTTCTCTGCTTCCTGACTGTAGATACAATGTGACGAGATGCTTCAAGATGCTGTTACCATAATTCCTATGGCATGGTGCAGTGTACCCTGAGACTGTGAGCCAAAAAAAAAATTTTTTTTTTCATTATAGTGGTTCTTGTGAAGTGTCCGATCACAACCATGAGAACTTTAACACGGAAATCCATACTGAGAATGATGGCTGTTTCTGTGATAACCCTAACTGTGTGGTTCTTAGTCCTTTAGAGGAGTTTAGAACTTTGGACTAGGAAATCCCTAGAATACTGAGAGAAGAGTTTAATGCATCATTCTGATGGAGGAGAATACTAAGAGAACTATGGACAGACTAGTTCATGTTTTCCCTGCAATGGGGCCTCAAGGAACCCTGCATGAAATGAGAATACCAAGACCTTGGGACATACATCAAAGAAGGAAGGCACAGCATGAATCCAGACCAAAGGAAGACTGTGCATGTTACAGGCAGCAGAGGTAAGGAAGCTGGGTTATCTGTGCTGCTTGGCACACAGAAGTCTCCATCAGAACCTGTGGATGCCCAATGTAGAACCCAAGCTTTGGTGCCATCTTACAGTCTTGCTTTGTTTGGCTCAATCTTTCTTTGCTCTTCCATTCCTCCCTTTGGAATGAGAATGTTTACTCTGTGTCATTATATGTGGAAATACATAACTTGTTTATTGATGTTATACACTAATAGATTGCCCAAGTCTTTGAAAGCACTCTATACTTACACTTTTGAATCATGATGAATTGTAAAGAAACTATTAAAGACTGTGGAACCTTGAAGTTAAAGTTGGATGCATTTTGAATTGTGAGCTGGTGTCTTAGTTAGGTTCCCCACCCCCTGGAGCTGGAACATGGTCCCCTCATTCAATTACATCTTCACCAGCTTTCTGCTTTCAATGATTTTCTTCATTGCCAAGTCTGGCTGCCCTAAAACTCAATCTAAGGACTAGGCTGGCCTTGAACTCTGAAATCCTCCCTCCTTTGTCTCCAGAGTGCTGGGACTAAAGGAATACACCACCACACCTAACTCTAAGCTTTTCCTTAATTCCTTTTCACAAATTGGAAGCTTAGCTGGGCTGGTCTTGCCCTGCGGTCACCACTCCCCTTACTCCATTTAGCACCCGACTTTCCTAAAGTCTGTTATCGCACTGTACACAGGAACCAGCTCCATTGCACTTCCTGGTGCCCACTTCTCCTCAATCTGTATGTTCTCTATTTTTCCTTACTCAGCTTGCTTCTTTTCATTTTAGATCTACATATAGACTAATAACCATATGACAGAGTTAATACTAGCCTGCTTTGAGATTTTCTCTGCTAATGAAATTGGTCCAAAAATTCTTCAGTTTGTCCTCAGGCAGACTTTTTGGACAAGGGCAAAAAGCAGGTATATTCTTTGCTAAAATATCACAAGGACAGTCTCTATTAACAAAAATACATTAATTGCTCCTCCTCCTCCTGGGTGAGGATTTGCGAGAATGTTTTCCTAGGGCTGCTGAAGGAATCCTGTTTGTCTACTGCTGTCAAAGCTCTTGTTTACTTAACATTTCAAAGCTGGATGGAGAACACAGACCAAAACAAGACAAAACAAAAAAATATTTTGGTGGTGGTAATAAGAATTAAAACTCTTAGTTTAATTCTCGGTCTTCTATTATAAGGTAGGAATGCACAAGTTGTTTAAATGTATGGATCTTCAATTTTTGGTTATTTTTCTTGAGCCCATATTGTGCTAGTATTCAAAGGTTTGTTAAATCTCTGTTGCTCCTCTAAAACAAAGCCAGACGTTTTCCTACCAAAGTATAACCAAGTACAATATAGCATTAAATAATTTCATAATTGCAAAGAAGGGTGGGTATTATTTTTTTTTATTTTCTAAGGTGTTTTATTTACTTTCCAAATGATTTCCCCTTTCCCATTTCCTCCCTCCCCGAAAGTCCCAAAAGGCCCCTTCCCTCCCTCTGTTCCCCATTCAACCCCTTCTCGCTTCTCTGTCCTGGCATTCCCCTACATCCAGTCTTTCCAGGACCAGGGGTCTCTCCTTCCATCTTCTTGGAAATCTATCGATATGCGAATTGTGTCTAGGGTATTCTGAGATTCTGGGTTAATATCCCCTTATCAGTGACTGCATACCATGTGTGTTCTTTTGTGATTGGGTTACCTCACTAAGGATGATATTTTCCAATTCTGATCATTTGCCTAGGAATTTCGTGAATTCATTGTTTTTAATTGCAGAGTAGTATTCCACTGTGTAAATATACCACATCTTCTGAATCCATTCCTCTGTTGAGGGACATCTGGGTTCTTTCCAGCTTCTGGCTATTATAAATAAGGCTGCTATGAACATAGTGGAGCATGTGTCCTTATTGCATGCAGGGGAAGCCTCTGGGTATATGCCCAGGAGTGGTATAGCAGGATCCTCTGGGAGTGTCATGCCAGACTGCTTTCCAGAGTGGTTGTACCAGCTTGCAATCCCACCAGCAGTGGAGGAGTGTTCCTCTTTCTCAACATCCTTGCCAACAACTGCTGTCTCCTGTGTTTTTGATCTTAGTCATTCTGACTGGTGTGAGATGGAATCTCAGGGTTGTTTTGATTTGCATTTCCCTAATAACTAAGGGTGATGAACATCTCTTTAGGTGCTTCTCAGCCATTAGATATTCTTCGGTGAGAACTCTTTGTTTAGGTCTGTACCCCATTTTTAATAGGGTTACTTGGCTCCCTGAAGTCTAACTTCTTGAGTTCTTTGTATATATTGGATATTAGCCCGCTGTTGGATGTAGGGTTGGTAAAGATCATTTCCCAGTTTGTTGGTTGCCTCTTTGTCCTTTTGAAAGTGTCTTTTACCTTACAGAAACTTTGTGATTTTATGAGGTCCCATTTGTCAATTCTTGATCTTAGAGCATAAGCTATTGGAGTTCTGTTCAGGAAATTCTCCCCTGTGCCCATATGTTCAAGGTTCTTCCCTGGTTTCCTTTCTATTACTTTCAGTGTGTCTGGTTTTATGTGGAGGTATTTGATCCACTTGGAATTGAGCTTAGTGCAAGGAGATAAGAATAGATCAACTTGCATTCTTCTGCATGTTGACCTCCAGTTGAACCAGCACCATTTGTTAAAAAAGCTATCTTTTTTCCACTGGATGGTTTTAGCTCCTTTGTCAAAGATCAAGTGACCATAGGAGTGTGGATTCATTTCTGGGTCTTCAATTCTGTTCCATTGATCTACATGCCTGTCACTGTACCAATACCATGAAGTTTTTACCACTATTGCTCTGTAGTAGAGCTTGAGGTCCAGGATACTGATTCCCCCAGAAGTTCTTTTACTCTTGAGAATAGTTTTAGCTATCCTGGGTTTTCTGTTATTCCAGATGAATTTTTGAATTGCTCTTTCTAACTCTATGAGGAATTGAGTTGGGATTTTGATGGGGATTGCATTGAATCTGTATATTGCTTTTGGCAAGATGGTCATTTTTACTATATTAATCCTGCCAATCCATGAGCATGGCAGATTTTTCCATCTTCTGAGGTCTTCTTCAATTTCTTTCTTCAGAGACTTGAAGTTCTTGTCATACAGATCTTTCACTTGTTTGGTTAGAGTCACACCAAGATTCTTTATATGGTTTGTGGCTATCGTGAAGGGTATCATTTCTCTTATTTCTTTCTCATCCTGCTTATCCTTTGAGTATAGGAAGGCTACTGACTTGCTTGAGTTGATTTTATATCGGGCCACTTTGCTGAAGTTGTTTATCAGCTGTAGGAGTTCTCTGGGTCGCTTAAGTATACTATCATATCATCTACAAATAGTGATAGTTTGACTTCTTCCTTTCCAATTTTTATCCCTTTGACCTCCTTTTGTTGTCTACTTGCTCTAGCTAGAACTTCAAGTACTATATTGAAAAGATATGGAGAGAGAGGGCAGCCTTGTCTAGTCCCTGATTTTAGTGGGATTGCTTCAAGTTTCTCTCCATTTAGTTTGATGTTCGCTACTGGTTTGCTGTAAATTGCTTTTACTATGTTTAGATATGGACCTCGAATTCCTGATCTTTCCAAGACCTTTAACATGAAAGGATGCTGAATTTTGTCAAATGCTTTCTCAGCATCTAATGAAATGACCATGTGGTTTTTTTCTTTGAGGTTGTTTATGTAGTGGATTACATTGATGGACTTCCTTATATTGAATCATCCCTGCATCCCTGGGATGAAGCCTACTTGATCGTGGTGAATGATCATTTTGATGTGTTCTTGGATTCGGTTGGCAAGAATTTTATTGAGTATTTTTGCATCGATATTCATAAGAGAGATTGGCCTGAGATTCTCTTTCTTTGTCGGATCTTTGTTTGATTTTGTATTAGCGTAATTGTGGCTTCATAGAACGAGTTGGGTAGTGTTCCTTCTGTTTCTATTTTGTGGAACAGTTTGAAGAGTATTGGTGTTAGGTCTTCTTTGAAGGTCTGATAGAATTCTGCACTAAAACCATCTGGACCTGTGCTTTTTTTGGTTGGAAGACTTCCAATGACCACTTCTATTTCTTCAGGGGTTATAGGATGGTTTAGATGGTCTATTTGAGCCTGATTTAATTTTGGTATTTGGTATCTGTCTAGGAAATTGTCCATTTCCTCCAGATTTTCTAGTTGTGTTGAATATAGGCTTTTGTAGTAGGATCTGATGATTTTTTGAATTTCCTCAGTTTCTGTTATTATCTCTCCCTTTTCATTTCTGATTTTGTTAATTTGGATACTGTCTCTGTGCCCTCTGGCTAGTCTGGCTAAGGGCTTATCTATCTTGTTGATTTTCTCAAAGAACCAACTCCTCGTTTTGTTGATTCTTTGTATGGTTTTATTTGTTTCTACTTGATTGATTTCAGCCCTGAGTTTGATGATTTCCTGCCTTCTACTCCTCTTGGGTGTATTTGCTTCTTTCTGTTCCAGGGCTTTCAGGTGTGTAAGCTGCTAGTGTATGCTGCCTCCTGTTACTTTTTGGCGGCACTCAGGGCTATGAATTTTCCTCTTAGCACTGCTTTCATTGTGTCCCATAAATTAGGGTATGTTGTGCCTTCATTTTCATTAAATTTTAAAAAGTCTTTGATTTCTTTATTTCCTCCTTGACCAAGTTATCATTGAGTTGAGCATTGCTCAACCTCCATGTGTATGTGGGTTTTCTGTCGTTTTTGTTGCCATTGAAGACCGCCCTTATTCCATAGTGATCTGATAGGAGGCATGGGATTAGTTCGATCTTCTTATGTCTGTTGAGGTCTGATTTGTGACCAATTATATGGTCGATTTTGGAGAAGGTACCATGAGGTGCTGAGAAGAAGGTATATTCTTTTGCTTTAGGATGAAATGTTCTATATATATCTGTTAGTTCCATTTGGTCCAAGGCTTCAATTAGATTCACTGTGTCCCTGTTTAGTTTCTGCTTTCCTGAACGATCCATTTCAGAGAGCGGGGTGTTGAAGTCACCCACTATTATTGTGTGAGGTGCGATGTGTGCTTTGAGCTTTAGTAAAGTTTCTTTTACGAATGAGGGTGCCCTTGCGTTTGGAGCATAGATATTCAGAATTGAGAGTTCTTCCTGGTGGATTTTTCCTTTGATCAGTATGTAGTGTCCTTCTGTGTCTTTTTTGATGACTTTAGGTTGAAAGTCCATTTTATCTGATATTAGGATGGCTACTCCGGCTCCTTTCCTGGGACCATTTGCTTGTGAAATTGTTTTCCAGCCTTTTACTCTGAGGTAGTGTTTGTCTTTGACACTGAGGTGCGTTTCCTGCATGAAGCAAAATGCTGGGTCCTGTTTACATATCCAGTCTGTTAGTCTATGTCTTTTTATTGGGGAATTGAGACCATTGATATTAAGAGAGATCAAGGAATAGTGATTATTGCCACCTGCTGTTCTTGATGCTATCTTTATGTTTGAGTGGTTATCTACTTTTGGGTTTGATGAAATAAGGTTACTATCTCGTTTTTTCCAGGGTGTAGTTTCTCTCCTTGTATTGGCGGTTTCCACCTATTATCCTTTGCAGGCCTGGGTTTGTGGAAAGATATTGTGTATATTTGGTTTTATCATGGAATATCTTGGTCTCTCCATCTATGGTGATTGAGAGTTTTGCTGGGTATAGTAGTCTAGGCTGGCATTTGTGTTCTCTTAGAGTCTGCATGAGATCTGCCCAGGATCTTCTGGCTTTCATAGTCTCTTGTGAGAAGTCTGATGTGATTCGGATAGGTCTTCCTTTATATATTACTTGGCCTTTTTCTCTTGCTGCTTTTAATATTCTTTCTTTGTTTAGTACATTTGGTGTTTTGATTATTATGTGACGGGAGGTATTTCTGTTCTGGTCCAGTCTGTTTGGAGTTCTGTAGGCTTCTTGTACGTTCATCGGCATCTCTCTCTTTAGATTAGGGAAGTTTTCCTCCATAATTTTGTTGAAGATATTTACTGGCCCTTTAAGTTGCAAATCTTCACTCTCATCTATACCTATAATCCTTAGGTTTGGTCTTCTCATTGTGTCCTGGATTTCCTGGATGTTTTGGGTTACACGTTTTTTGCATTTTGCATTTTCTTTGACTGTTGAGTCGATGCTTTCTATGGTATCTTCTGCACCTGAGATTCTTTCTTCCATCTCTTGTGTTCTGTTGTTAATGTTTGCATCTATGACTCTTGATTTCTTCCCAAGGTTTTCTATCTCCAAAGTTGTCTCCCTTTGTGATTTCTTAGTTGTTTCTACTTCCGTTTTTAGATCCTGGATGGATTTGCTCAAATCCTTCACTTGTTTGTTTTTATTTTCCTGTATTTCTTTAAGATATTTTTGCATTTCCTCTTTCAGGATTTCTGCCTGTTGACCCAAGTTCTCCTGTATTTCTCTAAGCAATTTTTGTGTTTCCTCCTCATGGGCTTCCATCTGTTGATCCATATTCTCCTGCATTTCTTTAAGCGATTCTTGTGTTTCCTTTGTAAGGGCTTCTACCCGTTGATTCATGTTCTCCTGTATTTCTTTATCAGATTCATTTGTGTCTTTCTTGAAGTCCTCTAATAGCATCATGAGAAATGATTTTAAATCCAGATCTTGCCTTTCGGGTGTGATGGGGTATCCAGGACTTACTGCTGTTGGAGAATTGGGTTCGGATCGTGCCATATTGCTTTGATTTCTGTTAGTAATGTTCCTACATTTGCCTTTTGCCATGTGGTTACCTCTGGTGTCCTGTTTATCCTTGGTCCTGCTGTCACTGTCTGTTGGTTGGACCTCCTGTGAGCCTGCAAGGCTATTTCTGCCCCCACCCCCACCCCCAGGATTACCGGGATTCCCCTGGCACTGATTGCTGGTGCCTGCCCTGCTCCTGAGTGACTTTGGAGCCCTGATGTGCCTTGCCCCAAGTGATGTTATATTGGGGAATCCCTGCACATCCAAAGACTCAGGGTAGTGGATCCCCGGAGCAGAGGTTGCCAAGGGGAGGCTGGTGTGCTCCCGCCCTGTGAGGGCGGGGTCTGTCCCAGTGCGGGTCCCTCTGCAGGTCAGATGTCCCACAGCAGAGCTGGCACATAGGTGACTGCAGAACTGCCCAGCTCTTGGGAGCAGGGAGCACACCAGCTGGCTGAGACCCAAGCGATATTATGCTTGATTGTCCCTCTTCCTGGAGGTCCCAACTGCTATGTTGCAGGAAAAAAGATGGCGGAGTGCACTGTGCACCCTCTCGTTGCAGATCTCTCTGCAGGGCAGATGGCCCACAGCAGAGCTGGCGCCCAGACGACCGCAGAGCTGCCTGCTCTTGGGCGCAGATGGAAGCCCAACAGGCTGTGTGCCAAGTGATGTTATATTGGGGGGTCCCTGGGTACCTGTATGGTCAGTGCAGTAGATCCCCGGAGCAGAGGTCGCCAAGGGGAGGCTGGTACGCTCCCGCCCTCCCAAAGGTAGTTTTTAATGGTAAAGTTCATCCTCCCAGACTTGTACAAATAAGAGTAGGTGGCTAAGTGAAATAAACACACCGCTTGTACCTTGTTCTATTGGTTTATTGATGTGTAGGCTCCTTTGCTTGGATCCTGTTCAGAGACCATCTTTTTTAGCTGACTTTTCATTTTAGCAATGCTGGTTTGTTAAATGTAGATGTATCTAGATGTAGGAAACTTTCTTTTCTTTTGTCTCCTCCAGCTTCTTTGGGTGTGTGGCTATGTGTCTCAAGATAATCAAAATTTAATTGCCTGTAATCCAGCCTTAGGTGTAGAAAACCAGAAAAGTAATTATTGAAGGAATAAAGGAAAACAGGGAGGAGAAGATCAAAACCAGTGTCTATTTCAGGGAACTGTCACAGTTAAACTACGGACTTCATTAATTTAATTAACAATAATTGTGCCTCAGATAAAGGCATCATGGGCTTCAATACTGTCATCCCACAAAGCTACCTATAACCCATTTATTTTTATAGATGAGATATTCACAACAAGGAACAGACAGCTGAAGACTGAGCTATAACTTACCACATCTCCAGACTCTTAATCCCACACTTCCACACCCATCTATTGCTCCAAACCCCACTGAGAATAGGTTCAATTCAGCCCAACCTGTCAAATTTCCAGTTTATAGACAAAGTCTGATAGGAATGTACATTTTCAAAAGCTTTTTTAAAAACAGTTTTCAAAGTTCTTACACTCTTTCAATTGCTCTAAAAACAAACAAACAAACAAACAAACAAACCAAACCCAGCAACTCTATAAAGAAGAGGTACTTGCATCACTTCCTTGTTATGGATATTTGTGACACCCTCACTCCCTCTCCTGTCCTTTTAAATTCTAAAGTTGTAGCTACAAACTAAGTCTGTTCCTAAGTGCATTAGTTATTTGTCTCACTGCTGCGACAAAAGATCAGGCAGAAGCAACTAAGACAAGAGGCTTATTTGGGTTCTGGAGATACAGTCAGGATCACTAAAAACTAGCTCTGTTTAAACTGGGTTTCCAGACTACATTTTTAAAAATAAAAACTAGGAGGTGTTTGTTTCCTTTTGTTTCCAGAAGGACCTTATTCTTACCTTGAGGATTGTTAACCACAGGATGCCTAGACTATGACCCTAAGGTCAGCCCCATTAGCAGTTGAGTCTTGCCTACAATCTAAAGACCACCTGGCTCACCTTCCATAATTGTTTCCCCTTCCCCTTATTGTGCAATTGTTATCCTAAAATATTTACCAGACACCCATTCTGCTTCTGTAATCTTGCTTAACTGCTCCTTACTCACAAACAACAACAACAAAAACAAACAAAAAGAAAAACTAAAGCCTCAGGTAGCAGAAAAATCCCCAGAGCTGAGCCAGTTATAGTTTATGCTTTTAAGAACTTCAGTCCATCTTCTCCTTTTTCATCAGTCCTCAGATTGGACAAAGAGGCTGTTGTTGCAACATTGGCATACGTAGACTAAACTTGTTTTTTAATCTCTTAAACTGATGTTTTGCCTGGTTGGGTCTTTCTGTGGGAGTCTCCACCTCTCCAACACAGTTTTCTTGCGTGATAAAACTTTTTGGTGGGGAAGACATAGCACACATGTCTATTCATGCCAAATCAGGAAGACCACCAAAGTCCTACTTGATGAACCAACGAGTTTTATTGGGATTACTTACAGGCATATGGGTGAGGCATTCCTTAAAGGAGCAGATATGACTCAATACAGCTGCATCACCCAGCATGTGTGACCGCTTACCACACTGGGAACCCAGAGGCACTGCACAGGCTGCAGGCAGTTCAACAGACTGCAGTGTCCTTATTAAGTGACTCTTGTCTTAAATCTATTCCAGGCAGCTGGTTTGGTCTCCGAGTCTGCAGCTTTTCTCCTTTGAGAGTTCTCTTTGCATTTCAGCTTCACTTTATCTTCATTGCATAGCAACTTCCTTCTAAGAAAGGCTTATCCCCCCTCTGGCAAGGAGGAGTGGAGAGAATCTGATCAGTGTCAGGGACTTCCTGAGACTATTTTGAGTTGTTTACCTTACTGTTAAAAGAGCTTCCTGCAGGAGGGAATGTTTCAATCTCAGAAGAAACCATTACACAAGTCTGTTATGTCTAGGAAAGGTTGGTAGTGTGAGTATCAGTTAAATGAATGCATTGTCTCTGAAATCAGAAAATAGAAAAGCTGGCTGCCTTGCTCTTTTTCCCCTTTTCACTCAGCCTAGGACTCCAGTCTAGGGTATGGCTACTAACTACATTCAGAATGGTTGTTGTCACCTCAACTAAATCTCTCTGGAAACACCATCACAGATAAGTGGTGTGTCTCCTAGGAGGTTCTAAACCCAGTAAAGTTGACAATCAAAAAATAACCATCACTTCTTGGCATGATTCCATCGTGCATGTCTGTTCTGTGGAACAGTAGGCAGTTGTTTTCCGTCTGGCTTCTCCCACACAGAAGTGCATGCCTCCACCTCATGGAAGACTCGATGGACGTGAGCATGAGCCCTCTTAGGCTTCAGAACTACCTTTTCAGTTGGGAACTAAAGGCTGACAGAGACTATCACTTTAAAGTGGACAATGATATAAAGGAACACCAGTTACCATTAAGAACGTCAGGTTAGGAGCGGAGGCAAAAGATGGATTGCACATCGTAGAGGCAGAAGCAATGAACTATGAAGTGAGTCCAGTTAAAGTCACACTGGCAACTTTGAAAATGTCTATACAACCAATAGTTTCCCTTGGGAGCTTCAAAATAACACCACCTGTGGTCTTAAGGTTGAAGTGTGTGGTTCAGGGCGTGTGTACATTAGCGGACAGCACCTAGTATCTGTAGAGGAAGATGCAAAGTCTGAAGATGAAGATGAGGAGGATGTAAAATTCTTAGGCATGTCTGGAAAGCAATCTGCTACTGGAGGTGGTAACAAGTTTCCACAGAAAAGAGTAAAACTTGATGAAGGTGATGATGATGATTTTGATGAAGAGGAAAATGAAGAAAAGGTTCCAGTGAAGATATCTGTACCAAGATACCCCAGTCAAAAATGCACAAAAATCAAACTGAAAGGGAAAAGACTTAAAACCATCAACACCAAGATCAAAGGGTCAAAAGTCCTTCAAAAAACAGGAAAAAACTCCTAAAACACCAAAAGAACCTAGTTAAGTAGAAGACATTAAGGCAAAAATGCAAGCACATATAGAAAAAGGTGGTTCTCTTTCCAAAGTGGAAGCCAAGTTCATTAATTATGTGAAGAATTGTTTCCGGGTGACTGACCAGGAGGCTATGCCAGATCTCTGGCAGTGGAGGAAGTCTCTTTAAGAAAATGCTTTAAGCAGTTTGAAATACTCTGTCTTACTTCGGGAGATGACTGTGTCGTAGAGTCAAGGTCCTCTAGGTCTTTTTAAACCAGGGATCTACAAGCATCTGTGCCAAATTATTCAGTCAATCATGATTTAGGGATAGCGCACTTCCTTAGTAACATGTCCTTGTTGTACACTTATCTTGCTCCCATTGATTGGGGTATTCAGCTGTGGCAGGGGACTTACCTTGACTAACACTCATGTCGTAGCTTGTCAACTAGGATGGGACTTGTCTAACATTCATGACAAGTAGGATATCAGTGCCCAGGGAGATCTTGGGAACTTAAACTTCCCTAAACTTCTACTCAAAATGAAAATCTTATTCGAAATCGTTTCATATATTGGTACAGGTGTCTCTTATGTTGAGATCCATCCTAGGGGCAGCTTATAAAAGCAAATACCATAAGAGCTTATTCACAGGTGCAGGAAGTACAGCTGGGTAGTTAGTTTGGACCCAAGCTTATTGTGGCTAACTACACAAAGCAGTCCTAACTGACTTCTATTGTGATTAGTTTCCAAGAGCACAGAATATAGCAGAATATGTGGTCAACTTGGGCATGAGAAAGTTTCCTAGTCACAGAAGAGCAACATATGAGAACATTTCCTTCTAATATTCGTAACAGCACAAAATGACAAGCTAGCCAGGTAACAGTTACCTAGGCCTTAACATTTTACCTAGGTCTTAATTGAGGGTATATGTACAATACTTGCTTGTGGAGTTGATTCTCTCCTTCCACCGTCTGAGGCCCAAGAATTGAACTTGGGGATCAAACCTTGCAGTAAGCACCTTTACGCACTGAACAACCTCACTGACATCTTTTTTTTTTAAATCCTTTTTCTTTACAATTTATTTACTGTATGTAGTTACACAGTAGCTGTCTTCAGACACTCTAAAAGAGAGCATCAGATCTTGTTACAGATGGTTGTGAGCTACCATGTGGTTGCTGGGATTTGAACTCAGTACCTTTGGAAGAACAGTTGGTTCTCTTAACCACTGAGCCATCTCTCCAGCCCATCTTTTGAGCACTATCCATTCATTTTGCTAGTTACTGGTTGGTCCCTTTGGCTTTTATTGATGTTCCGTTGTTTTAATTTTTTCATATCTCCTAGGTATTAACCTTCTGTCAGACATATAGCCAGCGGAGGCTTCTGTTGTCCATGCTGATGGCTGTCTCTTCACTCAGTCGCCTCCTCTGCTAGGCAGCAGCATTTTAATGTCACGCTATCCCATGAGTCCATCCTTAGCGTTCTTCCGGAGCCACTGGAATCCTTTTTAAAAAGTTCTTGCCTATGCCCATATCTTGAAATGTTTCTCCCATGTTTTCCTAAAATGAATACAACTAGAGATGAGCATATTTAAAAAGGAGTCAGACACAGAAAGGCAAATATCACTTTTTTCTCATGTTTAAGTAGCAGAATTCTTTACAGATACATAAAATCATTTACACGCACATACATGACATGAAAGCATGTGGAAGACTAGGGGAAGAGAGGATGCAAATGGGAGAGGGAAAGGAGAAGGGAAAACTAAAGCTAATTAGGATGGCCAAAATACATGATAGACCTGAATATGTCATTAGGAAGCTTGGCAATGAATATACAACAAATTTTTTAAAAAAATTTAAAGAGTTATTTATATAAAGATTTAAAGTTTTCTTCTTTATATATAGGCTCTCTTTGTCTGCTGTTATCCCCAAATTTGGTCAAGTGGTTTTCATGGTTTTAGAATTTTTCTTTGCATTTATCTCGTAAATTTATTTTATAGATGTATATCTACCTCCCTCCCTCCCAAAACAAAAGTATAAAGCAAGTACCTCCCCATCATTTTAGATTCTTTATGATACAAAGTCATAATGCTCAAATGTCATCAATCAAAAACCATGTCAAAACATGAAGTTGACCTCATTACATCATGTTCAATTAAGACAAACTTCTTTTTTAAAGATTGATTATATGTATAAATGTTTTGCCTGCATGTATGTATGTATGTATGTATGTACATATACCATATTCATATCTGGTACCTGCAGAGGCCAGAGGAGGTCATCAGATCCCCCAGACCTGTAGTTACAGATGGTTGTGAGCAGACATGGGAGTGCTGAGAACTAAACTGAGTCCTTTGCAAGAATATCAAAAGCTCATAACTTCTAAACTCCCTATTTGTATTTTTAATGTGATGGAATAGAGCCGGGTTTTTTTTTTTTATCGTTTCTCGAAATTCTACATGTGTATTACTAACCATCTGTGAAAGGAACCAAACTGACTTGAAAAATAAGTCTAACACTTTTTAAAATATAGTTGTGATAGTTAAAAATGGCACTCTGTGTACTCTGCTAAAATGGAGTATCACTGCTGCTCTTGCAAAATTGAGAAAGGCTTTTAAGTGAAGTGTAAAAAACAAGAACAATTGGAAGCCAAGGATAGAGAAACTGGATGCAGACAAGTAATCTCACAGTGAACAACACAAAGCCCTGCGAAGGACTTGAGGTGCCCGTCAACCCTTTAGGGTGTCGCACTTATCCGTGGCGAATCGCCTTTTCAGTCTGAGCTGGTGGAAATGGCTACCAGAGGCTCAGAGATGCAAGGCGAACCTGTTTATGCAGGATGCAGGGTCCCGGACTCACCGAACCACGCCCACTCGACTCTCAGCGCGTCCCGCCCCTTCCTTCTTCCACTTCCGGGTAGCGGCGCGCCTTTGCGCCGCCTTCTCGGGATCTGATTGGCTGGAGCGTCAACCGCTAACTGCCGCGGAGTTTAAACCTAAATCCTGGGCTTCGCGGATTATCTAACTTCTCAGGCAAGTGTGGACGCCCACGGCTGGAAGGGTTGCCAGTCAGCGCGGGCGAGGCCTGCGCGGCCAGCGAGGCCTGCGGTGCCCGAACCCTTCTCGGCAGCTACTCCTGGCGTCCCTGTCCACGCCGCCGCGCGGCGGCTTGCAAGGCCGGGACGCGGAGTCCGGACGTGGAGCCGACTTCGGGTTGGGCGGTAACCTCTGTTCTGACTTTGAGCTCCCAGCTGGGCGAGGGGTCGCTATTAGCTTTCAGGTCAGTACCCGGAGGGGAAGGGATCTAGGTCCTTGTGACCAGGCCTGAAACGGCTGCTTGCGTGTAGATAGGGATGTTATCTCCAGGGCAGGGCCTCTGCCTAGCTTGTTTAGAACAGAGAGCTGATTATAGCTTGGCTCGGATCTGGGCATTGGGAGCTGACAGGAATAGAGATGTGCTGTATGCTAGGGCATGGCATAGGGGGTCCGCGGGAGGGAGGAACGCAGAGTGTTTCATCAGGATCTGTTTATTTCCCCCCTGGGAAGTGGAGTCAAAGGATGAGAAGAGATCACAGCAGAAGGTCTGCCACAGAGCTGTGGATGAGACTGGGGGATTGGACTGGAGGTAAAGTTGAAGATATGCAGTTAGCCTTGCTTCTCTGCTCAGATTGTGAGGTGAACCTGCAATTAGCCTACCTGCTTCCCTGCGATTTTATGTTTTCTTTTGGGCAAAACTTAAGAACAATAGAACTTTAATATTGACACCTTCCTAGTGAACTTCCTCCCTGTTGTGGAAATTCACCTCCCACCCCCCACCCCCCACCCCCCACACACACCCGTCAAGCCATTTTCTTCTCGGTCATTTGCTTGACACCTTTCCACATTTGTTCGATGCTTTCAAACATGACCATTTCAACATTGGGCAGATTTTTACCACTGAAAAGTTCTTTCATGTGTTCATATTTATTTCTATCAGAAATGTTTATCCAAGGAGCTGCTATGTGCCAGGCACTAAGAGGCTTTAAGAGTTCAGCAGAAAAAAAAATTGACAGAAGCTTGTGTTTGTCAGGATTGCTGTAATCTCTGCTCTTCTCGGTGAAGATGCTTGTGATGGCATTAGAGATGCTTAGATAAATGAGAATCTTATCATTAGATCCTTACATTAAATCTGCAGTGTGTATAGATGGAGAATTGCACGTACCTGAATAGGTCACTTTGTAGCCTACTATAGGAGTGATTACAGGATGTGAAGAATTGGAGGGTGGTTAGGGTACGGAAGATAGAGATGATGTGGAATCTAGGGATTTTTGTGATGGATGTGGAAAGAATACTGAGATTGTTCTGTAGATTCAAAGCAAGTAGTGGAACAGCTTGTGGAGGGAGTATAGGTTTGGGGACTTGACCCCATTCAAGCACATAGCCCAGCATCATTACCTGCCCCTCAGTGAAGCTTTTTCTAATCTGTTTTCTCTGCCTAGATAGCATTAACACTTCTTTAATATCTTATGTCTTAAAAAGTCATTGTTCTTGTCATACTGTCTACTTATTTATCTCCCTGTTTCTGTTACATTGTTAACCAGTAGACCATAACTCTAGACTTAAGTAAGGTTATAATTTCCCATCTTTCCAGCCCTCTCTGCTCCTTGAATGAGTCATTTCTTTTGTGTTTCTATGAAGGTCCACTTGTCTGTCTAAGGTTATACTTCTGCATAGTAACAGAACAGTGTCTGCCTCACACTGGACTTTTCCTTTCATGACAGCAGGGACCCTATCCTGTCATCGCTGGTAGCCCATTGTGTCCGCTAGGCATGTAGGTATATAATATAGGTTAGACTGGAAAAACAAAAGTATTTACCTTTTTAGCATTCACTAATTCTCCTGATTATACAAATTCATATTTTGAGATTTGCAAAGGGCTTTGCAAATCCTTATGTAGACAGTGTATTTTAAGTCATGGTGGTTGAGCTTTAGAATGGATTGTTACCAGTTTTTACTTTTTTTTTGTTTGTTTGTTTGATTTTTCGAGACAGGGTTTCTCTGTGTAGCCCTTGGCTGTCCTGGAACTCACTTTGTAGACCAGGCTGGCCTTGAACTCAGAAATCCTCTTGCTTCTGCCTCCCAAGTGCTGGGATTAAAGGCATGCGCCACCACCACCCGCAGTTTTTACTTTTATTAATCAGTACTGTAGTCTCCCACCCCATCCTTTCTTTTCCTTTCACTTTAGAAATGGAGTACCCAGGGATAGAACTTGACTCTGTTACCTCTGGAATTAAGAGACGAGTGAAGGACAGAATTGCAAAGACAAAGTTGAATGTTTCTCTTGCTTCAAAGATCAAAACAAAAATATTAAGTAAGTACCTACCTTATTTTAGCAAATATAGAAAACTACTAAAATGACTACTTTGTTAGCTGGTACTTTTTCTGTTTGCTCTTTTCTGTCTGTGACTTTCAGCTATTCTGCTGTATGGTTTTGCTAATCTGTCCTTGGTGATAGCTGAATTGTGAACAGTATGGCTGGTCTGCCCCCAGGCCAGCTACCTCAGCATTCGAAGAAGACAATCCCAATATGGCTTCTCTAGAAAAGAGCTAAATAGAGTAAGAGATTTGCTCTGGGTTCTGTGGCAGTCAGGTGAATAAGTCATGTAGAAGTGCTTGGCCAAGATCAGGTGTGGTACTGCATGATTTTATATAGGCCAGAGTTCACCAAGAAAGCACTATGCACTTTGGAAATGAGATTTTATGAATCCTGGCAGTAAGGTGTTAGGAAGGCAAACATAACAAATAAAGCCTCAAACAACCACAACAACAAAACCCCATGAAGATGGGAAACTCCCCAGGATAAACTTTTATTGCTCCCCAAAATTATCTCAATGGTTTATGCCCATGTTGGCTACTGTCTGCCTGCTGATGTTACACCCATGACTGTCGACTTGCCAAAATGTCTAAGTATCTTTAAATCAGAACATTGCTCCTACCAGCATCTGTAGGTAAATATGAATTAGCCAGCTTTCTACAATGGTTATTTCCTACTTCATTTGTCAGGACCATTTGGAAAACAGCAGGAAAATGTTGTTATTTTAGCTTCTGGATGTCCTAACTGGTTGTGGTCTGTTTCTATTGGTTATGCCAAGGAGAGCAAGTGAAACTACTCTGTACCAAAGATGAAGTCCTGTTATGGATTCTTTCTTTCTTTCTTCTTCTTTTTTTTTTTCTTGTTATTTACTTTTTTACAATCCAGCCGTTGCCCCACTATTTTTTCTTTCTTTCTTTTTTTTTTGATGTCCAAAATGTTTCTCAATATTTAAAAAGGTTATATTTAACAAACTTATTTTAGTAAGATATGTTAGCACATGCCTATAATTTCAGCACTCAAGAGGCCAAGACATGTATGTGTGTGTGTTAAGGTGGGGAGGGCGCAGAGGGCAGCAGCGCAGCTCACCTGCGGCCGCTCTGTCTGCAGAGCTCAGCTCTCGCTTCCAGCAGCACACCTCAGCCTCTCCTCTCTAGCTTTTCTTTCTTTACTTTCAAAATCTGGGCACATCTTTTTTTCCTTTAAAACTGTACTTATATTGCCGTTCATTTCCAACTGTCATTTGATATCTATAAAGTAAACTGCATTTTTTTCTGAAATAATTTTACTAAGGAATTTGAGATATTATTAAAGAAATATAAGGTATAAGTTGAATGTTAACTTTTTAAAAATATTTTTACAGACAATTCTTCTATTTTCAAGATCTCTCTAAAGCACAACAACAGAGCATTAGCTCAGGCCCTTAGTAAAGAGAAAGAGAATTCTCGAAGAATTACTACTGAAAAGATGCAATTACAGAAAGAAGTAGAGAAACTGAATTTTGAGAATACCTTTCTTCGCTTAAAGCTAAATAACTTGGTATGGAAATTGTATTGTTTTGGACTCTCCATTAAAATGGAATCTTTTAATTATATTACTATAGAAACTCTAAAAATGTTTTTTAAATTTCAGTTGTAGAGAATTATTGAATGTCATTATGCTGTGTAAGTCTATACTAAAGGATAGACACCTCTTGGTGATAGAATAGACATCTTATATGTGAGTATACTGTAGCTGTCTTCAGACACACCAGAAGAAGGCATCAGATCCCATTGCAGATGGTTGTGAGCCCCCATGTATTTGCTGGGAATTGAACTCAGGACCTCTGGAAAAGCAGCCAGTATTCTAAACTGCTGAGCCATCTCTCTAGCCCTTGAATAGACATCTTAAGTTTTTCTCTAAATGCATGCTGTATGTACTATAAACCAGTGTAACACCATGATCAACATTTGGTTGCTCACCATAAGCAAAACTTGGCCCATTCATACATGAAAGAGTGCACAATATTTCTGTTCTCCTTTAGCATGTCTTTGGCTATAAGCCTAATAAAATCGAGGAGGTTGTCCTTTCTTTGTAGTTTTAGGTCTAAAAGGAGTAGAAATTGGTTTAAAATGGAAAAAAAGACCTGTAATAATTTGATAATTTAATTCATATTACTGACCAACTATGTTTGTTTTCCATGTGATAATACAGTTATGTGAAAACAGAAAAATATCAGAAAATTGATAACTAATGTCAAATGTTCAGTGTATCTGTGTGTTCATGACTGTTCTGACTGAATATTAATGTAGCTTTTGAGCTTAGTGTGATCTCAGTTGAAAACAGTCACCAGGCATGATTTCCTGTCTATAATCCCAGTAGTTTAGAAGCTGAAGCAAGAGGCTTGCCACTAACTCAAAGCCAGTCTCACTATGTAGTTAGTTCTAGAACACCTTGGGTTATAGTGTGAGAACTTGCCTCAAAGAATAAGAATAGAATAAAAAAAATTATTTTTTAATTTGAGTCTTCTTACACTGATGCTATCTATAAATGTGTATCATCATAACAAATTTCAAACCTTAAAAGAAGTCTTTGTTTTCCATGCACAGAATAAGAAGCTTATAGAAGTAGAATCACATGTGAGCAATAATTTGTTAACTGCAATTGAAATGAGCAGTCTTTCTGAGGTAAGTGAATTCACATGGGGAGGGCCACTTTTTTAGCATTTCTAAAGATAGTTAAGATTAAATAGCATCAAGGTGTAAGATATTCAAATGTGCAAAGAAATAAAAGTAATCATGTATAGTGCATCATCTTTACAATTGGTTAGTGAAATTATTTCATTAAAATCTAATTTTGATTTAAAATAATAGATTAAACTGCTCTTTGGAACATGACCCACCCAAAAGATTTAGAAACAAAGTAATACACGTTCTCAGGATTTGGTCCACTCCCCCATACCTTTACCCATTGAGCCATTTCTTATTGTTAGCCACATGGGTTGTCCTTTGCTGTTACCTTGGTGTTAGTGTAGAGTACTTTGCTCTCCTATATCATTATATTTTCTTTTCTGGGTTATTTTGCATCAGTATGCAAAAAACTTATTATAATTCATCTTGAAAACACCAACAAAAGCACATTCTCCTCAGTTACTCCTTTGTACTTTTTCAGAGACTTGTTCCGACATTCTCCTTTCTTTTGATTCACACCTCTAGACTTCTCCATCACTGTGGTGTTTCCATAAGTCACCAGTGTACTAGGGTGACAAGATCCCAGAGGTGCTGTTGATCCTTAGACTGATCTCAGGACTCTCAGTACACTGTACGATCTAAGATCTTTCCTCGCTTTTCTGCCTCTTCTTTCATCCAGGTTTTGTTCTTTGTTTTGTGGTTTCCTTCCCTAACTGCTAAGTTTCAGAGTACCCAAGACTTAGTTATTAGATTTCCTTTTTCTGTCTATACTCATTCTTGTTAGGTAATTTTGTCAGTCTTTGTTTTAATTACTAATCTGTAGTGATAACTTCCAAATGTGTGTTTCATGCTACATAACACATATGTAATAGACATGAACAAATTATGTATAGTTATAACTATCTTGTATATATATTAGTGTATATCTTTGATTTTCTATTTATAGAAAGTTTTGAAGGGTTGCTTAACAAAAATATCAGGAGTGATTATCACTGGAAAGTATGATGAAGGATGAGCTATTTTAATCTTATCTTTATACTATAATTATTTACCAATTAAAGCCCAAAGTAAAGGCTGGGTAGTTCAGTGGTAGAATAGTTAGCTGGCATGAACAGGGTCCTTAGTTACTCTCCAGCAATACACATAGACAATACAAGAATTTTGTTCTGTTTCTGTTGGTATCCTGGTATAATTTTCTATTTTAATGACAAGTCTGATTCAATAGATTATTTCTTACCATTTCCTTTGTTTTACTCAAAAATAGTTCCATCAAAGCTCTTTTATCCTGTCAGCTAACAAGAACAAAAGGATCAGTAATCAATGCAAGCCTGCACATCATACATATGCAAGGTAATTGTTTAAAACTTGGTTAAGTATTGACTTATGTGTTTGTGCCTTAGAAGATGGTAGATTGGGCTTTGAGTGGTTTTATTTACTCATATTCTAAAGACAGAAAAAACAATTATAGATAATGACTTATAATTAAATAATGTGTAATGTTGCTTTGTTGAATTAAACATTTCATAGACTTCTATCTTATACTAAAGTTTAGTATACTTTCAGTTACCTGGGCTAGATTGACACTGGCTCAGAGCACAGACTTCATAAAATAGTCATGTTCTCTGTCAGCCTATAGCTGTGCTACTGAGGGGAAATGGGAATCCGTCCTGTGTGGGGTCTCATTAAGGCTCTTGAGGACTCTGAGGAAACTGTCCTCCGGGCGGTGGTGGCGCACGCCTTTAATCCCAGCACTTGGGAGGCAGAGGCAGGTGGATTTCTGAGTACGAGGCCAGCCTGGTCTACAGAGTGAGTTCCAGGATAGCCACGGCTACACAGAGAAACCCTGTCTCGAAAAACCGAAAAAAAAAAACCAAAAAACAAAAAAACGAAACTGTCCTCAAGTGCACATAAACTAAGTAGGTTGGAGTAGTTGTTACTTTTAATTACATTTCTTCTGGCCTTTTTTCTTGCCTAGCAAATCTGATTAACTCTTTGCACCTTTAATATCATGTATCTTACAGTCCTAATCTGTGAGATTAACTCTCATTTTGGCTACTCTCTTGTCTAAAGTCTCTTTCCTTTTTTGATTGACTTGGTTACAAGTCATCAAAGCATACCCAGTTTCAAAGCTGACATATTAGACAGTAGACCCTAAGACTGAGAGATGTGAAATGACTTAGGCAGTGACTGGAATCTTTCTATCTACTTAATAAGTTCATTGTGTTTAAGTGTATACAGTCTCTGTATATTACATAATGTATATGTAGACATGAATTGCCTAAGTATAAAGATCTTGTATTTGTGTAGGTATATGCATGTATATACTATTCCAATGCATAGTAGAAAATTAGAAAGTTACTTAAAGAAGCATCAGTAGTGATTATCCACTGAGTAGTTTGAATAAGGGGGAAACTTTGTGCTTCAGTTAAAAACATTAAGTAGAGGCATTCATCTTTGAAATACTGTTTACCACAGGAGGGGTAAACATTTATGCCATGCCATTTATGTCATTTTCTATTTATTCCAATTTGTTCTATTGATTTATCTACAATCTGTATTGCTACCATTTTGTACCAGTACATTTTATTAGTGTATTTTTAAAGTAGTAAGTTGTATTATCTTATACCTTTATATTTTCAAGAACACATTGGCTATCATGCATTTATTGTTCCAAATGTCTACTTATAGCCAGGTGTGATGGTGCAGATCTGTAATCCTAGTGCATAGGGGGTGAATTCGGTAAAATCTCTACAAGTTTGAGGCCAGCCTGGACTTACATAATGATTTTCAGACCATGTTGGGCTACATAGTTAGACCCTGTCTCAGTAAACAAACCAGAAAACCACAATCAAGTATATTTGTTTGCCATACAAAAAATTTCATTATGTCCTTTAATGAGATTTTGTTTGAAATATTTTGTACATATTAAAGGCAGGTTTTCACACATAAACAGCATTATATGAACTTATCCAGAAGACCCTAAAGGGAAAAAAAAAGAAAAAGTTACCAATGATCTCAGATATATCCCTGTAGCTTCCTCTCTAATCATCACCCAGTGCCTGCCTACCTAAGGATTCTGACCTTAAAACATCATACATCAATTTTGTGAGGTTCCTCTAATGATCAAAAAGTACTTGTAAAAATCAGCATTGTTTGTAGGAGTTATCTGTATTGTAGCTGTAAGTCATCCTCATTGCTATGTAGTATTTCACTGCATCTCCATTCCTCCGTTCTGCTGCATTTCCAGCTTTGATCTGTTATAGATAAGGCTGCCACATATAGATATATAGATATCTCCTGCTTGGCAAAGAAATCCACATTCTATTTAGTTTAGACTACCAAATTGGTTCTGGAATATGTTCCTAGCAGCAGTGTATGAGCATTCCTGTCCTATATCCTTAGTGCGTAATGGTGTTAAATTCAAGTTTTTATCTTTACTTCCCTGATGACAAATAAAGTTAAATACTTGTTCATACGTGTTCTTTTGAGTAGTATTAATTTTTATTTTGTGTATAACAAGTGTTTTCTCTCAGGCTTGCATCTTTTCTCTTTGGTCTCCTTGGGATATTTAGATGAACAAGTTTTTTATAAAGCCCAGTTTGTGTGTGTGTGTGTGTGTGTTCCCTCCCAATGTTCTGATTAATACTTTCTGTGACCCTTTATTGATCTTTACTGATTACAAGGTCATTATTCTGTTTCCTACCAAAAGTACATTTTCTGTTGGGGTTCAGGAATTGCCACACAGACCATACAAGCACTGATCTCAATTAAGCAAGACTAATTTATTGAACACACATCCCAAGACTAATTGATCAGGACCATAAAAAAGAACTTGGAAGTCTAATTGTGGTACCAGTCTGTTAGGGTAAGCTTTTTATAGGAAAAAAACAAATTTAGAAGTTCGGAAGGGAGAGGTAGTACATTTTGGCTAACATGGCAAAGTATTATCAGCTGATGTTTAAGCTGATTGATCTAAGAGAGGTAAGAGGGGTGGTGGATGGGCGGTGAACAGGGGAATTTCAGAACATTGAGCTAGTAGAGCATAAGTAATACAAACAGTGTTGTGGCCTTTTAGGAGAATTTTTCAGTGTTAGCTATGGATAATTACTCCTGAAAAATAAAGTCTGAGGACCTAAACTTAATTTTACCTTATGAGCAAAAAGGATACTGAATATAAAATGGCTGCAGTTATGTTAAAAGAAGCGGGCTTCAACACTTCCCTTTTACATTGTTATTTTTTAAATTATTGGGCTGGGGAGATGGCTCAGCAGTTAAGAGCACTGGCTGCCTTTTCAGAGGTCCTGAGTTCAATTCCTAGCCACCATGTGAACCACATGGTGACTCACAACCATCTATAGTGAAATCTAGGGCCCTCTTCTGGCATTCAGGTATACATGCAGATACTCATACATTAAATAAAAAAAAAACTCTTAAAATTATTATTTATTGTTATTACCATTATTATTATTTTTATAAGCATGGTGGGGGTGGAAATGCACTTGCATATGTGTGATGGCCAGAGGATAACTTCATGAAGTTAGTTCTCTCCTTTGATCTTCATATGGGTCCTTAGGGATTGAAGTCAGGTCTCCAGCCTTGTATAGTAGTTGCTTTACCTACTCACCCATCACATCAGCTTCTTTATCCCATTTAGATCTTCAGCCTTCTTAGATTTTTGGGTATGTGAGGGAAGGGTGTCTTAGGGTTTTACTGCTGTAAACAGACACCGTGATCAAGGCAACTCTTATAAGGATAACATTTAATTTAGGCTGGCTTACAAGTTCTGAGGTTCAGTCCATTATCATCAAGGTGGGAACATGGCAGTATCTAGGAAGGCATGGTGCAGAAGTTGCTGAGAGTTCTACATCTTCGCCTGAAGGCTGCTAGAAGACTGGCTTCCAGGCAGCTAGGACAAGGGTCTTAAAGGCCATACCCACAGTGACACACCTACTCCAACAAGGCCACACATTCTAATAGTGCTACTCCCTGATCCAGGCTTATAGAAACCATTACAAAGGATCAGAGTTGTTATTGTTGTTTTGTTTTTTAGTGTGGAAATTTCATTGACTTTGCACTATTTATTGAAAGCACTGTCCTTCCCTTACCTAATGACTGTTTCCTCTGTATCATAATGAACTGACAGGATGGACATGTAAGAGTCTGTTTCTGAACTTGTTGTTCTTATATGTAGGTCTTGTCACTACCATGCTGCTTAAATGATTAGTTTTCACTTAAGTCTTGTTTCAGTCTGTGTCTCTTACTTTATTCATTCTTTTCATTTCTCAATATTAGTATGACTATTTTGGTCCTTTGTATTTCGTAAGTAGTTTAGCAATTTGCACCCCCCCAACACACACACACACACACACACACACACACACACACACACACACACACACGAAGGGATAGTTGGAAAATTTACTAAGCATTGCAAGATAATTTGATCACACTATGAACCCTGAGATTGTGTTATTTACTGGAAAAACCTGTTTCTAGTTGTTGTGTGGCTCAACCCTAACACACATATTCAAGAACTTTTTGTTAATTATAAACAGGATTATGTAAAGTCAACCATAGGTCAAGTGGTGGAGCAAGCAACCTGTTGACAAGGATCCGACGTAGGAAAAAAAACAGAGTAAGAGGAAGTCAGGAGGACAGATAGAGACGGACAGGAAGTAGAAGGGAAGGACATTCAGTTTGAAGGGTTTTTGAGATAAAGTGGGAACATCAGCTAAGGAAGTAGGTCAGGTGGGTGCTCTCTCTGCCTCTCTTGAGCTATCAGGCTTTTACCTCATTATCTGGTCTCCAGATAATGGAACCATTGGTTCCATTTATTGATAAAATGGAACATGTGAGATTCTGTTAATAAACAATAACTGAGAATATGTTCAGTTTGGGGAAAATAGAAGTTTTATATAATAGTTTCATTTATAAGCACACTGTATCACTTGATCTACTTAGCTATTATGTGTTTTCTTCTATGTTTTGTAGGTTTTTTTTATACAAAGTTATTCCGTATGCTGGGTTCTTTCCTACTTGCTTGATATTTTAGTGTTGTGCTGAATGAATTCCTTTGCTTTGGTTGAGTGAAGATTTCATGTAGCTGAGGCTGATTACTGTTCCACTGCCTCCACTGCTGGAGTGCTGGGATCACAGGCATGTCTCAGGACACTTGTTGCAGTTCTTTCTTAAATTATGTTTTCTTCTTGATGTTAGCTTGCAAAAATACAATTAATTTTCAGATATTGGCCTGTTTCCTATGAACTTGTTAATTCTAACAGCTTATTGGGGCTATCTCTTTGAATTTTCTATGAATATACCTTTGTTATTTGTAAATAAGAACCATTTTCTTTCCCCTTTGCAAGCCATTTCTCTTTTCCTTTTTCTTATTTTATTGCAATAGCTACTTGTTCAAAGTTGGGAAAGTCATAATAACAGGCATTCTTACTATGCTTCCATTGTTAGGTATGATGTGAATACTTATATTTTCTAGATCTTGTCAGATTAATAAAGTTTCAGGCTGAGGCAAAACATCACAAGTTTGAGGCAAACTAAAAGCTTGGGAGAAGTTATCTAAACCCACAGTTTGTTTGTTTGTATTCCTTGATTGTTTATTATTGTGTATGTGTGCATGTGTATGGTGGGTAGATATGAATATACATGCCACAGAACTTGTAAGAGGTCAGAGGACAACTTTAATGGTCATTTTTTTTCCTTCCACTGTGGGCTCTAGGGATCAAATTCAGGTCCTCAGACTTGTATGGCAACCACTTTTACCCAATGGGCCATCTCACTGGCCCTAAGCCTATAGGGTTTTTTTGTCAAAAACTTTTTGATAACATCTCATTTCTCTTACTAAAAGTTAAGACATTCAGATTTCTTATTTCTTGACCAGGTTTTTAACTTTTCTTTAAAGAAATGTTCCATTTCTCATTTTTCAGTCATCCAAAGTGTCAAATTTTAGTGAGTCAAGAGCAGCTGCTCTGCACAATAAGATTCTGTCTCAGAAAAAACAAAACTCAAAAACTCTTGCTGAGAATTTCTTTGTGAATAGCTATTGAATTAATCATGTGGTTTTTGTTGTTATTGAAAAGATACTCCTTTATTAGTATATAGAATGAATTTTTAATTTTTTCTATTCATATAATAAAATACAATGAATTGGTTAATTACTATTAATGGGTGTAGGTATACACATGATGTGTTTATGGGGGTGCAAATACATGGCATGTCTGTGAAGATCAGAAAACAACTTGGTGGAGTCTGTTCCCACTTTTACATGAGTTCTAGGAATTGAACTCAGGTCATCAGGATTTCCAGATTTTTTTTTTTTTTTAACTGCTGAGCTATGTCTCTCTATGATCTATTTTTTAATTCCTTCTCTGCATCACAAAATCATTATTGTTGTTTTAAAGGTGTATTTCATATGTACTATAATGAAAATTATTAATTTTCTTTTGTTGCAATTATTTTTCAGGTTTAGGTATTTTAGTTATGCTGACTGATAAACATTCTTTTCTAAATCAGGAAGCATATTACAAAGTGGTATTATTTTTCTTTAAGAGCTTAAGGAAAGTTACCTCAGCCTATAGCTTTCATGCAGAGAGGTTTTGAGAATATGCCACTTTTTTAAAAAATACATATATTATTTTTAATCGTCTCTGTGTGTGTGTGTGTGTGTGTGTGTGTGTGTGTCTGTGTTTATAAGCATGTGAATGCAGATGCTCGTGGAGACTAGAGGCTGATCTTCCCAGTGTTGAAGTTAAAAGTTGTTGTGAGCTGCCCAGTATGGGTGGCAGAACCAAACTCAGGAAGAGTAGTGCGTGCTCTTAACTGCTAGGCCATCTCTCCAGCCTGCCCCTATCCCATTTCTTTAATAATCACTATATTCTACTTATCAAGTTTTTACTTTTTCTTCAGATAATTTTTCCATTTTTCCTAAATGGTCAGATTATTAGTACAAGCATAGTGATATCTTTTTCTATGTAATTTTTGTAAAATACAGAATTTCTTATTTCATTCTCACTTGCCTTTAGGGTTCTATTAACTTCAGAAAATGATGATGATAATGATGATGATGATGCTGATGATAAATGGAACACAAAGTGTAACAACAGAACTATACCAAAGACATCACCTGATAGGACCTCTTCAGTATCAAGACAACTTTTATCCTTACATCAATGTAATTTGGAAGTATTCCTTCCTAAAGAAGATAAACAGAAAACATGTGGTTCAGGTCATTCAGAACATACTTCAAGTGTTGATATACTTCCTAATGGTAAGATTGTTTTTAAAACTTTATGTAGCTTTCCTTAAGGGCAACAATGTCTAAACAGCTTATCAGTTAGGTAGATCTCTTGTATTGCTAACTTACACTTGCTAATTTCTACCATTTAAAACTACTGGTGAAAGTTTCAACTTGAAGTAAATACCCTGACAAATGTCAGATCCATGGGCACATATTACTGTTAGTCTAGAAGCAGTCTTCAAAAATGAGCAGGACTAAGCTTTCCATTTTGCTTAGCTTGTAATTTGGAAATACCATTACATATATTTAGTTTCATCTTCTCCTTTTCATGGATATGAAAAATATTCATCTAGGTGGATATAGTGACTTTTTCAAGCTCATAATCAATTAGTGATTATGATGGTTAGTTTTGATTATCAAGCTGATATAGTCTAGAATCATCTGGAAAGAAAATCTTAATGAGAAATAGTCTAGATCAGGTTTACCTGTAGACATGACTGGAGGATTACCTTGATTTTATTGAGCTAGGAAGACTTGTCCACTGTGGGTGGTACCATTTCCTTAGAAGGAGATCTTTAACTATTTAAGAGTGGAGAAGGCAAGCTGAGTACAAGCTTGTATCATTTGTTGCTCTCTTCTCATGACTCTGGTTGTGGCTATCTGTTTCAAGTTCCTGCCACTTTGACTTCCTTGCAATGATGGGTTGTAACCTGGAACTGTGAACCAAATTCTCCCTTAAGGTGCTATTGTCTGTATTTTACCAGAGCAACAGAAACGAAATGTCATAGTGCTAATGAACTTGAGTAATGACTTAGTAAGAAAACATGATGACGCTTAATTTCATTACCTGGTCTTCCTAATTGATAATCCTGTACTGTAGTCTATGGTGCTTACGTATTTGTTAAGCTTAGAGCATGGTATTTTTCCTTTCCACAGTCTTAGGTATCCTCCCTACCAGAGTTACTGCTATTATTTGAGTTCATGGTCTCCTTCAGCTCTAGAAGTAGGAATTAATGGCTCCATTGTTGTATAAACCCATTCTAATCATGGGGCCAAGGCTGAATGAATGCTCAGTAGTATGCATTTCCCATGTATTCAGATGTAAAATGTTACCTGTGAGTATTCCAGTTAGTCTCACTAATTTTTATTAACATGAATTCTGAATAATATAAGGGTCTGAGAAGAACAGATTGTCAGAAGTCCTCTCTGTGAAAAAAAGCAGCCAAGTATCTGCTTTGTTTACTGTAGATTATTACTTATTTTCATTTTTCTTTATTTTGTAGAGAGCCATTGCCACTCAGATCAAAGTCCTAAGAGTTCTCTGAGTGAGATGAAAACTTCTCTATCTCCCAGCCTCAGACAAGAAAAATTATCACTTGATAATGTGACTAAGAGGAAGAAGTATGTGTCTTCAACTGCAGACATTCTGTATGTGACAGATTTAGATCACCAACCGATTTCAAGTCCAGTATCAAATTGGAATAATGAGATAAATGGTCATACTAATGAAACCAGTAATAACATACAAAGAAATACAGAGTGTTTTCTTGACTTACCGTCTGAGTCTTCCAGTGATCCTAATGCAAAGCACATGGAGCAAGTACAGAACACTGATAACTTTCACTTGCAGAAAACTGTGTATGAAGACGCTGACATGGAGTTAACTGCTACTGATGTAGGCAAGATTGTAACAATTTCAAAAAGCAATAAAAATCAAAATAAGAAAAAGGCAGACTGTAGAAAGGAGACTTTCAGAAAAGTGAAAGGTACAAGCTCTGATAAAAAGAGAGAAAGCTCAAAGAGAAAATGTAAGGATAGTTCAGAAGAAGACACTGAAGAAAAGAGTGAAACCAGACCAGAAAGAGGCTCTGGTGTCCTAGATGTCAGAGGGGATTCAGAAGATCCAAACTGCATTTCCAATACTGAACAGCCATCTCAGGTAAACATGCAGAAGAAAATAATAACCCCCCAGAACAGCTCAGATCAGGAGAACATTCAAAATAAAAAGAGGAGGCAAACATATATGACAGATGAGCAAAAGGAAGCATACTCTCTCTCCAAACATTCAGTCAAATTCCTTCAAGATGGTAAATTTGATCTGTATCAGAACACCCTACATCATAATTTAAGTAAGCCTTCTCGACAGACATTTGTGATTCATAAATCAGAAAAAGTTAATTTATTTCCAAATCAGGAAGATAAAGACACCATTTCTGAAAACCTAGTAGTTACAAATGAATTTCATAAACCAGATCTTTCCATCAAAGCTAATGAAAATGTATGTGACCATGAAACTGAGACAATGTTGGAATTGAAAAAATATGTCAATGCTCAACAAAATCAAACAAAAATAAATAAGACTAAGCAGAAAATAAATCGAAGGACAAAAATAATTTCTATCACGAACCAAATATATGAAGACAACGATAAAGATATTCATGTCCTAGAAAAAGGCAACTTTCCCCTCCAAACCCAAGCAAATAAAGAAACTACTAGTGGAAACCTAGAAGCTTCAAAATCATTTGAAATACCTCTTATTTTCACAAGAGACAATAAAAGCTTATGTGACTATAAGACCCAGAATGTTCTGGATCAGCACAAGGAAATTACTGGTATATATCCTGCTCAGAATGAGTTCCAAATTAGCAAAAATCCTAGGCAGAAATTAAATCGAAAGACAGAAGTAATTTCTGGAGTGAATTGTTTTAGTAATGACAAAGGTGTTCATTGTTCAGAAAAGGATAAGTCTTTCTTGCTACAAAAGGATAAAGACATCCCTGAAACCTTAAAAGACTTAAGTGAGTTTGATATACCTGCTTTTTGTAACAAAGATAGTGCAAAGTCATGTGATTATAAGCCTGAAATGCTCTTAGGGTTGAAAAAACATGACCCTAATATGCAACTTCCTTGTCAAGATGATTCAAAAGTAGATAAACTTAGACAAAAGGTAAATCGAAAGACAGAAATAATTTCTAAAATCACCCAGATACATGAAAATGATGGAGGAAGTGCACATGACCCAGTAAATAAGAAGCTCTGTCAGAAGGTTAATATATCAGAAATCATTTCTCAAATGAACCAAATATATGAGACTATTAATGAAGATGGGAATGGCTTTAAAAGCTCTATCAAAGATTGCCAAGATGTTATAAGTTGTGACTTTGGGGAAATCAACAGTAATAAAAAGGAAAATTGTGATCCAATTCAAGATCCTTCCACACTAGTTAAAAAAACAAAGAAAAAGTTATCATGTAAAGCAGGGAACAGTTTGACAGGAGATAAGAACAGGTATACTTTGCAGTTAACAGATTCTTCACAGGTGTCTGTCACCTTAGACTCTGGCTTAAAACATGGTCCTAATAGTGAAGCAGCTTCTGGTCTTGGAGAGCAGACTAAGCTGCCAAAGAAGCAGAAACAAAGCACTGTGAGTTCACTGGGAGACACCTTCTCTGTAAGCCTGATAAAAGGAGGAAGCCACCCAGCCAAAGCAGTTAGTAAGATGACATCCAAATCAAAGAAAAGAAAGACCCCTCTAGGTTGTTCTTCTGAAACCCATGGAACAGTGGAGATAACACCCAACACTGACCTCACTAAGGCCGTTGACTCCCAACAGACTGAGAAGGAGAACTATTTGGAGAATGAGAAAATTGCCAAGAGTAAGCCAGACTTTTGTACAAAGGTGTTGAAACCTTTATCTCAGACATGTTCATCTAACATGAAGAATTCTTCCTTAGACAGTATGTGTAAGAGTTCTCTACCTTTGAGTATTTCTTCTAGTAAAAACCTGATGCTAGAAGAAAGTTCTTCCCTGGAGAGTATGTGCATCTTTCAAGTAGTGGATGATGCTCATGAAAAGATAAAGGAAGGCACACAAAAGTCAAGACCAGGTAGGCCAAAGTTCTAGAATTGTATTCTTTTCACTTAACCAGTGGTGTATTTTCAGTTGAAACGGGCATTTTTTTGTGAAAATTTTAAGATAGTGTGAATATCATCATCTATAGAAACAGAAGTGAAAGTTTGTACATAGAGAAGGTAACAGAGTATCTTGGACATTTGAATATAATATTATTAGCCTTTACTATGAATGGCTAATAATGGCTTTAGACAGATAAGGCCTCTCTTTGTGTGTTTGTAGGAAATTAAATGGTTTAAATGCTTGTATAGGGAATTGTATTAAATTTATTTTACTGAAGACAAGTTTTATAAGAGTGGGGCTCAGTCCAGCAGCTTACATATAATGGGATTAGAAAAACGTAAAGGTTAACAGATACAGTATGTGGTAAATGGTTTAAAAGCAGACACTAAGCTAAGGGTGTATAGTGAGAAATTTTGATTAGAGGAAACTGTAAAGATAGCAAGTAGGTAGCATTTTAGTCTAATGGATAAGGAAGATCTTTTAGCATTAGTGTTTACTTTTGTTTAACTGATTTTTAAACTAATAGTTATTATAAATAATCAAATAAAATCAGAGGAGAAAACCTACTAAAATGACAATCACCATTTACCATATATACATGGACTTGAATCTGTGAATCTTTAAACACATTCTTGAAATCATATTTCTATACTACTAACTTTCTCACTTATTCCTAAGTGTTCAGTCATGGGGTTTCCTTTGTCATCAGAGGTTTTATAACATGAGACATTGTTATGTAGAAATTTTTCTACTTGGAACCAACATTTCACTGTGTCTATAGAACACTAGAATTTTGACGCTAAGGTTAGTCTAAATAAAAGGGACCCAAAGCAGAAGAATTCCAAGAGTCTGGGTAGTAGGTGTGTTAGAGGAATAACTCATCTTTGTCTGTCTCATGGTGACTTTCACATACTGAGTAACCAGATCTGTATGTTTTGAATGAGTGTGCAGAGATTGGTGTAGGTTATGAAGAGTTGAACCATAAAGAGCCTTTGTGAATTCAGAGACAAACATTGAAGACCTTTTTATTGATGTCCTAGACAGTTTTATGCCAGCTTGACACAAATTAGAATCGATTGCGGTGAATGACTTTCCGTTGAGAAATGCCTCTTGTAGGCAAATCTGTAGAGCACTTTCCAGATTAGTGATTGATGTGGAAGGCCCAGCCCATTGCGAGTGGAGCCATCCTTTGGCTGCTGGTCCTGGGTTCTATAAGAAAGCAGACCGAGCAAACCATGGGAAGAGGTCAGTAAGCAGCACCCTCCATGGCCTCTGTATCAGCTCCTGCCTCCAGGTTCCTGCCTTGATTTCCTTCAGTGATGGACTGTGCTGTGGAACTGGGAGTGAAGAAAACCCTTTCCTCTCCAAGTTGCTTATGATCACACACAGTCTTTATCACAGCAATGAAAACCCTAAGTAATGTCTTAGAATTGGTTTATTTTAGCTCCTTTTTCTCTCAAAATTGAATTTTTTAAGTTTTAAACTTTGATCACTTTGAATGGTAAACTGTATTGATCTCATACTTATTTCCATATCTTTACATATGCTTGTACAAATATTTGTGAAAATATTATTTTTAGGTAGCAGAACATCCCTGGTCTTGATGAATACCAGTTCTGTTTCGAGTAACACTGCTAACCGTGAGAATGAGTCAGCAGAGCAGTCTTCATACCCGATGAGAAGGAAAAGACAGTGCACGCCTCTCAACCTGGCAGAGCCAAGCCTTAGAAGGCAAGTATTGCAGTGTTGTTAATGTGCTTTGGAGGGATGTTTTGCCTGGATTAGTATTTGAACACTCCTGAATATCACTGACTCATATGAGGCTGTTACACAGTATGAACCTGGTAAAGATAAGTCAAAATGAACCCTTGTTTTTCTGCTTTTTTTCCTCTAGTTTTAAATTAATTTAGTTTCATTTAATTTCTATCTTACTACTGTCATTTTAAAAATTTTAGTTGGTAGCTATAATTTTTTTAATTTGTTGAATATAATTTACCAACCACTGTTTTCATAGCTCTCACATACATTTGTTTCCTGTGTTGCTCCCTAGAAGTCAGTGTGCTTTATATTTCCTTTGGTCCCAAAGAATAACAATTTTTTTAAAAAAAATTTTTAACTGCAGATATACAGTAGTGAAGAAAGACTTCTAGCCCTCTCCCTATTTACCCACTACTCGCGTTCTGTAATTATCAACAATGTGCTCTATTTGATTCAGCTAGTGTACTTTTAAAGCAAATCTCTGAGTGATTTCATTGATAAATAAAGAATAAGATTTTTCTGGAGAGGTAGCTTCATCAGTAAAGCACTTGAACAAGCCTGAGTCCCTGAGTGCAGACCTGTAAGTCATGTAAAAGTCAGGCACAGCACATGTGCCTGTGAACCCAGCACTGGGAAGGGAGAGACAGCAGGGTCCCTGGAACTCACTGGTCAGTCAGTCTAGTCAGATCTGAAAGTTCCATTCAGTGAGACCCTATCTCAAAGAGAATCAATTGAACACATCTGGACATTGACATTTGGCATCTATTCTACACACACACACACACACACACACATACACATATTTCTTAGCAAAGTTTACCACATTAGGATTAGGCAGGACTGGGATTATAGCTCAAGGAGTAGTTTACCCTGCATGCATGAAACTCTAGTTCACAAAACTATCAATAAATTCTTACTGTCCTTTAATGACTAATCTATTCAAATTTTCTTAATTGCCATAAAATCACTGTTTACATTGTTTTCTTCTAACTGGCCAACTGTATACCACTGATGAGAATACAGTTTTCTGCTTTAGAGTACGAAGCAGAGCCCTGTGTTGTGTTTAGCTTTTGCTTCTTTTTTACCTCATCATACCTGTGTCATTTCCTGCTCTTTTTCCTTTCATGGCATCCTGAAGATTACCAGGCAGTTAATTTGTAGAATATCCACAAACTGAGATTTGGGGATTTTTTTTTTAACCTTTTTTTCCCTCATGATCATACTGTAGTTATGCATTTTTGAATGAATTTCACTTGAAAGATACGTCCTAGCATCATATCAAGGATTTATTATGTTAGCCTGTTCTTTTACCATGATAGGGCTAGCTTTGATCTCTTAGCTACTGTTGAAATCTGCTGGGTTTCTGCAATGTGAAATTTATCTTTTCCTTAAGAATTTGGGCATTTTGACATTTGGCCTCTATTCACACACACACACACACACACACACACACACACACACACACACACACACACACACACACACACACACATATTTCTTAGCAAAGTTTACCACATTAGGATTAGGCAGGACTGGGATTATAGCTCAAGGTGTAGTTTGCCCTGCAAACTATCTTTACTATGTTTACTTCGTTATTTAAGTGATTCCACCTTTGGTATTAGGAATCCCTTTAGAATAGCTTCTGATTTCCTTTAACAAGACTTCATACTCTTGACCATTTCATTACTTTCTGACACCACAGATGTTTCAAGTTCGTCATCAACTTTTCCTGTTCTGGTCCTAGAATCAGACACTTCTTAGGAATTCTGATTTTTTTTTTTTTTGATTGTAAAATTGTGTTTAGCAACCAGATTCTGTGTCCTACGTATGCTCATGGCTGACATTATAGTACTACCTGTCTCTTGATACCCAGCATTACCATAAATCTAGTAGCTTAGAGAAAGTACCAGTTATTCTTTCTCAGAATGTAGGCATGGCTTAATTGGTGTTCAGGGTAGCATCTCTTAATACTGTGATCAGAGTGCCAGAGTTCTTATCTGGAGGCTCCGCTCATACACACTATTGGTAGAATCTCCTCCTGAGAGTAGAGGAGGACTTTAGCTTCTTGATATTGGCTGTCGACTGTTTTCACCTCCATGCTACATGGGTTTCTTTCCCAACAAGGCCACTTGCTCAAAGCCAGCTATGGAAAGACTCTACAGCAAAACCCTTTATCGAGATAGTGTTTTATCATGAAATGTGCTCTCAAAAGTGAGGTGGCCTCTCACCCTTGTCACTTTGTTAGACACAAATCACTGTTCCTGCCTATAATCACCTGAAAGGACTTATGTGAAGGCATGAATGCCAGTAGATGGGGATTATAGGTAGTGTCCTTGTTATAGTCTCTATACCACAGCGATTATGTTTGGGTCTCTCACAGAGAGCACTAGGATATACACATGTATATGTATATGTGTATATCCTATATATGTGTGTGTGTATACATCCTAGTTTCCGAGTGTTGTGTGGCAAAACTTTCCTGGGAGGAAAAACACCCATACATATATCCACATCAGATAGGAAACCTACAACAGGCCAAAGTCCACTTTACTGAACCAGTGAATTTTATTGGAGTTACTTAATGGATGAGAGGTTACTTACTGGAGCAGGAGTGGCTCAAAGACAACTGATCACCATAGCCCACCCTAACATGGGTGACATCTCACAAAAGCTAGAAAACCTGCAGTTCACTGCACAGCTTACAGGCAGCACCACAGGTTGGAGAGTGTCCTTTCCAGGTGCCTCAGTTGACCTCTTCCTAATAAATAATTCAGCTGGTTTCTGCTTCTTCCAGGCAGCTGGTCTGATCTCAGAGTCTTCTTTGAAGTTTGACTTGTCTAGAGTCTTTGAAGTTCAGCTTCCTTCAGTGTGAGGGGAACTCAGCTTTTATTGCTTATTCTAGTGAATCTGGTCAGTTTCAGGGATTTCCTGGAGCTATTTTGAGTTGTTTACCTACTTCTTAAGGAACCTCCCAGGGTGGAATGTTTTAATCCTGGAAGAAACTGTTACACAACACCCACATAGACATACACTTTTATATTTCTGTATTTTATATATATAATAAAATCATGATACATTAGAGTTGATCTAATACCACATTTTAATTTAATACTACAGTGTTCATTTTAGCATTCCCCTTTGCTTAATATGTAATTTTCTCAATCAGTAAGGCGCCTCGTTCTCATTATCTGAAAATATTTTCTTGTTTGTTCAATTCTAGTACATAATTTCAGAATTATTATCCCATATCCCTGTTAAAACCATTTTACCAACTGGATTTATATATAATTCTTTCTGCTGTGGATTAGTTGATTTCATAATCCACTGAGTTTTCAGACATTATTGCTTCTCTTCATTGTACTGATGTCATTCCCATCCACACTGTGGTAGAGCACACATGCCCCAAAACACAGAGTATTGCTATATTTTTAATTTGTGCTAGTGGCAGGTTAGAAATGCTATCTGGGCACTGTTGCATTTGTAGTTCTCGTGGTGATATCCCTAGGTTCACTCTGTCCTCATCTCTTATTTTTCCTTGCCTGATCTTTCTTATACTAACTGTGCTGCAGTGAAATCTGTGTTGCTGTGTACCCATGTGACTCTTTTCTATCTCGTCTTTGTTTCAGAAAGAAAATAGCTCTGTGATTTAAAGTAAAAACATGATTATATATTCATTATAGATTATGGATTTTACTATTAAAATATCTTCTTTTCATATTCAGTACTTTGCAACTTAAAAGATGAAGGTTTTTAAAAAATACCTTTGTTTCATCTTCCTATGATTCCTATATTCCAGTCCTCAGGTGTGGGAGTTCTACTTGAAATAGACACTCCTGAAGTATTCTGTTTCCAGCATGACAGCTGGGTTGTCATCATTCATAATTTATATTCATATTAATTTAAATTCATAATTCATAGTCAAAGTATATTGTGCTTTTTGTTTAACATTTTTTGTCAGGTCCAGTTACTCAAGATGGTATTGTCGATGACTCTGGAGATGAGTTCCAGCAGAGGAGGGACCCTGCTTCCCAGCTAGCCTTTCTTTCTGCCATTTCAGTTTGAGACTATGTGTATACATTTCAACCAAAAACCATAACCTCTTACACATGTGCATGCACACACAGTGTAGAGAAGAGATTCAGTGCCACCTGTAGCACTGGGTACTAGGAAGATGAATTAGCCCTCTTACTGAGAAACAAGAACACCTGATGAAATACTAAAAACCAAAGTAAACTTAATGTACTTCTAATTTGTAAGAAGCTAATATGAATGTAAAAAGGGGCTCAGCCCAGAAAAAAGTGAGCAGGAACCCAAAAAGGTAGTTAGGGAAGCTTGACTTTACATCCTCAGCCTTAGGGTCAAAGGTCAGAATGAATATCCTAGGGCTTGACTGGTATAAAGTCTAATGGAGATCCTTTCAATAAAATTGAGCTACTCTCTCAATAGAACCACAACCTAAAAATAAGTTCCCACTGACCTCAGCCCCTGGAAGTAACTGTAGTCCTGAATGTGTGAGACAAAACAAATATTCTAGAATTTATAATTAAAAACGAGCCTTTATTTAGATTTCAGCTGGAATCTGTAATATCGGGAAAGTATAAAGACTTCAGTTGAGAACAGAGTATAAGAAACCCATAAATTGTAGTTTTCCTTTTGTTGTAAGAAGCAAAGTAAATATTTTCTAGAGAACACCTTCATCTCTGGCTCATGCATTTTCCACAGGTACAGTTCTGAGAGAAATGAGTAGCTAGTTCACAGAAAACACACAACAATCCTCGGCCCATGTGCAAGTGCTTGAGGTTCCACAGAAACGGTTGCAGCTGCAGCTAGAGTGTGCAGTGAGTACCTATGAAGGAGGCTTGAAGATGCCTAAGACGGTGAATGAAACAGTGAATCCCAGAAAAGCACGCACAGTGTGACTTCACTGAGATAAAGAGGCCTGCTGTAGACAAAGCAAGTGCTAGAAATATAGCCGTGGGTGCTGACTACTGTAGAGAAAAGCCTGGGTGCTCACACCTCACCCACATGACAAAGCTGTGTCTAGGGAAACTGATTACTAGAAATTTTCTTTTTATGGGAGAAAATTAGCTTGGAATTATTATTGCTAGTCTTGCTTTTTCTTTTCTTTTGCAGCAAGATGAGAAGATGAAGTCGAGGCGAAGTAGATACGAATCCTAGTTTTTCTGAGTTCTCAAAGCACAAGTCAGAACAGAAGCATAAGAAGGACATGAAACAAAGAAATATTCAGTTGTTTGAGTTTTGTACATGAAGAAGTGTTCTGTTTTTGTTTTTGTTTTTTTGGCCTTTCTTGGATTATTGCTAGATCTATGCTATATCTTAGATAATAAACTTTTTTTAAAAAAACACTGGTCATCACATAACTTGTTGATTTAAATTTCTATCAAAATCATATAACCAAGCAATTATTCTTATAACCAACTAAAATGTATCAATAGATAGTCTTGCATTGGCTGTCTTGTATATCAGGCTATCTTGTCTTTTGTTTTTGAGCCAGTCAGTTACATGAAGATCATAGAGGATTTGAAAATCATCTATTGTCTGAGCCTGTTTTTGGTTCCTCTCATCATTCTGCCTATGTTAGAAACACTTGTTTGGCAGCAGCCTATCTCAATTACACATGATGGGATGACTGAGACAGAGCTAGCTGTCGTGGTTAATAGCATCTCTACAGAATTTAGCGTCACATAGGAGATACACTCTAGGCATGTTGAGAGTAGCTTTCCAGATTAGTGAAGGTGATAAGCGCAGCACCATCCCACAGACTGAGGCCATAAAAGAAGGAAACGGAGAAGACATGCTGTTCACCAACACTGATCTTTTCTAACTTGCTGAAATGTGATTGGCCACCTCACATTCCTACGCCGTGCCTTCTCCACCATGATGGATTTTTATCCCTTCAGACTGTCAACTTACTCCCTTAAATTACTTTTTATGAAGTATTCATCCCTGCAACCAGAAAAGTAGCTAGTACCCTAGCTTTCCAGACATTTAAATACTAATATATTTATATATATTGGTCTATGTGAATGAATGCCATGGGGGTACTGCCTGTGTAGGTAAGAGACCCACAGGAGCTTGAGTTACAGGCCAGTGTGAGTGGTTGGAACCAAACTCAGGTCCACTGAAAGAGCAGCAAATGCTCTTAACCACTGAGCTGCCACTCCCAGATAGGTAAGGTATATGCACAGGTAAGTGCAGGAGCCTAAGGAGTCAGAAGAGTGCATGGATCCTCTAGAGCTGGAGTTAGAAGAGGTTGTGAGCCATCTGGCATGGTTGCTAGGAGCTCAGACCATGAACTGAGCTGTCTCCTTAGCCCATTTTCATTTATTATTATTATCATTATTTTAAGTAATAGTCCTCCTTGTGTCTGAGCCCACTACATAGTTTACCACAGTCACACAATTAGGCAAGCTTTAGCTGATGGAGGTATAAACACTTTCTTAGATAATTTCTGCCTAAAGGGATAGACCCACTAATCTGTTCATGAACACTTGAAGTAGTCCTTGAGCTGTCCTAGGATGACAGGTTTGAGACCTGTTTATTGCAGAACGAGGCACAGAATTCTTCCTAACATTGAGGATGCCATCTTGTTAAAACACAAGAACATAACCACCCTGCCTGTGCAATGGAGGTTGGCGGCCTTGTCAAAGGAGCATTTACACTGTGGAGAGGGTTGCCTCCCTGACAGTCTGTTCATACTCCAGGAATACTGTTTAAGACTTCTGACCTCCTGGAATTCCTCTGATGGTAAGTATAGTTTTTGTTCCTTTTTTTTCCCCTTTTATAAGATTTTCCTTTTATTTCTCTCCCCCATGTAAGTTCCTCATATTTTATAGCCAGTCTTTCTTTTTCTACTTTTGGTAGGGTTTAATCACACTGAAAAAAAAAAGTTTCCTGGTTATAAAAGTACCCATGGTTTTAATTTTTTAAATTTTTTTAAATTGTGTGCGTACATGCATGCATGCTGCGGAACATGTGGAGGGTCTGTTCTCTCATCATGAGGATCCCAGGACAGAACTCAAGTCATTTGCTCTGCTTTTTGCCCATGGAGCCATCTTTGTGAGTCCTACATTTAAATTTCAGACTAATACAGAGTTTATTGTATGGTGTGAAGTATACCTGTAATATTTTACTATTTCTTACATGATCTATTGACTTAAGAGCACATATCTATTTACTGACTTGAAGTTTTTAGTGTTGTGTTTCCATGTGTGTTGATTGTTAATTTTCTGTCTTCTATTCACTTATATATATCATTTTATGACTGTTTCTCTTTAGAATGTCAGTGTTTTCCTCATAGGTTTTGCAAATCTTTTAATAAATTTACCATTAGGCATTTTGTCCTTCTGTGGGGTTGACACAAGCAAGGCTTTCTCTTCGGTTCTCCTAATTTACTGTTTACATATGTGAAGATTACTTATTTTTATATGTTGATTAATAAACCCTGTTATGACTTATAACAGTATTTTCTAGACATACTTCTTGAACCAAGCTATCTGACCCAATTTTTGTGATTCTATGACTAATACAAGTTCCTTGCTCAAAAGCCATGACTTGGTGAGAAAGAAGTTTGCTCAAGGTCAGAAACTTTGGAATGTGATAGAACAAAAGCCTTCATCTCCCAAGACAAAGACCGTCTTTAGGGACTCAGCTTTATTGGGGGGGGGGGGGGGCGGCAAGAGGGCATGGTGGGAACAGAGGAGGCAGGGCAGTCTTCATCCTGGTTGTTTTCTCTTGGCCAGAAGATCTTGATAAAGCAGCTAAAGTTCCGTCTCTTAGGCCAGTCCCTATATTCTTTAAATAAAGAAACGCTAGTTTCTTTTTCACCATTAATAGCCAAAAATACCTGCTAGAACTCCTTAAAAGTGGAAAGAGGGTTGATCCGTGGTGGCTTGTCCCTGCCAGGCAGGTGGGTATGAGTGCTGGGACATGTGGCAGAGAAAGTTAGTTCATCTCAGAAAGGAAGCAGGCAGATTAGGGTCCTGTAACCCACTTTGTCCAGCTAGACCCACCTGCCAAAATAGCGCCATCTGCTGGGGGAACCAAATACTGAAAGCATAAACCTGAATGATTACACGTAAACACCTTTCACTGCAAGTTAACTACTATTTCACCTGCCGTTAACAAGACTGGCAAATGGTTGGCCCTCAGTTTGACAAGTCTCAAGACTGGATAACATAGACTCTTTAAATCTAGAGAAATGTTACTGGTTAGTGAGTTTGAGATCTTTTTCCTAAGAAGGTAGCGTGCAGTTAGCTGTTAACAAAATTATCTTTTGCTGGAGAACGGAGAAATAACAAAAGACATAATTTTAAAACACTAGGCAACTTCATCTACAGCTAAGTCATATAAAGTCAAAGCAAGTGAAGCTGAGGAGTTTTTATTTTCCTTGATTATAATTCTCCAGGCTTTCATGGCTTTTCTTATCTAGTCATGTCTGTTTCCTGAAAATGTTTGTTAGTGCTGGAAACAGCATCTTTGTCTTGTTCCTAAGTTCTATGAGAATGCCTCTTCTGGAAATGATGGTGGTTTTTATGGCCAGAAAACCTGTACTATAATCGCAATGCAACATAAACTATTATTATTTGAGTGGTTTTTGAAAAGTCAGTAGGTACTGACTTTGTCACATGCTGCTTGGCACTGATAGAAATTAGATTAGCACCCAACCAAGAGATAAAATCCATAATTACTGTTTGCTGTATTCTAAAGAACTGAGAAAGCAAGAGGAAGGGGACCCTGGAATACCACAGAAGGGACTCCAGGAAGCAAGCGAAAGGATGGAATTAAAAAGCCTGAACCCCAGACCTCTCTTGTTGCTGGTGTCCATGCAGGGGCGTGAGGACACAGCTCTGCCCCTGTGGAGCCAGGAGTTGCTGCTGGAGTCAGGTGCTGCCAGGGTGACTCTGTCCCCACAGCCCAGAACAATATGGCACATTTTCCTCATTGCCTTCCATACGTCTAAGACCCTGCATTGCTGAAGACTAAAGGGACCTGGCAAGAGAGAAAGATGATTTGCAAAATCCTGGCCTTAAGGTAGAGTAGAGAAGTATGGATGGGAGTCTGAGTTACATTAATAGCGCGCGCGCACACACACACACACACACACACACACACACACACACATACACACACTGGTCTAAGAATATTTTCAATGCACTGATAAGAAAACAGCTATGGATCCTGAAACCTTGTGATGTTTTAGCCTTTTGCTTTGAAAGAGGCTATCACCGTGTACCTAGGGTGGTTTGAAATCTGCCGCTTCAAACACATGATATCCCAATCTTGGCTTCCAGGAGCTGGAATTACAAGTGTGAGCTACCACACCTGACTAAAGTCCACTTTTTAATGCATGGCAGCCATTGTCTCAACTCTGTCACTTGATACTTGCCTGTATGATACCAAGACTGAAGTTTTCTGCTCTTTGCTAGCTGAACTGTCTAGAGGGCACTAGAGGAGAGAAGCACAAAGGGCTCCACTGGTCCAACAGTGCCAGTTGGTTGTAGGTGCCAGCTAGCTTCAGCACTCGGAATCAGCCCAATGCTCGTGTCTGCAGTCAGGCGTCTCTGTCAGAGGCCACAGCCTATCTTCTCACAAGACTCCTCCCTTGCACTCCTCTTCTGAGGTATTGGCAAAGACTGAACAGTGCCGTCAGAGGTTTCACAGATATCTAGGTTGTAATTAATCCATCCCCTTCCTTTTGTTACCACAGTTGCCCACTGCCAGAATGTTCAGTTTGCATCTTCAGCAGCATGTGCTGCATGGATAAAAAGATTTGTAAAGAAGTCTTAAACCTTCACCAGTTTTACTGGTGCTGTAATACTGATGTTCTTGTTTTTAAATAGATTTATGGACAAAATAAAGAAAATAGCTTATTTTTTTAATTTTTATTTTATGTGTATGAGTGTTTTGCCTGTGTGTCTATATGCCTGTGTATGTGTGTACATGTGTGTATGTACATGTGAATGCATGTGTATATATGCGTGGGGGGAGGGCGGGGGGGCGCGCGCCTGGGACCCTGGGTCATTAGAAGAAGGAAATCAAATTCCCTGAAACTGGAGTTTCAGAAGAGACTGTGAATATTAGAAATTGATCCTGTTCAAAACAAATGCTCTGAGCTACTGAGCCATCTCTCTAGCATCTAGTTTAAGATTTTAGAATCAAGATTATTGGTATCAGGGGAATAAAAGAATTTTAGCTCTTAATCTATTCACTATTACTGTAGCAGAATGCCCAAAACTGGATACTTTTTAAAGAAAACAGGCTTGTTCTAGCCCTGGGTTCTGGAAGCTCTTAACCTCTGAACCATTTCCCCAGACCCTGTCAAACATTATGTTTTTTCCAAAAAAGAAAATGTTTGACATGTAGGGAGGCTCACACACACCTTTGATTCCAGCACTCAGGAGAAGGCAGAAGCTAATAGAAACTGTCGGTTTAAAGCCAGTAAATTTCAAACTAGCCATAGCTGTATAGTGATGCTTATACACACACACACATACACACACACACACACACACGCACACACACACGAAAGAGAAGAAAGAAAAGAATGTGTGCATGCACATATTTTCTGTCTACTGAGCATTTAAGGGTAAAACACTGTGTCTGAAATGTGTTTAAGATACTCGGGAAGCCAGGAAATGTTAACCACTCCTGGAATTGTTAAGACGTGGTTTATTCTCCTCTACATACAAATTTGGGAAGTTTTCACAATAAAAATATCTTTAATCCCAGCACTCAGGAGGCAGAGGCAGGTAGAGATCTGTGAGTTCAAGGCCAGCCTGGTCTACAAAGAGAGTTTCAAGACAGCCAGGGTTTTTACCTAGAGATTAGTGATTACCTAGTGATTAGGGGGTAGGGTATGGAGCAGGAGGATTTTGTTTTGCATGAACAAAACATTGATACCAAAACCCAAAGATTTCTAGGGAGATATACTAAGTGAAACGAGGTCTGAAAAGTAATTTGGTCTCATTTGAGACTTGCCAGGTTTTATAAAGCAGATTCTAAAATGTAAAGAAAGCCAAAAAGTAACGTTAAGGGCTCAGGACTCTTGGGAAGTGACTCAGCAGTACAGCTAGGCTGCCCTCCTAAACAACCAGAGAGGATTCTGGAAACCACATCCAAAAAACAAGTATTGGCACAAGATACTAGAGCAATGACTCAGGACTTCCTGAGGCTGAATGCTGAGCTACGCCTCCGTCCCATTGATGCCAAAACCCAAAGATTTCACTGTGTCTCCCGCGCTGGCACACTCCATAGTGTCAGGATAGTTTTCCCTTTAAGACCTCGGCAGCATTGGCTCTTCCAGAACTTTCTGGGAGGGTGGAGATCCAGAGACACAGACAAGCCTGTGGCCTCGGGCAATTTAGTCTCTCCAAGGACCAGCAGCTGCTAGGGACCTCAGTGTCATGGACCCCCCACAGCTGCTCTTCTATGTGAATGGCCAGAAGGTGAGCGCCCCTGCATCAGTCCCAGGCCCCAGCCTGCGGGGGGCGGGGGGGGCCCTCCCTCAGCATGGGGTCTCATTGTAGGTCTTTAGCATAGGAATCTGCGTTATAAAACCTGGCAAGTCTCAAAGGAGAGCAAATTATTTTTCAGACCTTTTGCACCATGACCAGCGTGTGGAAGACTAAGAGTTTCAGAGATGTCTGAATCCCAGGGCTTCTCCCTTCCTGACAGGGAGCACCCAGACCTTCCCTCCCTTAAAGCCCACTGCTGATAACATCTTCCAGGACAATTGAATAAGTAGCCTCGATTCTCAGCTTATCTGGGTGAGCAATACCCAGTCTTGACAGGGCCACAGGGATGCATTGATTTTAGCTACCCTGTGATTTTTCGGATGAAGTTGTAACTTGGTGAAGCCAAAGCAAGTTTCTGGCACAACACAGCTTGCCCGAATCAGGGACCCCCTGCTGTGTGTGGCATTTTGTTTTATTTGTGTGTGTGTCTTGGCTCTGAAGACTTTTATGGCTGCTCCAGGCAAGGCCTGTTGCTTGGGGACAGTAAAGCCCTTGGGCATCATTTAAAGCAGCCATCTGAGCAGTGTTCTCAGTGTAAACTGATAACTCTCTGTATGGGGGATGGAGACCTGCTGTCCACAATGATAGTATTGCTTCCTTTGGATACCCCTGTGTTCCCTGTGCCTGGCTAGGGACAGCCAGAGCCCTTGTCCTAACTGGCACTGGCTGGCCCTCAGGAAGCCAAGGAGTGTTTAGCACCAAGCAGACCCTTCATGTCTGAGGCCTCTTTTGAGGCTATGAGTTGATTCACACAGCTGTAGTTTTGTAATGTGTTTTCTTCCTTGAAGAACAGGGTCTCCCAAATCATAGAAGCCTCCATAAAAAAGTTTATGAGTCCCTGCTTCATGGCTCCGAAGTGGGATAGGTGGATCCTTAATGAGATCCATTAGCTCCACCCCCACTCTGGGCCCCTGCAAGACCACCATAAAGGTGAACTAGAATAATGGAGTGAAGTGGCCGCCCTGCTCCTTCGGGTTTTCTTTTGCATAACAGAAAATGCTGGAGGTGTTCTGTTCTTACTAAACAAATGGAATCCATTGCAGATCTGCAGCTCACTGAGATAACCTCTTGGAGGCAGACTCCAAGGCTACTAACAGGGAAACACTACTTACTGTGGAAAGAGCAATCATGAATATTCAATGTGTGTTTTCATGAACATCCTAACAGACACTAAACTGTTTAGGATGGGATATAACAGAAACGATGCGACCCCTGGTGGTGTGGAGTTGATACTGTGCTGGGGAAACAGCCAACAAGCATATAAATGGAGAGAGTGTGGTGTCCGGCAGTGGCAGTGCTGCCGTGAAAATGGAGTGATAAGCAGGAGCTGATGGGATGGGTGGAGGGGATGCTTTGAACTTTCAGAGCAGGGGGCATTGGAGCAGTGTCTGGGATGAAGTAGGACCCAGCCACACAGACACACACACCACATATACACATTTGTATACAAACACACACACATATGTATATATGTAGACAAATACACACATATACATACACACACATATATGGGGAAAGGAATTTCAGGTAGAGACATCCAGGTGCAAAGGTCCTGGAGCAGGAGAATGTTTACATGTGATGGGGATAGATTGTTAGGGCTGGAGGTGTGGTCAGGAGCCAGAGTACAGCTTTATAAATGAGGCTAAGAGTCTAGAGCAAGACAGCAACCATGTTGAGTCTGAGGTCTCCCTTCTCCCCCCATCCTCCCTCTCCTGCTTCCAAACCAGGATGGTTCTTAATGAGTAGCACGACTTTATGCTGTACTATATGTATGATTTTGAAGAGTAAATGGGTCCTCTGCCACTGAAGCCAGATAAGACAGCCCAGTTAGGGAAACACAATCCACAGGCAGGGAACAGATTTAGGGACAGTTCCCACTCCAGTTAGCCCCCAAGTGTCCAGGATAGTTGACTCTGTTGGTCTTCTTATGGAGTCCGTATCCTCCCTGGGTTCCTCAATCCTTCCTCCAACTCTTCTGTAAGACTTCCCATGCTCTGCCTAATGTTTGCCTGTGGGTCTCGGCATGTGTTTCAGTCAGCTGCTGGGTGGAGCCTCTCAGAGGACAGTCATGCTAGGTTCCTGTCTTCAAGCGTAACAGAATATCATTAATAGTGCAGAGGTTGGTTCTTGCCCATGGGATGGGTCTCAAGATGGTCCATTCATTGACCATTTTCTTAGTCTCTGCTCCATCTTTTGACCCCTCCCCTGCAAACAAAATCCAAAAAACCATGCCAGGTTTGTGTCCCTCTCAAGTTTAGTGACGCATGTGTCCAACTCAGGTAAGCAAGCCTCACTGCTACTTGCTACATGGATAGAAGCAGAGAGCAAAGAACTGTTTGGAGAAGCATGAGAAGCCACTAAAGAGAACAGCCCAGTAAAAAGTCAGACTTCAGCCTTTGCAAGGACTCCTAGAAGACCTTCACTGTGCTCTGGTGACCTGCACAGCAGGACTCTGGCTTTTGCTTTTCATTCTGCATGAGAGGAACCCTGAATGCCAATGCAATGAAAGTTAAAAGTCCCTGCAGGGCTGTTACCTGTGCCCTGGACCATCTGCTGCCTGACCCTACCTGCCCTTGGGGTTGGAGATGAGGTGGTTCAGAATCAAAGTCAGAGTCCAGGAGCAGGGGAGAAACGCTGCAGTAAGACTGAACGCAGCTGCAAGCTCCTTTAATACCCTCCACACGCACCCCATTGGTCCCAAGAAAGCATCTCTTCTTAACAGCAGTTCCTGATTGGCTGGCATTGTCTGCATCAGCAATCCTTTGTCTCTCAAGCAGTCTTCAATTAGGTCCTCCTGCAGGAGGTGCCTTTTCGGCTGCATGGTCCTAGGCATTTATGCAGAGGTGGCCTCGCTGTTCCTCCTGTACACTGTCTGAGTTTAAGTGACATGAGTCAGGTGAGCTGGCAGAGGGTAAAGGGGACATTTATGAGAGACATGTTGCCAAAGACTTTTAAGTTCTTAAACTCAAGGACTGTGGTATTAATTCACTGAAGGCCTATCCTTTTTGGTTCTTCTTCAAGAAATCCTAATTTCAGGGTGGAAGAGAGGATCATTTTAACAGTTCTCCAGATGGCATGGTGTTGTTTATCAAAATGTCAACTTCGTTCAATTTTACCAACGAAAACTAAGGAACTAGATGCTGGAGTAAAAGCCTGCTAGCTCAGAGAAGCAGAGAATGCACCCAACTGACCTACCTCTGTAGCCAGAGATCCCAAAAGGCAGAAGCCTTCTTTTCCATACCATCTAAAAAAAACCAAATAAACAAAAAACAAACAAACAAACAAAACCTCAAATTGAATGTCCCTGCATTCCACTTCCTGTGTGTGTCCTCCTGACTTCCTCTTACTCTCTATGGTTTTTCCATGTTCTCTTGCGGTCAGTTGGTTGCTTGCTCCCCCTCTTGACCTCTGGTTGACTTTATTTACTCCTGTTTACAATATTCAAGCAGAAAGCTCTTGAATTAAAGGTTTGTGCTAGGAATGAACCATATAACAACTAGAAACAGGTTTTTCCAGTAAATAACTCATTCCATCTTGATTATATTTGGCAGTTTTAGGATTAAGTATTTTGAGTTCAAAGTTCTGTATAATGTTCGTGTCGGTGTCATGTGAACTCAGCAATTTAAATGTCCTGAGCAGTTTGTAGTTTGAACCTGATCTTTGCGGATGGTAAACATGGTTAAGTAGAACACAGCGGTCAACCCAACGGTGCCTGCTGTTTGAGCAGAACCTGTCGGCAGAAGAGGCATGGGCAGTTTTTCCCAGAGGTTAGCATTTCCACAATCCAGGTGGATTAGTCATTGCAGGGCCCCATCATCTTCTTGGAGATCTCAAAGGTGACTGTTAGGAATGGTCATAGTTTATTATAGAGAACTTAAACACTTAAAACCTTTCAGATCTCCAAAAGGTTCGAGGACCACAATCTATTAAGCACATCCAAAGTACACAAATTTTGCTCCTAATTTGTTACCTGCTTCAGACCCAAACTGAAAACATATACAGGAAGCTAAATGAAACTTATTTCTAGAATTATTACTGTTATGATTATTAGTATCACAACAGAAAGTTTATATACACATAATAATTTTATAGATTTTGAGTATAATATTTATACTTTAAGAAAAGTTTTAAAGAGTCAAGTCAAAACCGAAAGTGTTGGAGTCTAGGAGTCACCTCACAAACCACAGGAGCACTGATCTCAGACAGACAAGGACAGCTTATTGAGCATATAGTCCAGGACTGATCCAACAGGGCCACAGTCCAGATTTGGGAGCTGAACTGTGACCCCAAATTAAGATCCTATAGGGCTTTTTATGCCTGAGATCTACAAACTTTTGTGCCAAGTTATTCCACCAATCATGATTTAGGGAGTGGGGACTTCCTTAGGAACATGTCTTTGTTTTACACTTATCCTGTTCTCATTGGTCAGGTTGTTCAATGTGGTGGGGGACTTGCCTTGCCAAATATTCCTGCTCTCTCTTCCGAACCAGGATGTCTGTTACCCATGTACATGTCTCTTTCTGCCAAGTAGGATGTCAGTTCCCAGGAAAGTCTTGGGAATTTAAACTTAACTCAACCCCTACTCAAAATGGAAGTTTTATTCCAAATAGCTTCTTAAATTGGTGCAGCTTTCTCTCTTATATTGGCAAAAAGCATAAAAGCTCATGTACAGGTGCAGGAAGTGCTGCTGGGTGGTTGGTTTGGGTCCAAGCTTATTGTGGCTAACTATACAAAGCAGTTCTGCTGATTTCTATTGTGATTGGTTTTTACAAATACCAAAGCACAAAACATCCTGCTAATAGTAGTAACAATATATGAGAAAGTTTTCTTATAATATTAGTAACAGCACAAAACGGCAGGCTAGACAGGTAACAGTTACCTAGGCCTTAACAAAAAGATTATGAGATTAGTGGCAATAGGATAGTCTCTTATTTTTTGTTGGGGTCCAAGAGTAGCCCCACAAACCACACAAACACCGATCTCAGTCAGACAGCGATGGTTTATTGAACGCACACCCTGAGACTGATTGATTAGGACTGTAGCTCAGACGGGACTGAGCCACAGCAATGAACATCTTTCTATATCAGCTTATAAAGGAAAAAAACCCACAAAAATCACAGTGAGTTTATACGCAGGTGCCAGAAGTGCTACCCCATGGTCAGCTCTGACTCAATCAATTTTAGACATAACAGTTCATATATATTGATTTTTAATTTGATGGGTCCTACATAAAGCATTGTGGGATTTCTTAAGATTAACAAACATCAGAACATACGGAACATAGCAGGGGATGTGGTCAACATGACCTTGCTCTGAGTTGAGTTAATTTCTATGTCAATGACTGGCAGGCATGTTACAGCAATAATATAAATAATGGGATGGCATGGAACAACATGGCTACAGCTGTGCTAGGGGGGCAGACCTCAACAATTTTTGTTTTCCTTTATCCCATACCAGGTGACTCTCCTGATATGAAATAGAGATTTTGGGTTTTCCTTTAACAAAGCATGTTTGGGTTTAGAGAAGGAGAGAGCCATGCTCGAACCCCAAAGTCAGCTTTAATATTTAATTGGGACCACATAAAGACCATTTGCCACTAATGTCTGTGGAGGGCAGCAGAGATGAGCTGGAGGTGGCCACTTGTCCAGTCTACTCGTTTTCTTGGGACACTTTCTCTTGATGATCCATCTTCTTTCTTCAGATGTTTCACTTGTCCAGTGATTTCTGGATACCTTAGTTGGGTGTTTTTATTCTCCTGGAAAGATAAAAACAAAACCCTGCCCCAACTCTAACTCTGGGTGGTTCCTTTTTTGGCGTGTTGTGTCTTCACTAGAGCAAAATGTTTTTTGGCAATAGTAAAAGTATTACCTTTCAATGGAAATAAAAAAAAAATCTTTTGAAAATTTGAAACTAAGTATACCTTAATATGTATGGATAAACATGCCTATATTTTCCTTTCTCTTTCTATATAAATTCAAGGTTTAAGAGTATTTATTTTTAGACCAAAAAGGGCATTTACTTTGAATTCCAGCCTGCCTTTTGCAAGTGGCTTTTAAATTTAAATCATGGTAATTCTTATGTGCCTGCCTCTGCTCCCAAGTGTTGGAATTAAAGGTGCGAACCACTGCCTGGCTATGAATTCCTTATAAAAGTTATTCTCATAGCATTGTCCTGGTTTAATTTGTTTCTCCATTACCCCTTAGTTTTTAGAGTTAGAGGTAAACATGCAAGTTTTTCAAATGTGCAATCCATCATACTTGCTGACTTATTCTGAATTTGTTCCCTGGCGAACAAATTTTAATTTTCTAGTCTTAATTAAACACGATGCCAATTTGTCCACTATTTCATTATTTTCAGGCCATTTTGTCTGTCTTACCTATATGGGCTACATAAAATTTGATGTCTTTGCTAAGTTTTGTCATTTCATTTGCTATATTTTGTCATTTCATTCATGCCTCCTATGACCAGGGTATCTTTGCCATTTTTCTGTCAGTTGGTGGCTTTCCATTTTGCTGACCTACATCATTGCACACCCACCATGAACTGGAGAAAACAGAGATTTCCCTTTTGCTTTCCTAGTTATTTGTCTTATAGCCAATAGTGCTATGCTGATTTTGTGGTTCCTCCCTCAGTATTGGCCATTTCATCCCGAGTCTACAGGCTGTCACTTTCCATTAGTTTCTATTCCATCAATGGTTGATAAATCATCAGGAAACCATTCATTAGCCAAATGTTGGGACCATTCCCTCAGTCCCCACACTTCAATAGGTACCTTTTTGGGGGCACAAGGGGTGAGCAGATTAGTCAACTGAGCTATTTTCTCAGTATGGGAAGGCACAGATCCCTTTGCTACCACATCCTGGTCATGAAGGAATTCAGATAGGTACTAGTTCCACTGTTAAACCTTTTCCTTCATAGCCAAGCCTGTGAAGGACTTTGCCTTCAAACGGACCCAATACATCATTGTTATTTTTTATTTTTATTTTTCATGCCTAGTTGACCATTTTAAAGGTAGAGTGGTTGATACCTTTGAAAGACCAACAGCTGTCATGTCCTGCGTATGTACACCCTGAATGTGTGTGGCTGCTTTTACTAATACCTTTTAATACTTTTCTTGGAAGCAGTCTTTATTTTATGGTTTGTTTCTGAGATTGGAGAAATGTTAGTCTGTATTTTCCATTTCTGCAACAAATCACATTCCCATAAATTCATGGCTGTATTAACCACATGTGGCTTTAATTTCCCTCTTTGTCCTTCTGGCCCTGCACATTCAACATATCCTGCACTTTGTTTTACCTGAGATAAAATTCCAATCCCTAAAAGCTGAATATTTACCTCCTGAAAAGGCCAATCTGGGTGCCAAGATTTTGGTGAAATTATTGCTACATCTGCATCTGTGTCTACTAAATCTTTAATTTCTATGCAATTTATTTGTATTTTTAGCCTTGGTCTCTGATCATTTATAGCAGTTTGCCAAAATACTTGTTTTCTTATCTCTCCTGAATATTTCGTTTTATCTGCTGAAGCTGTTCTGTTCATGATTAAATCCAGAACAGTGCTGTTTTTAACAATAGACATTAAATCTTTTAATTGCTCTGTGGATCATTTTCTCTGCGCTGACAGGCAATGATTAATCAAATTTGATATCCAGCCTGCTGGAGGCCCCCTAGGGCATGTCCTGATGGCACAGGGTTGCCTTGCTGGTCCCTTGCTGATCTGCACTCATTAGTCCGATGCCAGCCTTTGCCAACCTTCTGCATGCTCCAGAAGACTGGGCCTTCTGTTTGGATTATCTCTAGAAAACAAACATTAGTTCTAGGAATGCCTTCCCTATAATCTCTTTTCAAATGACCTGGGTTACAACAATTAAAACATCAGACATTTATATTTTTCTTAAAACTTTTAGAAATTACTTCTATCAATTTAGCATCATAAACATGAGATCCAATATCAGCCGTATCTATAATCCGCTCATCTATTTGTGCTGGTCTTGCCCTTAAAGGCCTCATCACCCCTTTGCATTCTAAATTAGCATTTTCAAAAGCCAAAGATTTGAGTAATATTTTTATGATTTGTGATTGTGATACTATTCTATTTACAACTGAAGTCAATCTTTGCATAAAATCAGTGAAGACTTCTTATGGGTCTTGTATAATTTAGTAAATGACTCAGACCTCTTTCCTGATTCTTTAAGCTTGTCCTAAACATTTAAAGCTGCTAAATGAAATAGTGCCAAGGTGTGATCATCACATTCAAGCTGCCTTTGTAACTCAGCATACTGACCTTCACCTAGCAACTGATTTTGAGAGATATTAATACTTCTATCCCTATTTTCTTGTTCTATGGCCCTACCTTCTTCTTTTCACCATGTGCATTATTGGGCCAGCTTCCAATATTTCTATTGTCAAATATTTCCAGTCTTGGGGGATGATTCTGTTCTGATTTGCCTAATTTAATATCTGCTTTACATAGGGTGAATGCAAACCATATGAAACTACCACTTCCTTAAATCTCCTCAAATCTAATATGCTTAGAAGACTTGATTTAACTTCTTCATAAGCCTTTTGCATTCTGAAAGGTCTTGTTTATTAATTGGATAAACTAAGGTTGGTTTTCTAACAAATTTAGGGCTGCCCCTCTTCAGTTTCATTAGGCATGATAGGGTCTTGTCTAAATTCCTCTGTTTCTGCCTATTTTTCTTATTTTCTTTTTATGTACATATATACATATACATATATATATATTTGAATGAAAAAGGAAGTAAAAACATTTTATGATAAAATTAAAGATTTACATGGAAAATGTTTCTGACAAAATTGAAGAAGCATATAGAAAAACACATTAAGATTAACAATTTTCATGGAAAATTAATGAGTAAAATGGTAGACACAAAAAATATTGCTAAATTAATTGAAAAGGAACTAGAAACATTTTATGATAGAACTGAAGATTTACATGGGAAATATTATTAATAAAATTGTAGAAAAACATAACATCACATTAAAATTGAAGATTATCATGGAAAGTTACAAATAAAATGGTAGGCATAAAAATATTTCTAAGTTGATTGAAAGTGGAATTATAAACATTTTCTGATAAAATTTAAGATCTACAAGGAAAATATTTCTGATAAAATTCAAGAAATATATAGAAAAACACGTTAAAATTGACTATTTCATGGAAAATTATACAAATAAATTGATAGGAATAAAAATATTCCTCAGTTGATTGAAAGTAGAATTATAAACATTTTCTGATAAAATTGAAGATTTACATGGAAAATATTTCTGATAAAATTGAAAAAATATATGGAAAAAGATTAAAATTGAAGATTATCATGGAAAAGTATGCAGATAAAATGGCAGGCATAAAAATATTTCTAAGTTTATTGAATGTGGAATTATAAACATTTTCTGATAAAATTGAAAATTTACATGGAAAATATCTCTGATAAAAATTGAAGAAATATGTAGAAAAACATGTTAAGACTGAGTATTTCATGGAAAAATTATACTAAGTTGATTGAAAGTGGAATTATAAACATTTTCTGATAAAATTTAAGATCTACAAGGAAAGTATTTCTGATAAAATTCAAGAAATATATAGAAAAACACGTTAAAATTGACTATTTCATGGAAAATTACACAAATAAAATGGTAGGCATAAAAATATTCCTAAATTGATTGAAAATGGGATTATAAACATTTTCTGACAAAATTGAAGATTTACATGGAAAATATTTCTGATAAAATTGAAAAAAATATATAGAAAAAATGTTAAAATTAAAGATTATCATGGAAAATAATACAGTTAAAATGGTAGACATAAAAACATTACTAAATTGAAAGAGGAATCACAAACATTTTCTGATAAAATTGAAGATTTACATGAAAAATATTTCTGTTAGACTATGCTTTTTGTTGACAAATTGAGTCCATTGATGTTATAAGATATTAAGGAATAGTGATTGTTGCTTCCTGTTATTTTTGATGTTCTTTTTATGTTTGTGTGGTTACTTTCTTTTGGGTTTGTTAGAAAAAGATTATTTTCTTGCTTTTTCTAGGGTGTAGTTTCCCTCCTCTTGTTGGCGTTTTCCATCTATTATCCTTTGTAGGGCTGAATTTGTGGAAAGATATTGTATAAATTTGGTTTTATCATGGAATATCTTGTTTTCTCCATCTATGGTAATTGAGAGTTTTGCTGGGTATAGTAGTTTGGGCTGGCATTTGTGTTCTCTTAAGGTCTGTATGAGATTTGCCCAGGATCTTCTAGCTTTCATCATCTCAGGTGAGAAGTCTGGTGTAATTCTGATAGGCCTGCCTTTATAGGTTACTTGACCTTTTTCCCTTACTGCTTTTAATATTCTTTCTTTGTTTAGTGCATTTGGTGTTTTCATTATTATGTGACTGGAGGACTTTCTGGTCTGGTCCAGTAGGTTTGGAGTCCTGTAGGCTTCTTGTATGTTCATGGACATCTCCTTCTGTAGGTTAGGGAAGTTTTCCTCCATAATTTTGTTGAAGATATTTACTGGCCCTTTACGTTGGAAATCTTCACTCTCTTCTATATCTATAATCCTTAGGTTTGGTCTTCTCATTGTGTCCTGGATTTCCTGGATGTTTTGACTCAGGAGCTTTTTGCATTTTGCATTTTCTTTGGTCAATGTTTTCTATGGAATCTTCAGCCCCTGAGATTCTTTCTTCTATCTCTTGTATTCTGTTGTTGATGCTTGCATCTATGACTCCTGAATTCTTTCCAAGATTTTCTATCTCCAGTGATGTCTCACTTTATGATTTCTTTATTGTTTCTACTTCCATTTTTAGATCCTGGATGGTTTTGTTCAGTTCCTTCACTTGTTTGTTTGTGTTCTCCTGTAATTTTTTAAGGGATTTTTGTGTTTCCTCTTTAAGGGTCTCTACCTGTTCACCCATGCTCTCCTGTATTTCTTTCAGGGATTTTTGTATTTCCTCTTTAAGGGCCTTTACCATTTGACCCATGTTCTCCTGTATTTCAAGGGAGTTATTTATGTCCTTCTTGATGTCCTCTAACAGCATCGTGAGATGAGACTTTAAATCCAACTCTTGCTTTTCCGGTGTGTTGGGGTATCAGAGACTTGCTGTGGTGGGAGAACTGGGCTCTGATGTTGCCAAGTAGCCTTGGTTTCTGTTGGTAGGGTTCTTGCACTTGTCTTTCACCATCTGGTTATCTCTGGTGTTAGTTGGTCTTGCTGTCTCTGGCTGGAGCTTGTCCCTCCTATGGGCCTGTAAACCTGTGTCTGTACTCCTGGGAGACCAACTCTCTTCTGGCAGGGTCTGTGCACAGAAGGCTGTGGAACTGTCTGGTTCCCTGAAGCAAATGGCGGCTGGAAGGGATGACTCCTGTCCCAGCAGCTCCACTTACCATATGTCCTGTGCCCTCCTAGCTGTACCCCTCCAGAGAGAAGGTGGAGATCTCACCTCTGCACTCAGAAGTGAAATCGCTGCTGGGAGATCACTCTCTCCTGGCAGGCTAAGCACAGAAGGCTTTGGAGCTTCCTCTCTTATTTTCTTTTACAAGTCTTTCTAAGGCTTATCAATCCACTTTTCATATTTGTCATAAAACATTGCTATGGCTAGTAAGGATTTATCATACTGATAGTAATTATAATCAATATTACGTTAATATTAAGTCATTTATCTTTTTGGTTTTTTGCTTCTATTTTTAAACCATCTAAAGTAGCAGTATATGGAGTTCTAACACTTTTTATCATGGTGTACTGCACAGACATACACCTGTAAGCAAAAACCCATACACATAAAATTGAAATGTAATGCTTTAAGTTAGCACATAAAGAAATGGGTTTGTGGCTTGTTTGCTTTGTTTCTATTTATTCTTTTCCCCACTGTGGTCCTCCAGCTGGTTCCCCTTTCTGCTCTCATGCTCCATGCATTTGAGATTCCTTTGGCATTCACAGAACAGAACAGACAGAAAGAAGCATGGCTTGCAATATATTCTTCTGTATTGCATGTTCCTCTAGAGTTTGCTTTGTCCTACAAGTGCCAGAATAGAGTTGCAGGGGAGGAGTCAGCAATGGAATGTATGCCTTCTTTCTCTTCCTTCTTTCCACAAAGGACAAAGTACCACATATAGAGAAAGATGGTCAGGGTTTATATGAATATTTTTAGCATTACATTTAAATTTTATGCATTTGGGAGTTTTGCTTATAAATGTATGTCTGTGCAGTACATGTGTGCTTAAAACAACTTTTTTTTTAAGTTAATCAAAATAGAGAGAGCAGGGTTCCATGGCCAGCCATCATATTTCAGTTTCTGCTTCCGACTGTCAGCCTGGTTGCTTAAGTGTGCCTGACTGCACAGCCATGCGTGGTTTGCCCAGCATATGCATTTGCATATTGCTTCATTTGCATGTTTGCATGTGCATTTGCTGCTTCATTTGCTGCTTTATTTGGGTGTTTGGGGACTTGGGTGGATGTGGTCTCAATGTACTCAGGGGCAGGGCGTCTTTTAAGTTCCTGTAGCCATCCCTCAGATGCTCTGCCCTGCCTGCAGTTCTCTCTGTTCCTGCTTTCCCCCTCCCCACCCCACTATTCTGTTCCAGTGTCTTTCCAGGGGAAGTGGACAGAGTTACTAGTGTGCCCATGTGTAAAAAACGGCCACCACCTTAGGGAACAGTGATGATTCGGGATAAGGGACAGTCGGGGTTGGAGATTTATCCTTTCACTTGTATGTTGACATTTGCATATCAGAGGAACATTTCTCTCAAATCAGCAGGGCCCTGTGGTGTGAGCATAACAGCACAGCAGCTCTCATTTCTGCATGCATAACTATGTTTCTCTTGCTCAGGTGGTAGAAAAAAATGTCGATCCTGAAATGATGCTTTTACCGTACCTGAGGAAGAATCGTATCCTTTGCTGTGTATTATGAGGGTGTGTGTTTGTGTGTGTCAAGTCTGTGAGCCTGTGAGAGTCTGTGAGAGTGTATGTGTTTGTATGTGAACATATGAGTACATATATAAATCTGGAAGTCTGTAGCATGTTTGAGTATGCGTTTGTATGTTCTTGTGTGAGTTTGGGAGGAATGTGAGTGTGAACCTTTGTGTGAGCTGTGCAAGGGTTTGTGGGTGTGTTTTTTGAGGTATATGATGTTTGAGTCCATGTGTCTGTCAGTATTGAATGTGAATGTATCTGTAAGTGTTTTGTGTGCTACTGTGGGAGAGTGTGTGTGTTTGAGTGAGAGTGAGTACATGAATGTGTGCATGCATGTAAGTGCGAATGAGTGTGAATACATGCCAGAATGTGTTAGGTATATGTATGAGCCTCTGTGTGTGTGTTTCAGTATGTATTAGTGAGCCTCTGAGTGTGTGTACAAAAGGCTTGTGTGTACAAGTGCGCTTGTGTATGAGTTTGTGGGAATGAGATTATGTAAGAGTTTTTGAGTGTGTGGCGAGTGTGACCACATGTTCCAGGCCAGGAATCTGGTAGGGAGCAGGGAGATGCCTACAATACCTTACCAAGTTTCCTGGCACAGTTCAAAGTGGATCAGAACAGAGTTCTCCATGCTAATGAGGCACCTAGAAGCCCTGAGGGTTTAGTCAATAAACTTCCCTTCCTGGACATTCTTTCCTGTAAAAGGTATTTAATCACTTGGTCTACCCCAAGGAGGTGGTATGGACTGATTTTCCATGATGAACAATCAATAAGCAGTTTGGAACCAAGGACTGTCTCTCTCATCAAGAACGGCCATAGGGATGATGGAGGAAGGCTTCGCCTACAGAGCCCTGCTGTCTAAGTCTCCTGCAGAAAGCCCTTCTGAGCTCCAGACTCGATGCAACTGAGCTAAGCTGGAATTCCCCATCCCCTCTTCTGTACACCCGATGGCAGCACAGGATAAATGCAGTCTAGAGTTCCACATTTTGTCTGCTTGGTGGAGTTCCCACACCCCAGCAGCGAGGCAGAAGCAGACAAATGATTTACTGTGTTTCAGCGTGACACAAACATTTTATAAGGTATTTACAACATTTTGCACTGTAATCAGAGACCTACATAATGAGTGGGGCAAATATCCAGGGCTAATACACAGTTCACTCCTACCTGCAACGCAGAGACTCTTCATTCTTCAGTCTGGTCCTGTTTTTGGCAGCCTGTGTCCCAGCTTCATACAAAGGGTGGGTGGAAGTTGTAACATGTACAAAAGGAAGCAGGAAGTTACAAGACTTAAATGGCAGCCATTGGTGAGTTCACACTGAACTTTCCTGTGCATGTCTGTGATATCATTGCTTCCTAAGGTCAGGGTTATTCTAGAAAGAAAAAAATATAGAAAATGTTCTCTTTAACTGCGCTCCTTCCAGTCCGACTCACAGGAACTAAGTATGGCTGTGGAGGCGGGGGCTGTGGCGCCTGCACAGTGATGATCTCACGGTACAACCCCAGCACCAAGACCATCAGGTAGGTGCAGCGAAGTCCGGGCAATATGAGTGAACTTTTTGGTCCTTTGTTTTATTCCCTCATTTGGTGAATGTATGTGGAACATCTACCCTGTGGAAAGAACTATGCTGAGCACTGAGGATAAACAAGAATATGAATAGATTGGAAAAATTGCCCCCTTCAGGGAGTCAAAAAGCTGCCTAACTCTGCTGTCTGGGAAGGAAGGCTACTTTGGAATGGCAGTGGAGAGCCATGCTCACACTCTGCAGTCAGGGCCTACTAACGTCTCCTGGCTCCCATGCACGCATTCTCTATCTCAAAGTCAGAGAGCTCTACTCCAAGAATTAGATAGCGTTGTCACTCTCCTACTTAAATCCACCCGTGAGTGGTATAGCAGGATCCTCCGGGAGTGTCATGCCCAGTTTTCTGAGGAACCGCCAGACTGCTTTCCAGAGTGGTTGTACCAGCTTGCAATCCCACCAGCAGTGGAGGAGTGTTCCTCTTTCTCCACATCCTCGCCAACAACTGCTGTCTCCTGTGTTTTTGATCTTAGCCATTCTGACTGGTGTGAGATGGAATCTCAGGATTGTTTTGATTTGTATTTCCCTAATGACTAAGGATGTTGAACATCTCTTTAGGTGCTTCTCAGCCATTAGATATTCTTCAGGTGAGAACTCTTTGTTTAGCTCTGTACTCTATTTTTTAATAGGGTTACTTGGCTCTCTGGAGTCTAACTTCTGTTGGATGTAGGGTTGGTAAAGATTATTTCCCAGTTAGTTGGTTGCCGCTTTGTCCTTTTGACAGTGTCTTTTGCCTTACAGAAACTTTGTAATTTTATGAGGTCCCATTTGTCAATTCTTGGTCTTAGAACTCAAGCTATTGGAGTTCGTTCAGGAAATTCTCCTCTCTGCCCATATGTTCAAGGTTCTTTCCTAGTTTCCTTTCTATAAGTTTCAGTGTGTCTGGTTTTATGTGGAGGTCCTTGATCCACTTGGAATTGAGCTTAGTGCAAGGAGATAAGAATGGATCAATTTGCATTCTTCTGCATGTTGACCTCCAGTTGAACCAGCACCATTTGTTGAAAAGGCTATCTTTTTTCCACTGGATGGTTTTAGCTCCTTTGTCAAAGATCAAGTGACCATAGGAGTGTGGAGGCTTCCCAGAGGCTTCCTCTGAATGCAATAAGGACACATGCTCCACTATGTTCATAGCAGCCTTATTTATAATAGCCAGAAACTGGAAAGAACCCAGATGTCCCTCAACAGAGGAATGGATTCAGAAGATGTGGTATATTTACACAATGGAATACTACTCTGCAATTAAAAACAATGAATTCACGAAATTCTTAGGCAAATGGTCAGAACTTGAAAATATCATCCTTAGTGAGGTAACCCAATCACAAAAGAACACACATGGTATGCAGTCACTGATAAGGGGATATTAACCCAGAATCTTGGAATACCCTAGACACAATTCGCATATCAACAGATTTCCAAGAAGACGGAAGGAAAGACCCCTGGTCCTGGAAAGACTGGATGTAGGGGAATGCCAGGACAGAGAAGCGAGAGGGGGTTGAATGGGGAAAAGAGGGAGGGAAGGGAGCTTATGGGACTTTCTGGGAGGGAGGAAACAGGGAAAGGGGAAATCATTTGGAATGTAAATAAAAAATCTTAGAAAAAAAACCACCCATGGTTTCCTATTTTGTTTACATCTTGCATTTATCTTCAACACATTGTTGTTTCGCATATTTAACGATGCCTCTGTCTCTTCCCCTCTTCTTCTAGGACTCCACTCATGCATTTGTAAAAGCACCTTTCCTCATTTCCCACATTCCAGGAGACTAGGGTCTGAGGAGGAGCCAGGGCTCTGCTATGCCAGCATTTCCTGAGAAACCTCTCGGGGCTTCACAGCCTGACTGTCAGCTTTTTAGAATACTGAAAGTTCCTTTCTGGTCTCTTCTCTTACCTTCTAGGTGTCACGAGATCTTTGGCAGCCATGTTGCCTTATTCTTAGCCCCTAACATGATATCATTATACTCAGTGAAAGCCTAGAGTTCTTTCTCAGTTCTGCCCATTCTGATCTCTGTTACAGAACCTGGACACCTGGGAAAATTCTTTTAGTCAGTCCTCCCCTCCACTTTGAGCCACTACTCCAACCCCAAGCACCCAGGCACATCAGTGGGGAAAAGTCCAGCTTTGTGTTTTAACCTTTTATATCCATCCACTCCACATGTGACCATTAATGATCTGCTGACTTAACGGTCTGGTTTCTCCTTCCTTACTCTGATATAAGGTGGGCTCTTCATTTTCCTTATATTTCAGAGACACAGCAACTGCATCTTAAGGCTGAGAGCAAATGTTCATAGATCTTCTCTCTTATTAGGATTTGACACTAAATAGAGTATAGTGTTTTTAAGCTTCTTCGTATATGGGAAGAGTTTGTTATATATGTGTGTGTGTGTGTGTGTGTGTGTGTGTGTGTGTGTGTGTGTGTGTATGTGTGTATGTATATATATGATGTTTTCATTTAATTCTTTCAGATTTTCATACATGTACATCATTTATTATCATCATTCCCCCGCTTCTTCTCCCCTAATTCCTGGATGTACCCCACTCCCATTTCATGCCTTCTTTTTAATAACCCACAGAATCCAGTTTGGGTTGCCCATGTCCTTGAGGGTGCAGGGCCCTCCCCTCGAGCACATCACACACCATGCCCTAAAGAAAACTGACTCACCCTCCCTGGCAGCCACCAACTGTCAGTGTCACCTGAGGCAATGAATTCTTTTTAGTATGATTCTGTAGCTTTTCTGGCTTATTTTGGTTTTAAAGCAAGATGGACTTTAAACTCCGTGGTCGGTCGAATTTGTTTAGGCCAATGTTCAAACTGACTGTCACTGAGAAGCCTTCCTTGGCACTTGCTACCTGAGATCTGCCTGATTTTAGCCTTGGGTAACAGGAGTCTCCCACATCACTGGGCTTCACCCCTTGCTGACTATCCTTCTGTCTCTTTCTCTTTGAGGCCTTCTGAGCTCACTCCTACTTCAGGCCCACAGATGCTATCTATCTGCCCTTCACGTTGAACTCCTTCAGATCATCCAGAGTTTAGCAGAATCATTAATATTCTCATCGCTCCTTGATTCCCCACACAAGTCAAATTCCCCATCTCCCCAGGAGCCGTTAATATATCCACAGTCCTTCTCATGGTCTCAGGGACCTTTCACGTAGTCTGTCTTCCCTGGGCTCTGCTGGGATGGCTCTGTCTCATTTACTAGTGAGTCCCCATACCTGCAGCTCTCCCTGGCACATAGAGCATGTAGATAGTCATCCAGTTCTTATTTCTTTTCTTTTCTTTTCTTTCTCTCTTTCTTTTTTGTTTTTTGTTTTTTTTTTTTTTTGCTTTTATCCTATGGAAGCAAACTTTATATTCTGCTTAAACATGAAAATTTTTCTTAAATTTTCATGAATACCTTTCAAATAATAAATGCAATTTTAACAGCTTTGTGCGTTACATCATTTTGAAGCATCAAAACCATCATACTCCTACCTCTTCTCCCCTAATTCCTGGACCCCCCCCCCGCCAAATAAGGGATTATTTTTAGCATTCATCAGTGAACCATCTTAGGGGTAATGTTTATGCCCATGACCATTTACTTATGATATATCTACAAAGGTGTAATTGCAGAGTTAGTGAGCATGTGGATTTTAAAATTATTTTTATGTCTTCCAAATGAACTGTCTCCCAGAAGGGACCCCAAGAGCAGATTTCTACTCTTATGAGTGATAGGGGTCCCATTTCCCCAGGTCTTTATTAATAATGGACATTATGACTTTTAAAAATATTTATGATTTTATTTGATAAAATGGTGTTTCTCCTTGTTCAGTTCAAATCTTTGCAGATTATTATGGGCTTTGAACATTTGCCTCTTTTGTCTATTGCCCATTTGTAGTTGTGTTTAGTAAATGAGAACATTTTAAATGTTATTTTGAACTGGGCATTTTTAGTAGTGGTCTCGTGGAGTGGAATAGCTCTTTACCTGACACTATTTCTTCTTTTGAAGGGCAGTATCAAACTCATTTTATTGCCCAACCAGCCTTGGCCCAGCTCCCCCCCTCAGGAGCATGATGGAAGCAGCTTAAGGTTCATGGCCAGTTACATGCAATTAGAGAGTGTCAGCCCCGATCTGGAGGGAAAATAATTAAGTTGGTTGAAGCTGTTCAGAAATTGGAGTTATGAGGTCTAATTTTAATTCTGCCACTGGCGCTCTAGCTGTGACCCTGAATAGATCACTCTGATTTTCAGATGTTGCGTCTGTAAACTGAATGTGTGCTGAGGAGACACAGGTAAAGAGCCTGGGCCATCACTCCTACCCTCCTCCTGGAGGCGCCCAGGGAGTGCTCAGTCCTCTTTCCCACTGATGTCGTGTAATTTGTAATCTGTGCTTCTCTTTTGCATTCTAAAGGCATCATCCAGTCAATGCCTGTCTGACCCCCATCTGCTCTCTGTATGGTACAGCAGTCACCACAGTAGAAGGCATAGGCAACACCAGGACCAGACTTCATCCTATTCAGGTGAGGGTGCCCTGCTCCCCTAAGGGGACTTAGAGTAGGAAGTCTGGGCTGGGCTGCTTGGTCACTCCTAACAGTTAAAGCTCAGCTGGGGCTGAGAGTTGAGCTGCGATGCTGAGATACGTGAGTAACTGGCTTCTTGGGAACATGCTTTGAAAGACTAGAAAACTCCCTTCTTAAGGAATTTCTGATGTCACCTGCTTTCAGTTCCTCTGTGTTCTGATTAGAGGGATGATATGTCCTGCATCTCCAAACCCAGAGGGGAACACCAGCCAGGTGCAGTGACACATGGAATTTGGAGGTTGTTGTTGGAAAGTGGAAAATAACTTGACTTAAAGGCCAAATTGAAAATATTACAGATACATCCCAGCCCCAAAAGATGTGTTGAACTTGGGCTTGTCCAAGGACAGGCTCTATCATGGAGTCTGCAGATTCTCTTAGAGCAATGCCTTTCTGAAGGCTGTCTCAGGCCTAGAGCCCTTCACTGTGGGTAGCTCCTTCCAGCACACCATCACTCCCTGTCCTGGGATATGCTCCTTCCAGAACGCCATCACTCCCTGTCCTGACCTAGCAGTGGGTGGAAGATAGGAGCCACGTAGAAAATAGGCAAACATCACATTCTGTAGATGTGATAAACAGCTTGGGTTTAATGTTTTGCAACCCATTAAGCTAACGGGAGAGGATGCTGCCTGGACACCCTGTGAGACCTGACCTCACACAAGCAAAGGGAACCTTTAGTTTTCAACTGACGCTGATCATTGGCACCATGCTGCTGGGAGACAGTAGCCAGAATGCACTTCTCTCTTGGAATCCAGACTCCAAAGAGAAAATGGTAGGGATGGAAACAGTACGGAAGAAATAAAGGCAGTGTTTCTATCTTGATTGGATTCTGGGTTCTGGTGCTTTATAAACTCCTGCATGCCAGAGCATTAACACAGCTGAGGGAAGATCAAGTCATTCGAGTTTTACTATTTGTGCCTGTGTAGTGTGTGCATGTGTATGTGTGCATGTATGTGGCATGTTCATGCGTGTGTGGTGTGTATATGTGTGTATGTGATGTGCATGTGTTCATGCCTAAGTATCCATGTTTACAAGTTGAATATAATTTGGTCATGTATTCGACTTCCTCTACTACAGTGGTTCACACATTCACTGCATGCTGAGGAGTCTTTAAAAGACACACAGTTTCATCTCACCCCTGACACTATAAGTCAGTTGAGCTGCTGTATTACTGGGGTGGGACTGGTGCATTAGTCAGGGTTCTCTAGAGTCACAGAACTTATGGAATATCTCTATATATTGAGGGAATTTATTGTGATGACTTATAGTCTGCAGTCCAACTAACCCAACAATGGGCAGCTGTGAATGGGAAGTCCAAGAATCTAGTAGTTGCTCAGTCCCATGAGGTTAGTTGTCTCAGCAGGTCTTCTGCATAAACTGGAATATTGAAGAAGTAGTTCCAACAGACGAGCTGGCATGTAAGTGCCGGCAGTCAGAGAAGAAGCCTTCCTTCTTCCATTGTCCTTCTGTAGGCAAAGTGTATACCACCAGGCCTGGATCTAAGCTTTTTGGAACTTGCTTTGTCCCAGGGTGGCCTTGGTCTCAGAGATCTGCTTGTCTCCTGGGAATAAAGGTGTGCACCACCTTGCCTGGGCCTAAGCTTTTCATGGCTACTATATCTCAAGATCTGGATAAAAAATACATGTCTTCTAGACTCAAGATCCATTTCTGGATTGTAGTGAAAGACCCCCAGAGTGGGGAGGCCCTCACTCAAGTCTCGGGATAACACAAACCCCCAAGAACTCACGAGAGACCTTTCTTGCTGTAATCACATGAGGTTTAATTGAAGCCAGTGCACTGGAGTTGAGACTCATATCCCATGCAGGGGTAGAGGAGTTCAACCCCGAGTAGCGGGGAGAAGGGGTGTTTAAAGGAAAAACCCACAACCCAAGGAGGAGGGAGTGCGTCACAGGAAAAATACCGAAAATACCAAGGAAAATCACAAGGGGAAACTCACAATTACTCATGATTGTTAACAAGGTTATATGTTAACTTTTGTGGGCAGCTAGTTCCTGGAGCAAAGTCATCCTAACCTTGTGGCCATAAATTCTTTATGGTCAGCCAGTTCTGGAATAGAAGAATAGAATTGCTGAACTGGCTGAACTACATTTTTGGCTCTACTCTACTTGCTAGGGGTCTTTTACTTCTCCTGCTACGGGCCGGAGTCTTTCAGTAGTTCATTCCAGAAATAGTCAAGTTACGACTGGGAATAGCCATTGCAGTTGGTAAGCTGGTAAGCTCCCTGGTTATTCAAAGGCTCAAAACTAGTGTCTTAAATAAAGTCAGGCAGCTTATAGGGCTCAAAAGTCAGACTGACCAGCCCAAAGGAAGCCACTTGAGACGAGATGAAGGCTTTTGGCAGGCCTTTTCTCCAAATTCACCGAATGCAAAAAATGTCCTGTGGAAGTCACTTTGATGTTTTAGGCCTGGAACAAAGTGCAGGGTCTGTATTTCTAACCTTGTGCTTTCCAGGAGAGGATTGCCAAGTGTCATGGTACCCAATGTGGATTCTGTACTCCTGGGATGGTGATGTCCATGTACGCACTGCTCAGGAACCACCCAGAACCCACTCTAGATCAATTAACTGATGCCCTTGGTGGTAAGTATGGTTTTATTTTTAAGTGATAAAATATGCCATGTGCTAGATTAAATGATATTTGGTAATTAGTTTAAATAGCTTTGTAAGGTAGTTGCCATTATTATCTTCATTTCATAGATGGAGAAGCTGAGATTTAGAGAGAGTGAATTATTATACATTATCCCACCTGTAGGGAAGAGTTGATCTCTTGAAGTCAAACTGCAAACCAGATCTGCACATTGTGTTTGACTGATGGATTGCTTGAGCATCCTCGTCTCTCTCCATATCATTCTCTTGTGTTCTCCAATGAGAAAGCTGGGCTATTTATCCACCCTGGGGTCTAAGTGCGGCTCTGTTCCTGTTGTTTCCCATTGGTTGAGATTGTTATTGGAGTCCTAGGAGAGAGGCCTGACTCTGGGGAATCCAGTCTCAACCTGAATCCTGGAGAGATTAAATGGGAAAGGTGGGGAAGGGCAGGAAGGGATTTACATTTTTGGTGGGATTTAAGAAGGGAGATTGAATGTCTCCCAATCCTGCTTAAAAACATGTTAGCTGTCTTGGTGGACTCAGCCTTGAAGGGAGAGGAGTAGCAGTTTTGGATAAACACTCTGTAAAGGACTGCATGCAGACATGCAGAGTGGATCAGGAATCTCACTCAAGGGCAAAGGAGACTGACTGAAGTGAGGCAGAGGTGGCAGGTGTCATCCTGGTCTAATTACCATCAGTGTCAGTAAGTCCAAGTGGAGAGTCAGTGATCTTTAGCAAAAGCAGCTTCTAACCAGATGCCCTCACTTCAGCGGATACTTATTATAATGACACCTTTCTACTCTGAGCTGTACCTCCAAATTAAATTTTCTCCCTGTCCCTCTCCCCTGCCCCACCACACCCTACCTTGTGTGTGTGTGTTCATCAATAAGGTTCTGAACAAGTTTTAAGCATTAGAAGGTTTTCAAACTCAAAAATGTTCCCCTGGTGCAAGGCTCCCTGGCTCTGATTTTCTTCGTCTCTTACCTCTTTTATCTCTGCTCAGAAAATACAGGTCTATAGCTCTCATGTTTGCCTCCTCTATGAAATGCTTCCATGGCTCTCAGAGAGGGCACACAGGTACAAAGGAGTGACATAGCACCTAAACTGGATCCTGCCTGATTTCCCAGAGGTCACATCCCTGCCTTATGGCTATAAACACTGACAAAGGATTCTCAAATTTTAGGATGCTTAAAACATACATGAGAAATGTATAAATGATGAAGATTTGGAGGAACCAATCACTAGAGACTTGATCTTGTGTTGTTTCTAAGATAAGACCTCAGGGGCTAGGGGATGGCTATCAGTAAAGTGTTTATGATGAGTACCTGAATTTTGATTCCTACCACCCATGTAAGAGTCTGGGAGTGATGGTCTGAATGTGTTAGCTCATGAACTTTGTGAAGGTCATGGAACATTTGCCCCTCCCAGAAGGGAGAGGCTAAATTACATTCCTCAGACCACAGGGGAGTCTGTGCGACTAAGGGAGGCCCAGAGTTATTCTGCAACCATTGACCACCTACCTCATCCCCTAACAACCAATTAGTTTAAAGGTAACACTGTTTTGTCAATCACATTGTGCCTAATGGTGGCTGCCCTGAGGACTGTATAAAGGCCCACGCAGCCCACTGCCTTGTGGTTGTTCTCTCCCCATGTGCAGGGTGACCCCAGCATGCTGGATTAAATAAAATTCCTCTTGCTTTTTGCATCGATTCCCATCTCCACATTGTTCACTCAGGGGGTCTCCGGTAAGTTAAGGCTCCCCGACTCTTACATTTGGTGCATTGGCCGGGAATCTGACCTCCTGTGGGGACACACTAGAGTAGTGAATCGGAGGTCTCGAGCAGGTAACACTGCGGTTTCGTTTTTTGTCTGTCTTGCTGTTTGTCAGAGTCTGAGTCTGTAAGCCTGTCTGAACTTTTGGTTTGCTTGCAAGCATCTGGGAGGCTCGGAGAGCCTATGGGTCTGGGGCAGTCAAGTTCAAAGGGGCAGACATGCCATAATGTTGAGACCTCAGGGGACTGACGTATCTTCAGGTCCCTGGGAGAGAAGCGGGCTCTGCTCCTTCTGGAAATGGCAAGACAGTAATGGTGGCAACCGAGTCTTGCTATAATCTGATTTATCCTGCCCATATGGCAGGAGCACCTGGTGTCTGTAACTGGGCCCTATTGAGGTGTGAACTGTTTTTCTCTGTGTTTGTTAGTATCTTGTTCTGTGTTCTTGGACCTAGACACCCACCTGTGGCAGGGTCGAGCTGTCTGTGTGCTGATTGTTTTTCTCTGTGTTTGTTGGTATCTCGTTCTGTGTTCTTGGACTTAGACTGACGACATTGTTTGGACATTAGACCGACTGAAAAGAATGTTAGTAACTCTCTGCTTCTCCAAATGACCTACCCATAGGGACCTTTGACTTGCAGGTGATCAAAGCAGTAGAAGAGAAAGTCTTTATAGTTGCCTAGAAGAATCTAGTGGAGGACCCACCAGCCCCCCCCCCAGGTTCTGGCCTTCAGGAAGAAGGAAGTGTGAATAGAGAGATCCAGGACCTGAGAAGAAGTTGATCCCCCCAAGGCCCTTCAACATCAGACCTGTTGCTCCAAGACCCTCCCTGTATCTCCCTACTCTTGTCCCCATGGCCCCTCCAGCTGCCAACGCTGGTGGCTCTCTCACTAAGGGCATATCTTCCAAGAGATTGATTAATCTCTTTGAGACTGCTTTATTTATAATACAGGAAGCCAAAAAGAATACCCCTCAGACATGGGGGCACCATAGTTTGACCAGGCTGTCCTGAACAGTGGGCTTTCCCTGACTAGACCTGACTGGGACTTTAATATGGCAAAAGGTAAGGGGAACCTGACGGTGGTGACCATACTCCATTGGCAGGTCTCAAGGGGGCCACATGGCAACCCACAAATTTGACCAAGGTATGTGAGGTTAAACAGGGACCACAGCCTTTCTAGAGTGGATCATAGAGGTAATATACACCCTATGTCCCCAGGGGCAAGGAATATAAAACTACTGGGACAATGGCTTTTATAGTAGAGATATCAGGAAAAAGCTTCAGAGGCTAGAGAGAAAGAATAAGCCGTTGCTGAGACAGGGAGACAGACGAGGAGAAAGAGCAGAGAAAGAGAAAGGATAAGTTGTTGAGGGATTTAGTGCAGTTTGCTGACACAGGGAGACAGAGGAGGAGAGGGAACAGAGGAATAAAGAAAAGAAAAAGAAAAGCTAAGGGAAGGAAGCTACAGAGAGTCCTGGCTACAGTAGTTAGGAAAAGCAGAGGGGAGAGACAGAAAAGGACCAGTGCGCATACTGCAAAGAGAGAGGCCACTGGACCTGAGAGTGCCCTAACAAATAGAAGTCAGGAGCAAGAATTCTCAGGCCTTGGGAAAAGTGCTCCCAAATGGCAAAGGTGTTAGCCCTGGGTGAAGACAGTGATTAGGAGAGACACTGTTCAGACCCCCTCCCCGAACACCAGGTAACTCTGAGAGTGGAGGAGAAACTCACTCAATTCTTGACGGGCATAGGGACTCAACACTCAGTCCTCCAAGCTGATGGCCCCATTTCCAAGAAGAGATCTTGGGTCCAAGAAGCCACTGGAACCGAAATGTATCCATGGACTTACCCGAAGAACAGTAGACCAAGGGATGGGATGGGTAGCCCATTCATTTAGGGTCACCCCAGACTGTCTCTACCCTCTGTTGTGGTAAGAAATACTCTCCAAAATGGGGGCCCAGATACAGTTCCTACCTGATGGACCACAGCTAACTGGCCCAAAAGGAGAGACCTCTCCAACTGACCCCTGCTGAGGCTACCTGGTTTATAGATGGGAGCAGTTTTCTCCATGAAGGCCAGAGACGAGAAGGTGCTGCTGTGGTGGATAGCACAAATGTCATCTGGGTAGAACCTCTAATCCCTGGCACATCAATGCAGAAAGTGGAGCTAATTGCCCTCACCAAGACCTTGGAACTTGGAGCCAGTAAGAAAATTGACATCCACACAGATAGCAGGTATGCCTTTGCCATAGCCCACGTCCACAGAGATATATACCAAGAGGACTTCTCACATCAGAGGAAACACAGGAAATCTTGGACCTCTTAGATGCCCTAATAAAGCCAGCAACTGTGAGTATTATTCACTGCCCAGGACGTCAGAAGGGAAGAGACTCAGTGGGCAATAACCAGACAGATCAAGTGGCTCCAGAAGTGGCTATGCAGGAGCCTATACTGGTTATGGGCCTGCAAGAGACACCTACTGGGAAATGGGACTAGACTAAAGGATGGCCTCACTTAGAATATGCTGAAGAAAAAAGGACCCTACCAACTATTACCAAGAAAAGTGCACACAAGAAGGGAGAACTATACTCCCCAGAAAGTAAGCAAGGGACTTACTAGGCCAAAGGCACAGATGGACTCACTTAGGGGGTAAAAAGCTTGTCCAAGGAGTTAAGGGTCCTAAAGTATATATTTATAAGACTCAGGTTTTGGGCCAGAGAGATAGTAAAATAGTGTATGGTATGCCAGCAAGTGAATGCTTATGCAGCAAAGAGTAAGTAGGGCAAAAGACCTAGGGGAGAACAGCTTAGAATATATTGAGAAATTTTACAGAAGTTAAGGCAGGAAAATATGGTTACAAATACCTTCTAGTGTTTGTAGATGTTTTCTCTGGATGGGTTGAAACATTCCCCATCAAGCAGGAAATAGCTGCTATGATAGCTAAAGAAGCTATTAGAGGAAAATTTCCCTGAGGCTTGGAGTGTCCAAGGAAATTGGATCGGACAATGGTCCTGCTTTTGTTTCTAAGATAAATCAGGAATTGAGAGATACTGGGGACTAATTGGAAGCATTATTGGGCTTACTGTCCCCAGAACTTAGGATAGGCAGAGAAAATAAACAGAACCCTACAAGAGACCCTAACTAAATTGACCTTGGAGACTGGCTCAGGCTGGGTGGTACCCTTCCCCTTGGCCCTGTTCTGAGCCCAGAACAGCCCCTGCCATTTTAACCTGACCCCCTTTGAGATCCTGTTTGGTACATCAACTCCCTTGTTGTCCATTGGGCCCTCCCAGGAGGTGTCCCACAACATGAGATTTTATTCCAAACTGTCTGCCTTAAATGCTCCAGGGATGTCAGAGACTCCTCACTGCTTCCAGACTGGTGATTGGATCTGTGTAAGGAGGCATTGGGGGCAGTAGCTAGAACCCCAATGGAATGGACCCTTCCTGGCTCTACTAACCACTCCCACAGCCCTCAAGGTGGACGGTATTGTGGCCTGGGTGCATACTTCCCATGTGAAACCTGCAAACAACTTGCCCCCCAAAGACCCCTGCTAGATGGTACAGAAGATGGACAATCTATTCAAACTCAAGGTCACTCGACCTTGATGACTGCCTGCTGGTACCTTGGATTCTGGTTCCTTCCCCCATCCTATGTGCCTGCCCACCAAACCTGTTACAGCACTCACTGTCTCCCTTCTGTTGGGATTGGGGATGGCTGGTGAAGCCACCAGGTCTTACAAGGGGAAAATTATGACAGTCTGAGGGCAGCCATTGATTTAGATATAGAGAAAATAGAAACTTCTATCAGTCACCTTCAAGAATCACTAACTGCGCTATCAGAAGTAGTACTGCAAGATAGAAGGGTTATGTGCTGCCTTAGCTGAGAAGTGTTGCTTTTATATAGATCATTCTAGGGTTGTTAAAGAGTCAATGGCCTAGGTGAGGAAAGGGCTAGCCAAGCAGAAAAGAGAGGACAGAGTCAGGGCTGATTCGAGTCTTGGCTTAACTCCTCCCCTTGGTTAACCACCTACACATCCACCCTGTTAGGACCCTTAATTGTTCTGCTGTTGTTGATCTATGGCCCCTACATTTTAGACCGCTCAGTCAGTATTGTTAAGAAACACATAGGCACAGTACAGCTAATGATCTTAAAGCAGAGATACAAAGAACTAGAAACAGAAGACCAGAAATATGAGCTATCAGAATACCAGCAATTGCTTCAGGATTGAAGTATGCACAAAGAAAAAACGGGAAATGAAAGAAAGGGTTAGCTCAGGAACTTTGTAAGGGTCATGGAACACTTGCCCCTCCCAGAAAGGAGAGGCTAAATTACATTCCTCAGACCACAGGGAGGTCCCTGTGGCTAAGGGAGTCCCAGAGTTATTCCGAGACTGTTGACCACCTACCTCATCCCCTAACAACCAATTAGTTTAAAGGTAACACTGTTCTGTCAATCACACTGAACCTAATGGCGGCTGCCCTGAGGACTGTATAAAGGCCTGCTTTGAGGGTTGCGCATGGTCATTCTCTCCCCATGTGCAGGGCGACCCCAGCATGCTGGACTAAATAAAATTCCTCTTACTTTTTGTATCAATTCCTGTCACCACATTGTTCACTCAGGGGGTCTCTGGTAAGTTAAGACTCCTAGAGTCTTACAGGTGTATAACCGCTGTGCTGGCTGAAGGAGCACGTGCATCAGACACAGGAGGGTCAGCAAACTCATTGGCCTGCCTGCCTGGCAGAATTGATAAATGCCAGATTCAGTGAGACACCCTGTCTCAAAAGTAATGTGGAAAGCAATGGAGCAAGACACCCAGTGTCTACCTTTGGCCTGCCCATGTACTCACATACCTGTACACACACCAACAGGAATACACACATAGATCACACACACAAATAAAATATGACCTTACATTGAGGGTGGAGTAAGAACACAAAACCACTGTAAGAGAAGCACTGACCAAAGCATTTGTGATAAATAATCTTGTGCTTAGTTGCCTCCCAAGTTCAGAAACTACCTACCTTTTCTTTGCTGTTACAGAGTAACTGTGCTCTATCAACTGAAACTTCCCTCTCTGTCTCTCCTTATTTCCTTTGCTCTGCCTCTGTCAAAAACTGATAGCTGCCACAGTAAGTATTAATAAGCAGGGGAATCTTTCTTAAAAATGGGGTGCGGGGAGAAAATCCTACTACTGGTGGCAAGGCAAGGCTGCTTCCATGACAGACTTCAAATTGGCAGTTAAGGAGACTAGGCCTAAAAACTGGGCAAGTCCAGGCAAATCAATTACTAATAGAAAAACCCCAGGCTCCAGTCTTCACAACCAGGTAATGGAATGGCCCAGCCACCTGGCCTGAGGCAAGGACAATGGGTCAGCAGCAATTTGCAGCCTTCCTCAGGTACTTAATTAGCAACAGTTCCCAGACCTCCCCAGCAAATTTCCAGCCCCCACACCCTCGTAATGAAATGTCTGTAGAGATGGACCCAACAGATTGACATAGAGGTCACCTACCCAGGAATCCCCTAAGGTTCTGTAAATCAGGCCTGCAAGCTCACTTGGGTGTCTCTTTGTCTTGGTAATGGAAGACCACCGCAAGCTGGACTTTTGCAGACTAAAACACTCTTTGCATTTACATACTATTTGAGTCCGAGGTATCATTCTTCAGGGAATCTTTGACCCTTATCCTTTGTAACCACATGCGTGGACCATAGCACATTATGCTAATTGAAACAAGTCAGACTCAGAAGAGCAAGCATTGTATCATCCTGCTTATTCATGGAACCTGGACTAGTCCAATTTGTAGAAGCAGGGAATAGACTTGTGATGGAATAGTGATGATCTCAAATGGGAGAAGGAGAAAATGAGGAATTATAGATCAAAGGTTACAAAGTTTGTCATGCAAAATGAATAAAGTCCAATCAACTCACCTTGGTTCCCACAGCTACCAATACTATGCTATACATTAAACAGTTGCTGAGATGGTAGAACTTTTGTAACATACCTTCTTTGTGGTAAATGATTAAATGAATAGATGGCATGAGGAAACCTAGGGTGGTGGGTAAGCTCAGAGTAATGACTGTGGGGATGGATCTCCACAGACACCAATTGCTGATCAGTTGATTAGACAAATATAGATTTTTATGTCAGTAACATCTCAATAAAGTAGTTGTTGTTTTCTTTAAGTTTCCTTCTTGATTGTAACTACAGAACAGGTTTTTATCTTAAAATTATTGTGTCATTGAGGGTATAAAATGTATTTACAGAGAGTAAATACAAATGTATGAGATGTTAAAATACACTTCAGGACTCTTGACTAAATCACAAGATGCTGATACAAAAATGAAATTTCAGACATAAGATTTCAAAATTACGGCATCAGATAAAGCTTTCTTCTAAGATGGTGTGTGCTTTGTGGTGTCAGTCGCTTGGCGTTTCATGCCTCTGTGCCTCTGTCTGGGGTACGTGAGTGACAATCAAGCTGGTTCTGTCTTTTCAGGAAATCTGTGCCGCTGCACTGGATATAGGCCCATAATTGATGCTTGCAAGACTTTCTGTAAAGTAAGTAGAGAGAAAGAAATACATGGTCGAATGTATTTCCCCCAACATAAAACAGTGTCGGAGTACCCGGTATGATTACAGCAACAGTCATTTCTGCTAACACAGGACCACTTCTTAGCACAAGGTCCACAATTGCTGTGTAGCATTCTTGGGCAGGAGGCTTAACCTCATTGCCTGGAGAGTTAGGTTGTGAGCATCTGAGCAGTTTGACATTGGCCACAAGTTATTTCTTCCAAGAAGCTGCTCCTAATCTGTCTGCCTAAGTTAGGGACCCTGCCTGGGGCCCTCTGTAACCCTCTGTGAACATGATATGTGTATGTGCATGACACAACGTGACCCTGGTTGTCTCTGAGCCATTCCATGTTTTGACTGGAATGACTGCTTGATAGTGGAGGCTGTCCTTCTCGGGGGCACAGTCACCACCTACTAATTAGTAGACAGTCAACCATTCATATTAATAGGACTAATAAACAAAAACCTATGAAAGATATTGCTTTCTTTTTCCTTGGTTTTTAAATCACCATACGATTTATGGCTCCCCAGAGGCCTTTAAAACACATTTAGCCATGTCTGGTCCTCCCCGACCAGGAGAAGACCATTTCTGCAAGATGAACTATGGAATTAAAACCTCATAGATAAGACCAGAGTAAGGTGCTGATTCTTGTTACTAGTATTAGTGGTATTTAAGTTATTGTCAGTATTAATAATAGCAATGTTTAATGCTCATTGCTGCGTAGCAGGGTTATCTATGAAGATCTTTATAAATGTCATTAAACTAGTATTAAGACTTGATTGTAAACGTAGTTTTCAGTAGAGTTAGCCTGGATATGCTGAAATACAAATGGCTTTCTTTTATGCCACCTTCCAGCATGGACTACAGCTTGGACTGTAGGCACCCAGTTAACTATAGAATCCCCTGTGGAATTCTGACTGACTTGTTTTGTGTATGCATGTGTTTTTTCCCCATGAGGCCTCTGGCTGCTGTCAGAGTAAAGAAAATGGGGTGTGCTGTTTGGATGAAGGAAAAAATGGATTGGCAGAATTCCAGGAAGGAGATGAGGTAAGTTCACAGTGAGGTTGTTGTAAAGTTGTTCAAGATGTGAAGTGGCTGACGCCATCTTCAGAAGAATCAGTGTCTGGCCAGGTTGATGAATCTGTGTCAACATGGTCCCCCTCTTATGTTCACTGCCTCCTTATATTCTAAAAATTCATCCTACAAGGGAATGGGGAATGGAGGAAGGAGAGTTGACAGCACTGTGGTCTAGTTAGATGGGAGGAATGGCCTCTTGTTGCTCTGTAGTATTGTGGAGTAATTGTGTTTGACAGTTAGTTGACGATTTCAAAATAACTCGTAGAATCCTTCTCATCACGCAGAAAAGATTCACGTATGAGATGCCAGATGCTAAGCAATGTGTGACCTCATCCTGAGCATATACTACAGTGCCGCTCTGCCCACAAACGGATGCAGTGATTACACCAATTGAAAGCAAAAGACTCTATTTTATAAATCTGTCGCACCAACTCTGTCATTTTCAATGACCAGAAGCAAAGTGGAGACAGAGATGGAAGACCAAGGACAGGAGAGGTGGTAATGCCAACTCTCCCTTAAGTCCTCAATGTCTGGTTGCTCCTCCACTGTCCCCAAACTCAAAGGAGAGTGTGTAGGGAGCTGCAGAGTGCAGAGGCCCGCTGACACCTGCCGAGCTGTTAGAGGTCAGGTCTACATGAGAGTCCTTGACTGGGAGCTAGGATCAGGATGGAGCAGCTCCTTTTTGTCTCCTTTTGTGGGGAGATGAGGTCGTGTGAAGCCCATTCTGTCCTCAAATTTGTCAAATAACTAAGGCTGGCCTTTAATTCCCTATATACCTGCCTGTTTCCCAAGGTCTATGATTATAGGCATGTGCCACCGTACCTGGGCTGTCTGGCCATCTTCTTCTAGTCTTAGCCTATAAACCATTTAAAGTAGAAGGTACTTGACAATAGCATGCTAGTCACCCCTTATCACCTGTCCCCCCTCCTGCAATCCGAGTTACCTGTGCTCAGCCATATTCTCAAAGTATTATGTGGGAAATTCCAGAAGTCATTTATGTTTCAAATTACAGGCCGTTGTGAATAGCATCATGAACTCCCATCATGCTGTCCTCTGGCTCACTTGGAATGAGAACCACTCTTTTATCCAGTGTGTCCACAGGGCATACATTACCTGCCCATCTGTCACCAAGTAGTTGTCATGGCTATCAGACTGACTAGCACAGTAATGCAGTGCTGTGTTCAAATACTCATTATTTTACTTAATAATGAATGACTCCAAAGTACAAGGCAAGTGATGCTGTACTTCAGATATGCCAATGAGTAATTATAGAGTCCTTCTTAAATAAATCTTAAAAGATTTATTTATTTACTTTATACATATGAGCACACCACTATTGCTCTCTTCAGACACACCAGGAGAGGGCACCAGATCCCATTACAGATGGTTGTGAGCCACCATGTGGTTGCTGGGAATTGAACTCAGGACCTCTGAAAGAGCAGGTGGTGTTCTTAACCACTGAGCCATCTCTTCAGCCCAGAATCCTTTTTCAAAAGTAAAAAGACAGAGGTAGCGTATGTTTAGTACTAGAGTATGTTGTGAAGATTTACAACATACTTATTTAAGATTTTTTTTAAAATAATAAAATATGTTTAAATAAACATATTTAAGATTTTTTTTAAAAAAAATGTAGTGTGTATAAAAGCCTAGAGTTCAAACTGTCTGTGGTTTTGGGTACCCACAGTGGTTGTGACAGAGATCTCTCCTGAGAATAAGAGGTCCTATGATAACTTCTGCCATTTTTTCTTTTTAAAGACAAGTCCAGAACTGTTCTCGGAAGAGGAATTTCTGCCATTGGACCCAACCCAAGAGCTGATATTTCCTCCAGAACTAATGGTAAGGAAGGCAGTTGCTCACCTAGAGGAACTCATGGTGAAATGTCAGGAGGGGTCTTTTCAAAAGCTCATGGTGCAGCTCTCAGATCTCCTCAGAGACACTGCGCCAGGGAGACAGGTTAAAGCAGATAGTCACAGCTTGTCAAAGTGTGGAGGATAATTATCTGCAGAGTGCTCGGCATGAATGAGACCGCTGTATCATATTCACAACCCCTCACCCCAAGACTCAGGGACCACAGAGAAAGTAGGTAGAAAGAGTGTCCTCTGGACATAACAGAACTATCGAATTCATGAAGTCATTGTTTGCGCAAAAACAAACCAGTTAACATCCAGCATGGAGAGCTGAGAGGCTCATGACCCCCTACCCTTAGTTCACACACTATCAATAGTTAAAGACTGTGGGGAAGGGACAGTCAGTTTTCTTCAAGGGTATGAGCTAGGTTGACCATGACCCAGTGGATGGCTCCATGTCCGTGTGGATATGGATAGCACACATTGTACTAGGTTTTGGGGGGGGGGAGGAGAAAATGAAGTTGTGAGGTGGGGGGATGGGGACAGGTAAGAGGGTGGAAGGTGAATCTAGGAGAAATTAGGGGAGGAACGGGAGGAATTCAATAATAGTGTGTTACATTCATATATAAGATTCTCAAAGAATTAATAAAATATTACAAAGAAAAAGAACTGGTGGGCAAGTAGGCACCAGCCAGCCATCTGTAGATCTCACCTCAGAGTCCAGGCTGAGGAAGAGGTGGAGGGCGGAGCCACCATGAGGGCTGGGAGGCTGTTGGACACAGCTGGTGATGTCTGTTAAGTCACAGACATGCAATCAGTGTCCTTCAATACCAGCTTGTTTTCTCCTCCCACTTAGGCGGAAGTTCATTTTTCTGACAATTTGGCAAAGTGAACATGTTGCTATGTTAGCGAACATCAAAGTGAGTTTCTGGGAGACATCAGAGCAGGCGGGAGCTGTTTCCATGTGTAAACTCCGTCAGACCTTAACCATGAACTCTGACTCCTGGGAAAGCTCTATTTTAGCTCATAAAATTTAGTTTTTAGAAGATTTCCTTTCTTTAGAGTAAAAACAGAAGAGAATTTTGTCACAGGCTCTCTGAAATCCCTGTTGTTTTTCAACAGAGAATAGCTGAGAAACAGCCACCAAAGACCAGAGTGTTTTATGGTGATAGAGTGACATGGATTTCCCCCATGACCCTGAAGGAACTTGTGGAAGCTAAATTCAAGTATCCTCAGGCCCCCATTGTCATGGGGTACACCTCTGTGGGTATGTAGACTCTACTTGGGATATTTTATAAGGGAGCAAGTTTAATGCATGGATGTCAGGAAAATAGCCAGAAAACCCAGTATTGTTCAAGAAATGTTACAGCATTAGGTAGCTGCCTGCCCTGTGCCACACTGGAGCAGAGGCGGTCTTGGTGGTCTCATGGTAAGCCAGCATCAGGGTGCAGGTATCCTGGCTTTCCATCTGGGTACCAACTGGCTCTCATCCTGAAGCTGCTCTGCCTTTCCTCTCTGGATGGCGTCTCAGTGCCTATGGCATATTTTATATAAACAGCAGTTTTGGAGCCTTCACCTTTTCCACATAGGTCTGGCGTGGCTGCCCATCTCTTCGCAGAGCCTCCAGGAGTCTCCAAGCGGAATCCGAGTGTGCCATATGGCACATGTTTTAGAGCTAACAATTCCAAAGACTCCCTAAATTCAATCAGGCTCTGTCTCTGCTTCTGGTTTGCAATAAACCGACCAATAAAAGGAAACAACTTTCATATGTGCAAAGTCATCAGTTTAATCATAATTCAAAGTAAAGAGAGTTGTTAGTGTCCTTTTGTTCTAATCTTGTGTCTCTCCCACAATCCCTTAGGGCCTGAAGTAAAGTTTAAAGGTGTCTTCCACCCCATCATAATTTCTCCTGACAGAATTGAAGAGCTGGGTGTCGTAAGCCAGGCCTGGGATGGTGAGTCCTTAGATCTATTTCCTGGCACCCCTCAAGTTAGCTGCTTAGTCCACAGACCAGCAGGTGAGAGTTGTTTCTAGTCAATTCGCAGTTTTTCCTCAGAATGATGAAGATCTGGAGGGAGTCCAGGAAGAATTCTCCAAAGTTTCACCAGATACTGTCTGAGAAGTCAGATTTTTCACAGAGAAACTTTCATATCTGCAGGATCAGGGAGGCTATTCAAGGGAGGGTCTGTGGTATGAATGCAAAGCAAAAGATGAAGGTGTCTGAGCAGACTCACTGTTCTCCAGAGCACAGCAGAGGGAAAGGGGCGTGTACTAAGCAGCTATAGTCAGGCCTTTTCATTCCTGTAAAGGAAATTGGTTTAAGGGCAGTGAGAAGCAGTAGTCACCACATGGTGTGGGGTTGGAATAAGGCTCTGAAATCCAATTCTTGGTTATGGCATATGGCATCTCTAAGATCTTGGGAAGGTGACTGAACTGGATCTCAGTTTTGTGACCATGAAATGAACCTATTAATATCTCATGGTTTGTTTTTAATTCGTGGAGATTTTTTTTTAAGCTATCAGCGAAATGTGATAGATTCAGTATTCAGAGAATCCAGCCTTCATGATCTCCACCCCCCAACGCCACCATTAATCCCACCACACATCACTGCCATCACCACAACCACCTCTATCATCATCAATATCTCCGCCATGGTCATTTGTCACCACAGTCAGCCCTGTGCCACCACCGGTGCTGATAGGGACAATCACGTGCCTCCAATATAAAGATTCCATGCCTGTAGCTTTGGTCTAACATTTTGAGGCCATCAGTGATCATGTGGTTTACTCACACAAGGCTTTATTTCAGGGCTGACCCTGGGTGCTGGCCTCAGCCTGGATCAGGTGAAGGACATTCTGGCTGATGTGGTCCAGAAGCTGGCAGAAGAGAAGACACAGACATACCGTGCTCTCCTAAAGCACCTGAGAACTCTGGCTGGCTCCCAGATCAGGAACATGGCTGTATGTATTTGGCATTCATGTCTTATAATATGAATTCTCGTCTTATAATATGAAATTCTTATAATTTGGACCTCTACAAATATATGGAGGTTGCTTTTAAAGATATGAACTAGCTTTTTGTTATATAAATTGTGAAACATCCACTCCTTATAGCATCTAAACTAGTGAATAATATTAAGGTAGAAGATTTAAATTCAGGATATCAATTTAAGTCTTGGGTGACTCCTTTCTGTTCTTTAAAGCAAATGAAGAGAACTACTCTCTAAAGCAGGACTTAAAGCCTTACCTTACGCTTTGTAACTATGTAACAAGTGAAAGTAACTGTTCTTAAAAGTCTTTAGGGGGACACATCGTGAGCAGACATCTGGACTCAGATCTGAATCCGCTTCTGGCTGTGGGTAACTGTACCCTCAACTTACTATCCAAAGGTAAACAGCAGTTTCTGCTTGGGGTGGGGTATTGCAACCTTGATTTGTTCCTATCACCTCTGAGGAGGCAGGAAGCTCAGTTTGGAAAATGACTATTCACTATAATAATAATTTCCTTTGCCTTTTTTGAGGCTGAAAAGTTGGTCAATCTTTCTTAAAACTATCTGCCAGTCTCTCCATCTGTTTCTTCTTGAGACCTTGCTCTATCAGGGGACCAAACGATTTGACCTTGACACCTGATGCTGTAATTACGACTGTGTTGGCTGCGTTTGTACCTATCCTGCGATTCATGTAGCCTATTGGCTATAGGATACACACATTTGCTAGGAGTTTTCTTACCGTACATTGGACATGCTTGTGCTGGTTAATATGACAAGGAGCCTCTGGCATTTGTGTCTTGGGTTAATGTGAGTTGATCACTGGCAAAGACCACAGGTTCTGAGAGCCACCCAACCCTCTTTTGGAGACACTCCACCATGGCACCAGGTGTTTGACTCCCATGCCCTGCTTTGGACTTGTACTTAGCATATCTTCATTGAATGCACACAGATCTTTTTCAACTGGATAATTATTGGACCTTTGTTTCTCTTTCACCAATTTGTCTAATAGGTATTAGAAAATTCTTATAATTTGAACCTCTACAAATATATGGAGGTTGCTTTTTTTGGGGGGGGGCAAGACAGGGTTTCTCTACACAGCCCTGGCTATCCTGGAACTCACTCTGTAGTCCAGGCTGGCCTTGAACTCAGAAATCCACCTGCCTTTGCCTCCCAAGTGCTGGGATTAAAGGTGTGCACCACCACTGCCCAGTGGGAGGTTGCTTTTAAAGATAAGAGCTAGTTTCCTGTTATATATATTGTGAAACATCCACTCCTTATATAATATTATTCAGTACTTTATACTGAATAATATTAAGGCGGAAGATTTAAATTCAGTGTATCAATTTAAGTAGCACACCTTTGTAAAACTCCTGCAATGAGAAGTGAGGTTACATGAGAGAATACAAATACAAAGAACTTTTTAGATATTTTTCCTCCAAAGTTATATTTTACTATGGCTTTAAACAATTCCTGCTTCTGGTCCACTGACCAAAAGCTTTAGATGCTATGGATGGGATATATAACCAAATAAAATAGCATTCACCGGTGCATAAATTCCAAATTCACTAAAAGGTTGTTTTTATAATTCACTTCTGTAGATAATAGGGTTCCTGGTTATAGAGAAAAATGAAATGGTTATGGATTGATTTGATCAGATATCAGAACGGATATTAAATCTACTCCCTGGTAGCAAAGCCCTAAGCCAACTGTTCTTTAGGAAACTCTGGGTGTGTTTTTATCTGCAAGCAAGTATATAAGACAAAAGGAGGGAGGAGGGCTAATCTGGAAGAAACATCGAAGGATGCTGTCAAAGAAGACACACACACACACACACCACCGCCACCGCCACCAAAACTGCCACCCCATAACAACCAGTAGAATTATTTCCCTAGTTTGTTCAAGAGATTGAATGTGTTCTTTTGTCTACAGATGGAGAACGGCAGATCCCTTTAAATGAGCAGTTTCTCCGAAAGTGTCCTGAAGCAGATCTTAAGCCTCAGGAAGTCTTGGTCTCAGTGAACATCCCCTGGTCCAGGAAGGCAAGGATGGCCCTTCATCTCCGTTTCCCAGTTCCCCCATCAATCTGAGTGGGCTCACCCAGAAGGTGACAAGGGGCATGCGTGCAGCATAGTCACTGTCACCCTGCTATGCAGTCTCCTGCCATTTCTAGAGCTAGGACACCTCACTTCCTCTGCTCCAAACTATAAGGTTGCATTTAAGCAGTTTTTTAATATACCCTTTGTCCTTTCAAACTTACTCCCTGAGTGAGACAGGTCTGCCTAGATTCTGGGCCTGAAAGAAGCTTTAAAAAAAGACTTTTGCAGTGGAAGCAGGGGCTGGGAGTTGGATAGACTGAGGCTTGAGTTCTGGTTTTAAGACCTGAACTAGTTACTGAACCACCTCAAGCCCAAGGCTCCTCGTTTGTACCGTGGTAGAATCAGGCCTACCTCATGAGATGTGATGGTTTAGGGGGCTGTCATCCTGAAAAACCACACACTCATGGCTCAAACAATGGACACAGACTTTCTGGGAGCTCTGATAACGAGGTGTCAGAAGGGATTTTGGCTTCATTTGAGGCCTCAGACCTTGACTGTAGATGACTGTCTTCTGCCTTTTCATGTATATGTCTGATGTTTCTTTTCTTAAAATGACACCAGGTGTTTTGGATTAGGGCCCTGGCTGATAATCTCACTTCCACTTAACGTTTTGAACATCTTGTTCCCAAACACCAACGTCCTGGTTTAAACCTAGGCCCCATAACAGAATATATGCTAACATCAAATCACCCCCTCTAGCATGGCATTGTCTCTCAGGGGAGTTCTGTTTTCTTCAGTGGGAGTTTGTGTCAGCCTTGCGACAAGCCCAGAGACAACAGAATGCACTAGCAATTGTCAACTCTGGAATGAGAGTCCTTTTCAGAGAAGGAGGTGGTGTCATTGAAGAGTTATCCATTTTATATGGAGGTGTCGGTTCAACCACCATCAGTGCCAAGAACTCCTGTCAGAGACTCATCGGAAGGTAAGACGTTGTGTCCTTAGCATCCAGGTAACATAACAGCCTGCCCTGTGGGAAGCTGTAATGAGAAGAAAAGATGCTTTAGGATCTCACAGTTTGATGGCTGGGAATTTCAGCACAATTTCAGAATCAGTTCCATGTGTTGCTTTTAGCAAATTCCCAAGTGAGCATTATAGAATCTGTGTATGAAGTGTGTGTAAGCACACAGGTGTCTGTGTACTTGTGTTAGTGTGTGCATGTACGTCTGTGTCTGTACATGTGTATCTATGAGTCAGAGACAGGGGTGGGATGCCTACTCTCTGTACTATAAATTGCCATTCTTTTTGTGGGGAAAATAATGGAAATAATTTACTCTGATGAAATGTAGACCATGTGCCAATTCCTTGCTAACCATCTCTTTTGCTTACCTGAATTGTTTTATCTTTAGGTAATACTAATAGCTAATCTTTCTTGGGAACTTACTAGACAAATTAACAGAAGGAGCAATTCAGACATGTGCTTTAAACTTTTAATGTAGTGGTTCTCAACCTTGCTAACGCTGAGACCTTTTAATATAGTTCTTCATGTTGTGGATATTCCAACCATAAAATTATCTTCATTGCTATTTTATAACTGTAAAGTTGCTACTACTGTGAAGTGTAATGCAAATATCTGTGTTTTCCAATGCTCTTAGATGACCCCTGTGAAAGGGTCATTGTAGTCCCCAGTTGAGAACCACTGCTTTAATGAGTCGCCCGATGCATGTCTTAGTTCAGTCTCTTTTAATTCCACGAACTCATTCTATTTAACCTTGTGGGACCTCAGTGTCCTTCTCTGTGGAAGAAGAAAACCATACCTACCTTACAGAGTGGTTGAGAGGGTTCCATCAGTGAATGAACAGAGGGCTTGTTCCAGACCTGGCATACAGAAGTGTCATGGGAGTAGAAGAGGCAGTGAGCGAACCCCGAGCTAAGGACTCTGATGGGGGAGCATGTGGTGGGACCCAGCCCAGACACTTGGAGAAGAGTAGACCAACCTGAATTTGGGTTGCCTGTAGAGCCTTCTCTCCTGGTTCCTATAAAGACAGCAGCCATTTGCCTTAGCTATCAGCTAAACCTACCTGGCTAAGTCTCCTCCTCTGCCCCTCACAGGCCCTGGAATGAAGAGATGCTGGACACAGCCTGTAGGCTGGTTTTGGATGAAGTCACCCTTGCAGGCTCAGCTCCTGGTGGGAAAGTGGAGTTCAAGAGGACCCTCATCATCAGCTTCCTCTTCAAGTTCTACCTGGAGGTGTCACAGAGTTTGAAGAGGGAGGTAAGTGGAACGGGTCCAGTGAACTGGGGTGCCCAAAGCAGAGGCTCCAACCCCTGTCGGGGCTGCACATTACCGAAGATGAAAAGCTACTGTCACGTCCTATTGGTGGGTGTCCTCCAGCCCATCCTGGGCATGGATGTGAGTTTGAGGAAGAATTCCAAGGAGGCCTCAGACCTGCCCAGGGTTTTGCCTAATGCTACTCAGTTATTACCATTTCATAATAAACATGGCGTGTCTGGATAATTCTGAGAAAACTTGTTATTGTGTTTAATGCATTTTCTTTCATTTGCTGAAGCTTATAAACGAAGTTTCCTTTCTTAGACTTGGTTTTCTTGTCTCATTCATAAGATGATGTCAGCCACTGGAGCACCGTGAAGAGAGTCATCATAGGGAAAAGGCTTAGCATAGTCCGTGGTGCTTCAAAGGAATGCTGGGTAGAAACGGTAGTACTTGTTAATACTAACGATGCACAGGCACTTGTTTGCTTGCTTCCCCTTATCAAAGGGCTACACGATTGTTGCCCAGAGAAATGGGAAAAAGTTCTCAGTATAGATCAGAGTAAGAACCAAGAGGTTGTATCAGACTTTTGAGACGAGGGGCTTGAAGTCGTATAGAAACATAGGATGTATTTCTACCAGGTGATCAAAAGTGGAACAAGCAAGACTAACTGTAGACTCTCCTAATGGACAGTAAATAACACAATTTCTTGGTGAATCAGCTGATATAATTAAAGCTTCTGTGCTCCATTTAGCTTCCTCTCTTTGAAAACAATAGCTGTTGTTAGTTTAGCTTTTTTTTCTATTAAAATTGTGTACGTTATAAAAACAATCACAAAATATGTCTCATCTAAAGAAGCACGTGGCCCATTTCCTCTGTTCTCAGAAGGCACTCTCCAGTGGGGTGACAGCAGCTGGGTCACCTCAGCACACATGAGAGCCTGGCTGGATGCCACCATACAGCTTTACAAATATTTGCAGTAAGGGGGTGCTAGTTTTGACTCTTCCTCCTTTAAGTTTAGTCTTCTCTGTTTTGTTTGATTTCTCTTTTGTTGTTATATGTATCCCCAAGTCACTTAGAAAAGTAAGAGTGACAAGAGTGAGAAAATAATGATTGGAAAATTGGGAAATTGCTAGTTATTGGAAAATAATCTTATGAAACACAGGTAGTGAAGGTCAATGACATTCTAATTTCATGTGGTTTATCACCTCATGAGGAAGATATGTACCTTTCAGGGTTCATGTCCTGGGGTCAGGGGGTTGTTTAAATTTTCAGGGTTCTGAAAAGGTGAATGCTTAATCAACGTCAGACATTATACTAGAGATGTCTGCTGAGGATTATACCAGGATTCCCTCCCAGAACATGCTGGTAGATTTTAAGTATCTACTATTTGCCTTTGCAGGACCAAGGTCACTATCCTAGCCTGACAGGCAACCATGAGAGTGTTTTAGAAGATCTTGATTCAAAACATCACTGGAGAACTTTAACCCACCAGGTTAGTGCATGCGTGCATGCATGTATCTCAGTTCAAAGACAGGGCTTCAGGGCCCTTGCCTGCTGGTGACACATTGCCTTCTTCAGGGTTCACTAAAGTTTCAAGGTTGAGAGTGTAGTTTGATGGTACAGCATAGACAAGTCCTGAGTGTGATCCCTAGTACTTCAAAAAGAGAAAAAGAAATCAAAACCAATTAGAAATCAGGATTAAAAAGAAATTTGGAAAATGTTAAAGAAATATACCTGTTTTAGTCTTAAAGGCTCTTCCCCCCCCCCTTTTTCTATGGCTTTAGGCCAAGGACATAAACCATCTGGCTGTTGCTATACACTTTTTACCCTGGTTTTGTGGCTATTGAAGTACAACCAAAGACAAGAGCTGGTCCAAGAGCTGTTTTGGTTCCTTTCAAAGAACCAAGGGCACACTCTGCCCTAGGGCGTGGGACCTTGGAGGTGCAGATGTTACAGCAGCCGCTGTTTGTTTTGTTCCTGTGCTGGGATTCTTTCCTTTCCAAGTCCTTCCTGTCTGCTTGGTTTTCTTCAAATGACATTTAGTTGTGAAATCAAAAGCTTAAAGAGATTAAGGAGCTCCAAATGGAGCTTTCTAATGGAGTTTCTGTCATAGAGTCATAAAAACATAAAATGGAGCCATTTTGTTAGTAAACTGGGTAGACTTAATGTGTGTTTTCCTGAAATAATTGTCAAGAGACTAGACCAAGAGTTTTGTTGAGTCAGGAATGGGAAGAGATTTAAAATGGAGACGCAGCAGATCTGCTCATGGATTACTTATAAAACCTGGCATCTTGTCACAGTGAGCACCACAGCAAAGTTGCTGTAGGTCCCTTGAGGTTTTGAGTTCAATATGTTCCAACAATTTAAATATTCCAAACCGCTTTGGAAGTGAAGATTTTGAAAACAGCTGCCTTCTCCCCTGACATTCTGTAAAATACTGTGGCCACAATCTGTGACTTCTGCAGGTCCTCACATCACCTTGGCAATGGATAGCATTCCAAGGAGGAACTCAGGCCAAGTAATGGACACTCAGACCATCCAAAGAAAAGTAGGAGTCTTCTCAGAGGTTGATTTTGAAATGGATCTGTCATGCTGGGTTCCAAGCCAATGTTTGGGGTGCAGTGTATCTCCCACAGAGATAAATTTTATTTTCATTTCACCCATGGTTTCTTACACACACACACACACACACACACACACACACACACGCACATGCACACGCACATGCACACGCGTGCACGCACACACATGATCATCCCAGTGTCCAGAGCAGCTTCAACCTTTACAACCAACACTTTGCCCAAATCACTTCCTTGCTTTTAAAGTTCACTTTCACTGTCCTTGCAAACACTGAGGTTGTCAGATGACAGAGAGAATGATTGTATGGTATTGGATGAGGTGGATCCTTGCTTAAGTTACAGGTTGAGGGGTAGCAAGCAAGCTGAGGAATGCAAACTGCGAACCTCATGCCAGGAAGTAAGAGAAAGACAGGGGCTACACTGTCTTAAGCCTAAGGGCTTAAAACTGGTCATTCTGCCTCCTTCCAGTAGCTGACTGTCCCATGTGGCTTCAGGAAATCACTCTGCTTGATTAGCCACCTTTTCTCATTGTATCTTTAGCTGTATAACAAGAAGGAGGTGGGCAAGCGCGCTTGCCCGAAGTCCGTTGCAGCTGGTAGCTACTGATGAAATCAGTTTTCACATTCGGCTATCCCAGGCTTCGGAATTTCCTTGCTCTTTTGGCAGGCCTGGCACAGTAAAGTTTTAAAAGATTTTCTCCACAGTTGTGAAATGTTCCATTATTTACAGTAAAAGGTGTTAGCATTAATAATAGAAAACTCCAGGAGTCTTATAGATCCCTGTTGGCATGTTCACTAGTGTCCAAACCTATAAGTTACCTACAAGTTTGCTTTTTCAGGAAGGAAACAGAAAATCTCTGAGAGTATTTTATAAAAACATAAAAGAGATGTGGATTATTTTTTCACTCAAATATTGCGCAAGCTGAGAGCCTAATATGTACTTTGGGGAACTTTGTCAGAGAAATAATCACTACCTTCTGCAACACTTGAGAAAACATGCCTGACTGACACCTGCCATTTGTCCTTTCATCACCATTCAGATCTCTAATGGTGGCGGTGGGGGTGGGATGTGTGAGAGAGGATGGGGGGAGTGAAAGGTTGGGGGTGGGAGTGAGGGTAAGAGGTTGGGAGTGGGGGCTGAGGGTTGGGGTGAAAGGTGCAGGGTGAGGGTTAGGGATTGGAGGGGTGAGAGGGTGGGGTGAAAGGTGAGGGGTGAGAGGGTGGGGGTTGGGGGTGGGAGTGAGAGGGTGGAGGTGGGGCTAGGAGTGAGAGGGTGGGGGTAGGAGTGAGAGTGAGAGGGTAGGGGTTGGGGGTAGGAGTGAGGGTGGGGGTGGGGGTAAGGGTGAGAGGTTGGGGGTAGGGGTGAGGGTGAGAGGGTGGGAGTTGGGGTTGGGTGTGAGGGGGAGAGATTGGGAGGGGGTAGGGATTCGGGGGAGAGGGTAGGAGTTAGGGGTGGAAGTGACAGGATGAGGGTGAGAGGTGGGGGGGTGAGAGGGTGGGGTGGGGGGTTGTGGAACCCTCTGTCAGGGGAAGCAGAGCAGTGAGTTGGATCCATGGAGTAGCAGATGATGGGGCTACTTCAGATCCCTTCTCACACCTGAATTCCCACGTGTAAATTTGATTTCATACTAAAAAAGAGAGATCAAATCTATGTGCTTAGACAAATAGAGTTTTCACTAGAGATATTTGGCATCTACATTCCAAAAACTAGAAAAAAATGCATCACATTTATACATTTCAATTTGACTGCCAAATTGCTCTCATAAGCTGTTTGGAGTAGTGAAATAGTGACTATTTTCACACTCAGAAGTACTCTGGAGTAAGCATGAGTTTACATAGCTACCCTCTCGAGGGAGACATACATTCTGTGATTATTCCTACGATTTCTGTAGAAATATGAGTTATATGTCGGTCCTTCGTTAAACAGAACGTAGACCCAACGCAGCTTCCTCAGGACCCAATTGGGCGTCCCATCATGCACCTTTCCGGTATTAAGCATGCCACTGGTGAGGCCATCTACTGTGATGACATGCCTGCAGTAGACCGGGAGCTGTTCCTGACTTTTGTAACAAGTTCGAGAGCACATGCTAAGATTGTGTAAGTGTCCTGCCCCCACATGTAGGAAGATTCTTCCTGCTGTCTAACTATGTCCTGTCAATGAAAAGTAGGGTAAATGAAGGCTTGCTGACACCCAGACCAGAGATGAAATAGGACTGAAATGTAGGATTCTTCACAAAATCTTGCATAAGTAACTTTATGGTGCCCCGCTGCCTGGCAGACAACTGTCAAAGCAACTAATTCTCTGAGAGTCCTTAGTTTCCAGCTGCCATATTCGCAGTGTCTTTGGGTTGTGTGACTGCTCTGTGAAGCCATCTGACATGCTTTTGTAGGTCCATTGATCTGTCAGAAGCTCTCAGCCTGCCTGGTGTGGTGGACATCATTACTGCGGATCATCTTATGGAAGCAAACACCTTCGGCACAGAGACATTTCTGGCCACAGATGAGGTACTGCCTTCTTGCCGTCTGAACAACTTTTCCAGTTACTGGCTCCTCATATTTTCCTAGGGATAGTGTCTAATATGACATACCACAAAGAGTTCAGTATTCTTTGAGCAGTGATCATGAACCACAAATATTCTAATAGATATGAACTCAAGTTTATTCATTTCCCACTTAAGTAAAGTTGATTGGTGATGTAGGCTGTTTTCAGGGCTGGGGTGAGACTCAGTTGTTGGAGTACTTGCCTCGTTTGCACGAAGCCCTAGGATCCATCCCCAGAACTACATACACTGGATATGGTTGTGTATGCCTGTAAATGCAGCACTTGGGAGGTAGAGGTAGGAGGATCACTTCAGGGTCAACCTTAGCTACACAATGAGTCTGAAGCTAGCTTGGGATACATGAGATGCTGTCTTTAAAACAGATTGATACTTAGGTGTCTTATTAAGTTGTAACATTCTGCTGCCAAGAAATGTGAAAGACTACATGGACAGAGAATTATAAATTTAATATATAAATTTGTGAAACCCATCCCAAGCATCTCCAGCTTACCCCAGTCCCAATGTGTCTGGAGCTCAAGTTTTAAAATCAGTTAGCCTCTCCAGTGTGATGTCATTCCATGTCTCTTGGTCTGCAAGTTCTCTCTCCCTCTCTGAAGTCTGATTAGTTTATTCGCGCCATCATATATCCCGTGGAATTTCAAAATAAGCTCAGCAAAGTGGTATGGGCCCTGCGCTCACAACAGCTTCCACTCCAGAGAAGACCTAATGGGCCCAGCCCTTCATCCTTGTCTAAATTCAGTTACAAGTTGTAGATACTCCCCTACCTACTGCAGTTCCTGCAGAGAGGGCTCGTGCTTAGTTTATGTACATGTACTGCTTCCCATATGGCAGTGAAGCCAAGAGGAGCTGTTCTAACAGAAGCTCACTGAAAGTTTGAAATCATCAACCTTGGCTGCTGGATCTGAGGCTCCTGCAATACAACAAAGGCAGGACTCAGACTCTCTGCATATCTCAATCCGCTGTCTACCCAAAAGACATCATCATCTCAAACAGCCCCGACCTCTGGCTCTCCCTGGCAGAAAACCTGGCTCTCCCAAGTCTGAAGCCAAGGTTGAAGCTCGCTCTAGCAGGGCTGTGTATGCTGGCAGAGGCAATGTGAATTATGGCTGTCCTCTGGTCTACCCCCACACAAGCAGAGTTTTACCCCTCTCAGAATGGGAGAGAGGACCACAGCAAAATGACAAGGGTCTGTCTGTTGTGTGCCCTCCTTTCTGTGCCACAGGTACACTGCGTGGGCCATCTCGTCTGTGCCGTGATTGCAGATTCTGAGACACGGGCAAAGCAAGCGGTGAAGCAAGTGAAGGTGGTCTACCAAGACTTGGAGCCTCTCATCCTAACGATTGAGGTATGAGCTCAAGCTGATGGCAGTTCAGGGAGTGGTATGTCTGTCCAGTGTCAGCATAGGTGTAGGAAGATCAGATGCTTCCACCCAGAGAACTCATCGGCTCAACATGTATTAGCAGTTTCCACAGAAACCTGATTCTTTCTGTCTCTTCTCTGGTGCTCATGACCCAGCTTTCTCCCATGTAGCTCCAGGGCAGCCAAGAATCCTGGGCTTCTCTGTTCATGTTTGCCATGAGTGGTATACTAGCGTCCCAGCGATTCAAACCTGTCTGAGATCCAGACTCATTTGGCTACTTCAGTCCCATGTTTCTCTCTGGATTAATGTCTGACCAGATGAACAATATATCTGTAAGACGGGGCAGGTTTCTATGAAGTACATGGGCTGCCTGGGTGTAGAGACCTAAACAAAGATAGTAGCATGGTTTGGAAGGGGAAGGTAAGAACGCTGGGCAGGCAGCTGGGATAGCACAGCCAGTCCTATAGCTCTGACTTGTAATCTCTTGCTTTGGCAGATACACAGTGGGTACCAATAAGATAGTCCATGTAGCAAATACCACAGACACTCCTTTAATATTCTTTAAAGCAAAGCTTAAATACCCGTGAGACATGGATCATATGATACCTACAGAATTTGGCAACTAAACAACAACTACAACAAAAACACTCAAAACCCTGGGGAATCTTGCATTTTTATCTTAATTTTCATACAGAAGTTGAAAAGTTACAGAGGTTGTAAGACACAAAATGGTGGTGTCCACCTATGTGTATCCTCTTGGCCCTTGAATTATGGCCTTTACATAAATGTCAACTAAATGAGCAAGGCTTCCAGGATGTACATGGCATCCCATGCTCTGAGGTGAAGCCCTCTCGGAACGGGAGAGAAAGCAACCGTAGGCGACAGAAGCAGGTCTGTCAGCGTCCTCCTCGACAGCAGAGGCCTCTCTGTGCCACAGGTACATTGTGTGAGTCACCTTACCTAAAATGAGAAATCTGTTGGCCAAGATCAGTGTCTTTAAGAGAACTTGGCCTTGGGTGTGTTTCCTGTGGTGCTTTATTCCTGGGAACATGGCTCTTAGTTCTGGAAATTCCCTTAGTGTTTTCAGATTAAAATAAAATCATGTCACGAGGACAGCAGTAAGAGGTGCTGCTGTTTCTCTAGCCAGAGTCCAATCCAAACCTCGTTTCTCTTTTCTGGTTCTTTCCCCCCTAGTTTCATGCTGTTCTATCCTTTTCCTGAAATAGCTGCTTTTGAGCTATAATTACTTTTTAAAAGGAATTATGTGAGTAATGAATGCTTCATCAAGTTTTTGCTTGCACTCTTTGTCAGTGGCTAAATATCCACTTTCCCCTTTTGCTTGGCAGCCAAATTAAAGTTGCACATAAGCACTTTCCCCTCGCTATCTCAGCCTCGACCAACAGACACTAACTGCTTACCAGAAAACATCAAATATTGATATTGCATGAAATTGTCACCTCTCATTGGTTAGAGGTTAAGCTCTCCAAGGTCACTCACCTGCCCACTCTCACAGGGAGCCTCACCCAACTCTCAGCAAATTGCTCTCCAGTGACCACTGTCCAGCTAAGAGGATTCAGGAGATTGGCTCAAAGTCACCCAAAGAGCAGTCAGCAAATGAGACTGGAAAAGATTAACTCTTACAAAAAGAGTAGAAAAGTCACTTAAAAAACAAAACTGTGCCATACCTGAACTTTTGATTAAAAAAAAAGCTTATGAGCTGTTGATTCAATATGAAGAGTGTTCTCAGCAAAAGGGCCTAGAAACCAATAATCTGCGTCAGTAACTGAAGGCTTCATTCACCTTATGCTTATCAGAACTGTGGATGGAGAAACTCTACCCAAACTCCTGGGACAAGTGCGAAAAACAAGTGCCCTTCTCAGAACCTCTCTGTAGCCATTAGCAGCAACAGATCTGTGATCAATGGTCAATGCAGGAACAGCGCTCTGCACTTGTGCTCGGCTTGGTGTTAAGTTGGGTTCATACTCCCTCACTAAGTGCTCACAGCAGTCCTATGAGGTCAGACAACTATTATCCCCACCAGAAACTAACAGGGCTCCCCAAGGGCACGGAGCAAACATTCCACCGAAGATCATAGCCCTTCAGTAGAGGAAATGGCACAATTACAGAAGAGGCATCTATACAGTTTCTGGTGTCCAGAGGGATCCAGAATTAGAACCCCCACCTGCCAGCAGCTTCACAGATGCCTGGTAACCTGTGGTAGAGAATGCTGCTAGGAGTTGGGGTTGTAGTTGAAGCCTTGGCCGTTCTCCTGAAGTACTTCTCAATTGGACACCATGGAAGCCAGTGTGTAAATGGACTTGTGGTACCCAGGCAAGCCATATGTGAACCATCAATCCAGGGCAGGTGGCCCCTGTCACTCCAGTGCCCTGGGCAAATAAAATGCTCAGGGCCTTGAAGGAGGAGCAGGAGTCTAGCAGGCAGAGCCTGTGTCTCCAGTCATGAGTGGTTTTCGCTAGCATTGATATGACATTTATGCCACAGGGCCCTTTACTTGTCTCATTTCACAGTAAGCTGTTGGTGTGCCTGCAACTTGATGCTCAGAGGGGCTTACAGTCAAACACTAGGAAGTGGGGAAGTGGTCATGGAGAGATAACTCTGTCTGGGTCTGAGTCAGCTAAGTGGCCTTGGCTACATAAAATGGATTATTAATCCCAGGAAACTGTCAGCCTGGAAAACAATAGTTCCGTTCTGTATCCCCTCTTAGTAGGTGTTTTCTGAGCAGACTCAGTGTGCTTAACACTTACTGGATTCGTTTGCATTTGCTCCTTGGAGAATCTCTGAAGCCTGAATTTCAGCTTAGCTTCCCAGTACAAAGAGGAGAGAACCTGGACCCAAAATCTGCTACCCAGATTTTCCCACAGGACCTGGGACACCCAAAGGCAGGCTTTCTCTCGAGGCTGCCTCACTTTTCTGTTCTCTTTCCAGGAAGCTGTACAACACAAGTCCTTCTTCGAGTCAGAACGGAAGCTGGAGTGTGGGAATGTTGACGAAGCATTTAAAATCGTGGATCAAATCCTTGAAGGTAAAACATTCCTCAACACTGAGCAGCAGGCAGCTTTCTGGGCATGGGCTCCTAGTCTAGGGCTTCCTTTGCCTTCTAGAAGTCATCCAACAGCCTCAGCAGAGGTTGCTTCCAGAGAGTGGGAACCTCGGACCCACCAGCAGTGTGAAGAGTTCAGAAACAGCTCTTGGCATCCCCAGCCTGCCCTGACGCTCATTGTTGAGGGGTATTGTCACCAAGTACACAATTCTGAGGTGACTACAATAGAGAGTTTTGTGCTGCTTCCTCTGGTCGCCATGGTTACTGGGGGCGCATAAAGTGCTCTTAGAAATGCTTTTTTTAAAAAAAAATTTTTTTTTTAAAGCAGGCACTGGCAGCTTTCAGGATAGCATTTAGTCTCATCTTTAGTGTTTTGAAATTCAACAGTGCCAAGGATTTCTTTGGATTCATACAGTTTGGGGTCACCCAGCTTCTTAAATCCGTAGGTTTATATCTTCTTCCAAGTTTGGGAAGCATTTGGCCATTACTTTTCAAACACTTGATTTCAGTGACACAAACAGCAGATCCCCCTTCCTGTCACATGGTTTTATTGTTTTCTAGTGTGTTCTTTACCATTTTTAGATTGGCATGATTTTATCATCACCATCATCATCGTTATTATCATCAGGGTTTTTTCCCCAAACAGGGTCTCTCTGTGTAGCCCTGGCTGTCCTGGAACTCACTCTGTAGACCAGGCTGGCCTCGAACTCAGAGATCTGCTTGCCTCTGCCTTCCGAGTGCTGGGATTAAAGGAGTGTACCACCATGTCTGGATGTTTTTAATTGTTCTTTTTCTTGCTCATTAATCATTTCTGCACTCGAGTCTGACAGTTGAAGAATTTCCTTTTCATATGTTTATATCTTTCTCTTGTTAAGATTCGACATTTTGATTATTTCTTGAAGCATTCTTATGATAGCTGCTCACCTGTCAGATGAGCCAAACATTTGTGTCATTTTGGTGTTCTTCACTTAAGTTGAGGTTTTCCTGGCTCTTGGACTGATGGGTGACTTTTTATAGACTCTGGGATATTTTGAATACAGTCTTATAATAGTGTGGCTCTTAGTAACATCTTCTATACTAGAACTAACGGTTGCAGGTGGGCAAGAAGGAGCAGGATGCTGCCTTGTTACTGCCACATGACAGGAAAGAACAGCTCTTTCACTGTGATCAAAGACATGGCCCAACAAAGACTTTGGGCAGTGTACTCATGAAATTGACAGGACTGGGAATCTGAGCACCCCACTTAACCTCTGCAGGTAGCAGTGGGGCTACAGGTCCTTCTGTGGTATCTGGTTGACGTCAACTACTTCTAAAAGTGTCTTCCTAGGCTTCTCTTCTGGTCCTTTGGCTTTCATGTGGCTGTCTCCCATAGCTTCTAAATCAATTATGCAACCAGTGGGCATCTCTTGATGTCCCCTTGACTGTTGAGAAACAGAGAAAATGAGAAAGGCCCATCCTCTCAAGCTAATAGTACTCGTTTATAAGAATCAGCTAGGAAACCATATTGGAAAAGACATGGCAAGACACTAAACCAGTGAAATCAAAAATGACATGAGTGGAGGAATTAAGAAAAAGTGTGAGGGTCAGAATCACCCAGGGAACCTTATCAAAAAAGAGAGAGGAAGGAAGGAAGAAAGGAAGGAAGGAAGGAAGGAAGGAAGGAAGGAAGGAAGGAAGAGAGAGAGAGAGAGAGAGAGAGAAAGAGAGAGAGAGAGAGAGAAAGAAAGAAAGAAAGACATTAATTTGCCTCTGTAGTGAGAGTGGGACTTTTACATTGTTTGTGGGTATTTTGAGATCTGGCTTCTTTAAAACCAAGATGGACACATGCAAGGTGCACAATAGAATAGCAATAACTCTTAAAGCCAACCACCAGTGGGGCTCCTTTGCTTGTATTCTTATGTCCCTTCTCATTCTGTTTTTATTCTCTGCCTTTCAGGGACTTGTGTCAGTTTTTAATGAGAAAGAGACACACACACACACACGGAGACACAGTGACAAAGACAAGACAGAATAATTAATGGACTTCTTTGGGAATAATATACAAGAAATAAAAATGAAATATAGGAGATTCATGTAGAAAAGGGCTGCCCTCTTACCTGAAGAACAAAGGAAAAGGTTAGGGTTTATTGGTGAAGAAAAGATTATCCAAGTTCTATCTTAAGAAGGCCTAGTGATGTTGGCAACATCATTGGCAGAACACAGGTACATTCTGACTGGTGTGTCTCAATATCTGGTAGGTAAGACATACCTGTGAGTTACACGTAGGCCCTTGTCACTTTGGACTGAGCTTGAGAGACCATTTTGCAACAGGTGTTTGCCCCTATGGCCTCTTGATGCCATTTTTATTGGACATGACATGAATGACTCCATTTTGCACAATTAACCATCATACTTCTTGGATCTGTTTATCTTTAAGGTTCAAGTGATCAGATGGATCTAATGGGTGAAATAGGGAGGAACACAATATTTCATCCTGTCTTGAAACTAGAAGTCTCCTTGTCATGGAATTTTGACTCTAGAAGCTCAGATGTCTTTCCTCAGGGCTCTGACTGCACACATTGACAGGGACAAGAATTTCTTCTACAACTCTGCTTTCAGCTGAAAGCTAAACATTGGTGTTTTCCACCTTTCAGTGTGTGGCTCAGAGCTCAGTGGAGTTTCTGTGCCTTGAGATAAAGGGAGAGGGTGGAAAACCACCTGCTCTCTCTGTCGGCATTTGACTTCCGCGTGTTCTCTTGTGACAGGTGAAATACACATAGGCGGCCAGGAACATTTTTATATGGAAACCCAAAGCATGCTTGTTGTTCCCAAAGGAGAGGATGGAGAGATTGACATCTATGTGTCTACACAGTTCCCCAGATATATACAGGTAACATGGGGTCGTTGAAGTGGGGACATGGCTAAATGGTTTCTGACAGCAAAATGTACAAGAACAATTACAGGCAACAACACATTAAGTACTTATACTCATATGCATGCAATTGGATATTAACAACCCTAGACCTTCCTAACTTAGAAGAGGGTTTTTATTAGAGAGAAGTCTTTGCTTGTGAATCCATAGCTTTAAAGTCAATTATGCAACCAGCAGGCATTTCTGATGTCCCCTTGGCTGTTAAGAAACAAAGGGAAATGGGAAAGGCCTGTCCTCTTAGGCTGATAGTACCTCATTTACAAGGAGCAGCTAGGAAACTGTATTGGAAAAGAAACAACAAGGCACTAAAACATCGAAGTAAAAAGTGACATGAGTGGAGGGATTAAGAGAAAGGAGAATGTGTGAGGGTCAGAATCACCCAGGGAATCTTACAGATAAGCAGCCTTCATTTGCCTCTCTTATATCCTGTGTCCCAGGCAACTCACATGCAAGAAAGGGATGATGCCTGCCTGAACTGGTCTAAGCACTGAGGGAAAGGTCAGAAGCAAAGTGAAGGGACCTGGATGTGATGGTACCAAGGAGGCAGAGGAGTGTGAGGATGTGAACAGCAACACTGGGGAGGGTGTCACACCAAGAGGGACCAGATAACTGCTGTCCATTCCCTGTGTGACAATGGGCTCCCCCTCAATAAAAGCCAGTTAAGATGGGATGACCCAAACGGGAACCCACATCCTGGGAAGATTGGTCAGTGTTCACAGTAACCCAGAAAGGATGTGAAAAGTGGAGAGGCTCAGGGCCATGACATCATATTGCTTCAGGAAACATCCCTCGAGGAACTATTGTGGAAAGGATACACTGGCTGTGGTTCTAACAGGCATAGAATTTTCTCACCACTATGGAAAGAACTAGTTCACGTTAACAGTAGTTCTAGCAATGTCATTCTAGCCAAGAGAATAGTTGTTGGTGATGATAAGGGTATTGAGCACTTCTCCTTTCTGTCATTTATCATAACCATATGAACCGCTTGGCTTGTGTCTCGTGTTCAACATCATGGAAACAAAGTGTGTAATAGTTGTGACAATCAGGGGACAGACTTCTTGTCAGGATTGAGGGTGTGACATTTATGGCCTTAAGTCTTTCTGACAATGGGCCAAAGCAATGAAACCCCTTATCATTGACAGGATATAGTTGCTGCAACCTTGAAGCTCTCGGCCAACAAGGTTATGTGTCACGTAAGGCGTGTTGGCGGGGCGTTTGGAGGGAAGGTGGGCAAGACCAGCATCTTGGCAGCCATCACCGCATTTGCCGCCAGCAAGTAAGTGGGAGAAATATGATGAACTGAACATGAAGCGAAATCTTAATACTGAGACATGGAATGAGGAAGAATCTAGACTAAGGGTATTTAAGATCACACAGTACAAAACAACACCTGAGTGAGATGCCTGCTTATTAAACTTCTTTGTCTTTTATTACCAAGTTCTGTAAGAAGCAAAATAAGCACCAATCACTGAAAATACGGTGAAAGCCATTGTAAAAATATTATAATACATGGCTAGGCAGTGGTGCTGCATGCCTTTAAACACAGTGCTTGGGAGGCAGTGGCAGGAGAATCTCTGTGAGTTTGAGAGGCTAGTCTGGTCCACAGAGCAAATTCCAAGGACAGCCAAGGATACACAGAAAAACGCTGGCTCAAAAAAATAGATAGGTAGGTAGGTAGATAGTTAGATAAATAGTTAGATAGGTAGATAGATAGGTAGATAGATAGATAGATAGATAGATAGATAGATAGATAGATAGATAGATAGATAGATAGATAGGTAGGTAGGTAGGTAGGTAGGTAGGTAGGTAGGTAGGTAGGTAGGTAGGTAGGTAGGTAGATGGATGGATGGACAGACGGACAGACAGACAGACAGACAGACAGACAAGCAAACAAATAAAATATGCAATACTTGGAAAGTCAACAGAAACAGGTCCCACATGGGTGGTGTTCTCCCTAGTATTGATACTCTGAGCTGTGTGTTTATGGATCAGATATATAACCCATTTAATCTCCCAAAATCAATCAGCCTCTTTTTCTCTCACTGTGCTTCCCCGACCATGTCTGTTTGTCTGTCTTTCCTCTCTCTTGAATTAAATAGATGCTTTTTGGGTTAAGTTGACATTTATTTATCTTACTGTTTTTCAGTGAGGATTTTAAAACCTCACCATATAGGAAATTGCCTTTGGAGCCAACACCCAGAAGGCAGAATATGACTGTGGGATAACAGCTAGCTCTTTTGTTTGTTTACTTGATTAATTTTTATTTTCTGTTTCAGACATGGTCGTGCAGTCCGCTGCATTCTGGAACGAGGAGAAGACATGTTAATAACTGGAGGCCGCCATCCTTACCTTGGAAAGTACAAGGTGAGCAGAAGAACAAGTCAGGGAAGGATTCATGTTGCAATTAGAACATTCGTAAAGGCAGATGGCAACGTTTGGCTGCTCTGACAGGGGAAGAACAACAGACACATCGACAACTGTGTCTTAGTCAGGTTTCCTTTGCTTCAATGAAACACCAACAGGGAGGAAAAGTCTATTTCACCCACAGTTTCATATTTTAGTTCATCACTGAAAGCAATTAGGGCAGAAACTCAAACAGGGCAGGAACCTGGAGTCAGGATTTGATGGTCATGGAGGAGAGGTGAGCTCCACATGGCTTGCTCAGCCTGCTTTTCTACAGCATTCAAGCCCACCAGTCCAGGACGACACCACCCACAGTGAGCCCCATCACTCATTAATTAAGAAAATGCCCTACAGGCTTGCCTAGAGCCCAGTCTTACTCAGACATATTTTTCAATTGACATTCGGTTCTCTCAGATGACTCCAGTTATGTCAAGTTGACATAAAAACCAACCTAAACAAATGGTACTCAGACTTTTCTACTTCTTGTGCTCCAGTTTAATTACCATCCAGTTCAATGAGATTTCTTGCTTTGCTCAGCAATGCCAGTTTGAGAGAAAGTACTAGCTAGAATTGAGCATTACAGAGTGAATGACTGGAAAACACATGGCTGTATGTCCATGAAAGTCGATCTGATAACCATTCTTTTCACACATAAAAGGTAAAAATAGAATAATTCCTATAACAATGGTGCTATATGAAATTGCAATTATTTGCAAATGGTTCCTCATTTTTAAATATATCAAGCGTATTGTGAAAAACTATGACCCAGAAATTCCTACAAAAGTTTTTATAGTAGAGAATAATTATCTTTTTGCCTTTTAAGAGATTATTTTACATTTTAAAGCTGGCTGACATCTTTAACAAATAACCCAAATCTTTCAGGATCTTAAACCTTTACTATGGTATTTCTCATTCACGTAGGAGTCTCGTAGTTTGCATGGATTGGAGGAGGGGAGGGCTTGTTCCAATCATCCAGGGACTTGTTTTTCTAATAGCACCTTTATCCCCTTAGACTGCTCTTTAATAACCACTGGGTGTGAACAACTATTTAAATTTGCATTAAATTAACAAAATTAAACTAGCATTATGCTGTACAATGCTGTACATTGTACAGTGTTTCAAGTACATAATGCCCACCTGTAATCATTTGACTACCATATTGCAAGTGTAGACATGGAATATTGCCGTAGTCCCTGAAAGTTCTATTGGAATCTGTGCAGGGACCTGAGTCCTCCACAGAGCCTTCTGCAGCAGGCAATAGACAAGGGAATACTGACATAGATCAGGTGCCAAGCCTGTAAGTGGTAGACTTTGCTTCTGTCCAGACATCGTGGAACTGACTTTGGCACCTTGCTGTGGGGATAACTGGGAAATGCAGTCTTGTGTACCCAAATGCCAGCCTGAGGGAAGCTTAGAGCCCAGAATGAATTTAAATTTAACTTCACACAAAAGAGAGAGACCAAGTTGTAGATGGAATTCTGGGGCTTTTCTCCCAAGTAATGACAAGGTGTTTCTATGCCTATCCTAGCCCATTTTAGCTCTTGAATAAATGACACAGAGACCTAATAGATTTATTAACAAGCTGCAGGCACTGTGCTTGGCAGATAGTCATCTATTCTAAACCTCATGGCTCGTGGTCCTTCAGCTGCATCTGAGTCTTGCTCTGGCCCATGTGTGTCCTCGGGGCTGTCCTATCATGTTGTGTCATGACCGTGGCATCCTTCTGGTACTTCTCCTCTTCTTTCTTCTTATGGCTGTTCTCCCACAGCATCCTCATGACTAATCCTCTTGGACTAATCATCTTCCTTCCTTCTCTCTTCACCTCTCCTCTCTCTTTTTGCTTGGGGCTCCCTGACTAGGATGGGAAGTCCTTCCCAATTCTCTTCTGTCTAGATAACTGGCTGATTAGCTCTTTACTGACCAATCACAGGTGATGGAAAACAACCCTTACAAGTCATTCAGACAGGAAACGCTCTAAGTATCCAGACAATACCAACATCCAGACTGCAACCAGATCTCTGGGCACTGCAATCAGCATCTGAATACACAGTGCACAAAACCATCCCCTAACACTGTGTAGATTGTTGGCAAGTCACTTGCCATAACTGGGTTTGAGCCCTTACAGGAGGGTGACGTGACTTCTGTGGATAGGATGGCCGTAGCAGTGTGAGCATGGAGCAGGTGCCCTCTGGGAGGCAGGATGAACGCAGACAGGAAGCCGCTGAGTCTGAGACACGGTTGTGAGTTATGGATCAGACAAGCTCCAGAGCTTATATTGTATAAAATAAAATAGTATTTGTTGAAAAACTTTGCATCACATGATGAATAAGGCCACAAAACACAGCCTGGAGCTTTCTTAAAAAAAAAAAAATCTGGAAGCAGTGAGCATTCTGGAAGGAAAATGATGATGTTGTTTGTGTAAGTGTTGGGGGAGAAATGAAAACAGGTCATTGAAACAGAGAAATGTCTTTCACCTAAATGATCAATCACTCAATAGGCTGGACCATAATGATGGAGGACATTGCCATGGTCGCTGGTGGAGAGAAGTATGAGGACAGGAAATAAGCGTTATATTATATAGTTATATATTAATTATATAATAGTATTGGTTATTTATCTAGGGAGGACCTGCTGTGAGAACCATGCTCAGCTTCTGTTCTCCTTTCATGCCGCCTAGAACCTAAGCCGAGGGAATGACGCCACCCACTATTTAGCCTGCTCTTCTACTTCAGTAAACCCAATCAAGATAATCCCTCCCTGGAGTTGCCCATTAGCAATTCTAGATCTGTCAAGCTGATAATTAACACTGACTATCATACAGAATCTTCCCAATATCACTAAGCCAGCTCTGTATCCACAAAACAGTTGTCAAACCTAACTCCGAGAATCTTTCCCCAAGTTCAAATAAGCAATCTTTGTGTGGACTTGACCTCCAGAACCGATCCCAGCAGTCATTCTCTCCCCCAGGCTGGATTCATGAACGACGGCAGAATCTTGGCCCTGGACGTGGAGCATTACTGCAATGGAGGGTGCTCCCTGGATGAGTCACTATGGGTAAGTATTTCAGAGGAAGTTTCCATTCTTCAAAGAGTAGTACATAAAATGACTCCTCAGCTCAGGACATACTCACTCTTTATATAACGTTTAATAAAGGATTCACTGCAGAATAGCAAAGAGTTCCTGAAAACCACAGAGGTGGAAAAAAAAAACCTGGACGGAGCTCAGAGATCTCAGCCAGGCCTTTGTGTGTCTGCTCCATACCTAGCACTAGGCCGAGCTTTGAAAATTAAAGACAATAATGAGAATAATTCAAATCTTTTAAAATTATCTTACAGCAAAACGTATTTAGCTGGGGTGTGAGGTCTTTCAGCGTTTTTGCTGAGAAATAAGGAGAGGTACTGTCTCCAACCTGGCTTCATTCTGAGGTATCTGCATGGTTAGGAAATGCAAAGAAGACATATCGGTTCATTGCTCACCTCGGTTCTGGGTTTCTTCAGGTGATAGAAATGGGGCTGCTGAAGATGGACAACGCTTACAAGTTTCCCAACCTTCGCTGCCGAGGCTGGGCCTGCAGAACCAACCTTCCATCCAACACTGCTCTGCGTGGGTTTGGCTTTCCTCAGGCAGGGCTGGTCACCGAAGCCTGTATCACAGAAGTGGCAATGAAATGTGGCCTGTCCCCTGAGCAGGTAGGTAACCCTCCTCTAGTCTGACGTATAAAAGATGCTGAATATCTGAGCTGGGAAGGCTTTGGGGATCATTTAGTTTAAAGAATTAGAGAGGGGATCCAGAGAGTAAATTATTTGCTTGAGTTTACCAAGTCAACTAGTTAATAAAGTCAGTAACCAAGTTTAGTGGTCCTTGCTTTACCCATACTCCACTAAAAAAAAAAAAAGAAAATTCTAGGAACCACTATTTTAAGAACATGAATTGGAGGTACTAGAGAGAAGACTTAGTGGTTATGAGCCCTGATTGCTCTTCCAAAGGACCTGGGGCTCAATTCCAAGCACCCACACAGCAGTTTACAGTTGTAACTCCGGTTCCAGGGGGATCTGACACCCTCACATACATAAACATGCAGGCAAAACACCAATGCACATAAGATAAAAGTCAATTTTTTAAAAATTCAGAGCATGGAGAGGATTCACACGCACACACACACACACACACACACACACACACACACACACGCACGCACGCACGCACGCGCACACCTTCAGATGTCTAAGGCCATGGTGCTAGCATCCACTCGATTCCGATAGGGACTGTACAGCAGCCGGCGATGCAGGATCCCAAGCTCATTCTTGGCCAGTAACTCGGTCGCGTGAGAAGTAACCAGGGTTTCATGCAAACTACTTGCTCTCTGGAGAGGACCTCATTTCCACCTGGCCGCCTCTAGAGATTCACCATCCTCACACTGCTGTACTGAGAAGCTTACCTCAGACATCCCCAGTCCTTGGAGATAAACCATATCCAAGCCATAGAAGCAGCATGCCCACCACCTCAGCCTGCCAACCCCCTTCCCTTATTTCCCTAACGTCTCAGGTGGCTGTCGCAAGGTTTGTCATTTCAGCTATTAAATTGTCACCTGTCAATTCTACAAGTCTCAGCCTCAACTTTATTCATTAGTAAAGATAATTCCTCCCTCCATTGCCTCCCCCACCCCAGATTCCAGTGTGGAGTTTAGGTAGGGGAGACATGCTGAACTGTCTCCCCCCACCCCTTCTCTCCTCCTCCTCTGCACTGGGGCTGAGAGGACAAGGGATGAAAAGGAGTGCCTGGGGAAACGCACGCACGCATGTGCGCATGAGCACGCACACATGCCCTGTTCTCTCTTTGGCACCTTATGCTGGTGGACCTCATGCAGCAGTACCTCTGACAACCACATCCTTTTGCCTCCTGCTCCAGGAGGCCTGGAAAGCCCAAGCCCTCAGTTCATCTATATTTTCCCTCTTAACACTAAGACCAGAGGTAGGAGCCATCTTCTTTATGTCTCTTAAACTCGTAGGGGCTCCTTGTCCCTGCCACTGACCACAGCCTCTGCCCTTGTTATGTTTGGCAGCAGAAAGGAGAGGAGAATGACATAAAGACATCCCTTCCTGTCCAGAATAGTCTCTTAAAAAATCTATTTTCCTTTGAATGGCAGGTTGGATCAAGTTCTATTTTCCCTCTTCTAGCGATCCAAACAATTGCTAGGGGAGTAGTTTGGGAAAGGCGTGTGTTTATGATGGCCTCTATCTGCTTGTAGAGGGAACAGGTCTTTTGAAAAGTCGGTGCCTTTTGCTCTCTGCTGAGAGGTCTTAGTTGACAATTCTGGGAATACTTTTAACAGTCTATATGGGGTGTCACACGTCTGGGGATAGAATCTTCTCATTTGCAACTACCTGCATGAGACCTAATCAAGACTGACCAGTCGACATGAGGCTCCGCCCTACCTTGAGGGACTAATGTTAATGGCTGCTGGCAGCGGTCAAGTCAGGGTCTGCAGTGGTGTATTCACTGGACAGTTGCCCATGCTTCAGAAAACAATGTTCCCCCCCCCACCCCCGTGTCTGTTCATACCACATAACAGGTGGGGAAGCTTGTTGGGAAGAGGGTTTCCATGGGCCTAGGGACTAGGGAGGGGGATGAAAGAGGGAGTCAGATACTGAAAACAATGAAAATTCTTAATTTGCCTGCATGAAACTCTCAAAACTTAAAAGTAATCTTGTTTGTCCTTTCCCTTAGCCATTAGCTATATTTAAACAAATTTTCCTATTGGTTTGCCTTGGGAGTAAGTAGCTCTGTCTTGCTATAGGATCTACACAACCCAGGTTACTTAGACTGGGCACCTTTCAACTGCTGCTCACAAGAACCGAGAGTCAGGAGCGTACCTGGACCGTAGAAGAGGGGTTTAGGATTCCACCTTATAAACTGGCACAGGGATAGCACAGACACAAGTGAGTCCAGCATAGTCAGTGAGGGTTCCGAGTTGAGGATGAAGAGGATGCTATCTATGCCTGTATGAATAACTGGGTAGAACCCAGCTTGGCCCTTTTAGGATGGTCAGAGTGGGAGAAGAGGACAGTAGGTGGACAAGACTTTGTCTTCTGAGCTTCGCTCAATGTTTTAATCTCTTCTCTTTCCATAGGTTCGAACCATAAATATGTACAAGCAAGTTGATAATACCCATTACAAGCAAGAGTTCAACGCCACAACCCTCTCTGAGTGCTGGAGAGAGTGCATGGCCAAGTGTTCCTACTCTGAGAGGAAAACAGCTGTAGGAAAATTCAACACAGAGAATTCCTGGAAGAAGAGGGGAATGGCCGTGATTCCCCTGAAGTTTCCTGTGGGTATTGGATCAGTAGCCATGGGACAGGTCAGTCCTTCAAACACATGTGGCAATGTCACCTGGCAGAAGCCTGAGGAAACAAGGGTGTTGAGGAAACATCCTCCTGGTTGAATTAGCCATATTATGGCCCTGCCCAGCTGTTAAACCCCACCCAGGTTGTGCATGGCAAAGCCTGTGTTACTCTGGGACACAAGAACTCCTCTGCATAACCTGGAGGGATTTAACAGTTGGATAGAAACATTCTTGGTGGGAAATGGCCGGGGTGGGGGAGGACCTGTGATTTATTCCTGGCCCTGATGCTAAGAAGCCAAGCTAACTGCTCTGAGTCCTGGATGTTCATGTTAGAGACAGGGACAGAAGGCCTCTGAGACCCCTCTTCCAGCTGTGTGACTCTGTGTTTCTAGACATGAAATAGAAATGAGAAGTTGTAGGGTACTGGGTGCCTGACTTCTTTGTTAGGTAAGGTAAACTAAACCTGGAAAGGTAAATTATTGAACTTTTTGAGCAAAGTCCTTGGAGTTTGTACTCTTCATAACTGTTAAGAGGGAAGACTGGGCACTGTTGCTATGGTTTCTTTAGCTGACTAAAGAGTCTTTGCTTAGCTGCTAAATCCCACTTGCTTTTTGCCTCTGGTTTTGAATGAAACCTGTGTGTAATAACTTGTGAGGGGCTGCTGTATCCTAGCTTAATGTGGAGCAACAATGCAGACCCCTTATCTAAGTTTTTACACATACATGTGTGTATTGCGTGCATGCACGCGGGTGCACACACACACACACACACAGATACACACACAGATGCAGAGATGCACACACACAGATGCACACACACACACAGAGATGCACATACAGAGATGCACACACACACAGCTGCACACACAGATGCACACACACACAGCTGCACACACAGAGATGCACACACACAGATGCACACAGAGATGCACACACACACAGATGCACACACACACAGATGCACACACAGAGATGCACACACAGAGATGCACACACACACACAGAGATGCACACACACACAGAGATGCACACACAGAGATGCACACACAGAGATGCACACACACACACAGAGATGCACACACACACAGAGATGCACACACAGAGATGCACACACAGAGATGCACACACACAGATGCATGCACACACAGAGAGATGCACACACAGAGATGCACACACACACAGCTGCACACACACAGCTGCACACACAGATGCACACACACAGATGCACACACATATGCACACACACAGATGCACACACACACACATGCACACACAGATGCACAAACACAGATGCACACACACAGATGCACACACACAGATGCACACACAGATGCACGCACACACAGAGAGATGTACACACAGAGATGCACACACACACACAGCTGCACACACACAGCTGCACACACAGAGATGCACACACACAGATGCACACACAGATGCACACACAGATGCACACACAGATGCACACACAGATGCACACACACAGATGCACACACAGATGCACACACACAGATGCACACACAGATGCACACACAGATGCACACACACAGATGCACACACACAGATGCAGCAGAGCTCTCACATCGCTTGGTATTTCCTCCATGTTTGGATTTGTCTCACAGGGGAATAACCAGGAATGAGTGGGTCTGTGGGATGGGGATTCATGGCTGGTTATGCTGTGTGTTGAAGACCATGAGCAGTGAGTAGGCAGGCCCTTTCTCTCTCCCCAGCTTTATCCTTTCACCTAACCAACCCAGCTGAGCTTAGTATCATCCTCAGCGCCTGCATCCTTTGCAGACAACCTAAAGGAGGCACGTGGAAGGCTCAGAGGACAGTTACACATGGTTGTCTTGTTGGGGCCTCTCATTCCTTGCCTGTTTGCACAAATGAAATTGAGCACAGAGAACACAGAGCCACTTAGGCATCTGTACAAGATTTTCTCAGATGAAGGAAGTACTCAGGAGGCAGGGTCGAGGACAAAAGTCTAATTATTGACGAGGAAAGGAGGAACAAACTAATACTGGGAAAATGATTTTCGAGCAGTGAATTCTGGGGGATAGATGTATTGCTACATAGCTGGCAGCTAGCCGAGAGATCAGCCAGGCCGTCTGTTGGGGAGCAGACAGGAGCACAGAGAAGCAGCATGGATCCTATTGAATCCTGGGTTGAAGGTCATAGATATGGGTAGACTGCCTGTAGGTAATGGTGGCCATGGCATAATGTCTCCTCCACCAGAACTATCTCCAAAGGTGATTTGAAAACTATCAGTTATCCACTGAGCTGTAAGTCTGTCTAGAGTTCCTCTCAGGGAAATCTGAGAGCTGACTGAGCAGTGAGGAGCTTTTGCAGCTCTTGCAGAGGAAGGGGTTCAGCTCCCAGAAACTGTGCTGTACAGCACACAGCTGCCTGTAACTCAGTTACAGGGGATCTGGCAACTCTTCTGTCCCCTGAAGGTATGTGAGTGTGTGTGTGTGTGTGTGTGTGTGTGTGTGTGTGTGTGTGTGTGTGTGTGTGTGTGTGTGTGTGTGTGTGTGGCTGTGCGTGCACATGAGTTTGTATGTGTTTGTGTATGCACGAGTGTGCGTGTGGTATATGGTGTTGAGTGTGTCTATCACACACTCACACACACACACACACACACACACACACACACAAATAGAAATTAAAACAAATCTTTAGATTTTATCTCATTCCACCCTTAGGAAAACCTATAAAATTTGTGTTTTCATTTTCATAGTGAGAACACTAAAATTCAGGGAGTTTCAAAAACTCTCCCCACTGTTGCACAGCTGGTAGAATTTAGACCAAGGCTGACACACATGGGTCTAGGCAGCTCTGGAGATCTTTCTCCTCAAAGCACCTTATGAGTGGAAGTGAGGTGGGAGTCAGCTGACCTGAGGAGAGAGGAGGAAAGGATTAACCTGCGGCTTCATTCCTTAGAGCTGTGTCCATGAGGAAGGACCCTTTGTGCTCAAAAGCTTCGCTTAGGACTGAGTGGAGGGGTTGGGATCTGTCACACACAGAATACTTGCTGGAAGGCACATAAGAAAGGCTTGTTCTGCAGCAAAAGGGGAGGGAATTAGGGATGAGCCCCAGAAAGCTGGGTCTGGTAGTGGGTTTGTCTGTTTGCTGGCCTTGATCTCATCCAATTGCTTTCTGGAAAGAGACAGCTGGGATAGGGGCGGCGGGGGGGGGGTGCGGGGGGATAGGGATTTGTTTCTTAAGGTACTGTTTCCTAATTAGGGACATTTAAGGGTGTGGATATCTCCCTGTCCCTGTCCCTGGGGAGATCAACTTTTCAGGTTTATGTGTGGAGACCCTTGGTTTAAATGTGAATGTATGCACACCTAGGTTGAAGAGAGGAATAGCTATTTACACACATAGTTACAGGTCATCTGGCTAACAGTGGCAGAACAAAGATTTGACCTCAGCACTCCAAACCCCAGAGCTATGTATTCCATGTCTCATGCTGCCTTCTTGAGCAGAAGCAGTTCTCACTCCGCTGCTCAAGGGTTCAAATGCACCTCATCTGTAGATTCTTCCATTTCTAGACTGTGAACCCTGAAGGATGCAGATGGTATCTAGTTAACCCATGCATGTTCAGGACTTATCATAGTGGCATAGAGTAGGGCCCAGATGTTGCAAGGCTGAGGCATTTGGGGACTCTTCCGATTATAGCTAACTTCTAGCTAAGCCAATAAAGTCCTCTATATTCAAGAATCATCTGGCTCAGCTCAGTTGTGCCAGTTTTACAGCTGAAGTCTTGAAGAATTATCTTTTGTGGTGCTAAGAACCAACCATGCGGTGGTGCCACTTAACGGAACCAAATTTGACATTTTTTAGTGACTAGAGGAGTTTGCAACACTGCGTGGAACAAATTACTCAGCAACAAAAGTGCTTCCCTGGACCAGCAGGCAGAGTGCCTCACCAGCAGGCTTAGACAATGGAGAACACATTGCATCCAGTGCAGTTGTAGCTTAGTCACACATAATAAGCCCACCTGTGTGTTCCACCCACATTCACCAGAGCCAAGGAAGCAAAATACTGAACCTGTAAACTTATGGAATAGATTGGATCACTGCTGTAGCAAGTTCATGTATCAGCACCTGGTGTATCTGAGACCTTGTGTCCAATTCAAAAGGAGGCTTTGGGTGTGTCCTTACCGGAGTACTGACTGACTTGCAGTTCCTGAACTCTGACTGACTCGGGCTGCTTACAAATCTGAGTAGTAGAGTCTTGGTAGAATTTTAGGTTTAAGGAATGGAAATCATCTTGTTACCAGAATGTTCTACAGATCTTTCTTATCTTTACAAATCCCTGATTAAGCCAGGCACAGTGGAGGGAGGGAAGGGTAGACAGGAACTTGAGGCAGACGGTCACACTGCATCCTCATTCAGGAACCAGGTAGCAGTGAGCGGTCAATTAGCTTACCACATGCTTTTTATGTAGTCAAGACCCCAGGCTTTGAAATAGTACCATCCACAATAGGGTGAATCTTTCCACTTCAAGCAACCCAAATTCCTGATTCCTTCATTAGAATGTCCAGAGATTTCTCTCCTAAGTGATTCTAGGTTCCTACAAGTTGACAATTGCAGGTGACACAGTGAGTTAGACACCATGGTGGACTGTTCTAGCCTAGGGAGACATGGGAAAAGCCAGTGGTAAAAATCTGTTCATTTAGTCTGGCTTCTTCTGAGCAGAGGAGCCTTTAATTCTGTGAGCAGCTTGGTCGCTTCCATGGCCTTACGAGGAATGACACAGTCAGATGATTGCTCCAGAGGTCTACAGCACTGCGCCAGGTTGGTTTGCAGTGGTTCTCAACCTGTGGGTCATGACTCCTCTTGGGGATCGAAAGACCCTTTCACATGAGTGACACATCAGATATCCTGCATATCATATATTTACATTACTATTCATAAAAATTTACAAATTCAGTATATTTACAAAAATTTACAAATTCATACATAATTACAGTTATGCAATAGTAAATAATTTTATGGTTGGGGGTCACCACAACATGAGGAACTGTATTAAAGGGTCACAGCATTAGGAGATTGAGAACCACTGCTCCAGGGTAATCTGAGGTCATTTTGCAGCTAAACAATGACAGTGTCTCAGTGCACCTTATTCAGGTTTGCATTTTTGGAGTCTGTGTAATATACATACAGCTATGGGAATATGTGTGTACACAGCTGTTCTCCCTTCCCCTCCACCTACATATGCCAACAAACCCTCCCTAAATAAAGTAACCTAAAGCATTGTTTCTCCCTAGGGGAGACAATCCCTGGAGATACACATGTCCTTAAATATCCTAATTAGGATCACAGTCCTACACAAGACACAAAGCTTCCAGAGACCAAGGGTGCTCACTGTGCAGCACTTGCTTGCCCTGGCTGTGACTATATATATTTTTGGCAGGGCCTGGGGGGAGAGGTAGAAAGTGTTTTAGGTGCTTTGACTGGTCAGAGCACCTCTCTGAATCTTCTCTTCATCCTCTCCTCAGGCAGCTGCCCTGGTTCATGTTTATCTTGATGGCTCTGCACTGGTCTCTCATGGTGGGATTGAGATGGGGCAGGGTGTCCACACTAAAATGATTCAGGTAAGAATACAAACACTGGGTTCTGTTGGGTATGTCTTCACAGATGTGTTCATGAGAGAAGACCATGAGCATACTTCTCTGTCCCAAAATAAATGGGTAGGAGGCTGTCAGGCTGACAGCTTGAACGTTAAGCTATTAGCAGAAACTGGGTAAACAAGTCAGTTTTATTACTGAATGCCAGACAGGCATGTGCCAAAAGACAGGCTTGTGTTATTGCTAAAGAAGGTTCCTGTTTGTTGTCTGCTTCCCGTTGGATATATTGACAACTGAAGTGTTCTTGCTGGGTGGTGAAAAGATGTGTAAATTCTGAGGGATTACAGTGTTTCTTGCCCTTTTTATATTAAGAGCTCTGAACAATCAATAACATAAATCAGACTTGATACCTCCAGCCAGTGTCCATTAGCAATTATACTTTAGGGTCCTTCTATTTTGTCTGATTCTCTTCCAATAAAACTTGCTGAGATGTTGCTGGTGTAAGTTTGTTCCTTGCCGTGTTTTTTTTTTCCAACTAGCTTTACAAAGAATAACCACTGCTTCCTGACAATGCAAATTCCTAACATTTGCCAGGCATGGTGTGCCTGCCTATAATCCCAGCACTCTGGAGGCTAAGACAGGAGCATCAAACTCAGGCCAAACTTGATCACATGGTGACATCCTGTCTCAAAAATAAAGCAGACAAGCAAAAGGACATTTTTAACACTCACGACTTTTAATGGCTGCTTGGGAGGTGTATTTATAATTAACCCTACTCCAGTGATTGAACAAATCAATGAATATCCCTCAAAATAGACATATGATCCCCCCAGCGATTGTCTCCTGAAAGTGACCCACCAGGTGAAGAATTGCTGGATCATGTGGTACGAGTATTTGAGATTACTTGACACATATTATTGAATTGTTTTCCATAAAATAACTATAGCATTTTACCCTGAACAAACATTTAATTTGATGAATTGTTGAAAACATTAGATGATTCGCCAGGTAAATGAAAGCATATCCAGTGATGTACTTTAAATGTTTTTTTTTTAATTATAGGGCCTTGGGATATGTAGGATTTGTTTTGGTTTTGGTTTTATGCTGCTAATACTTGAGAGTTGTCTAGTGACAACTTTTCAGTGAGAGTTCAGTGATTTCTTACTTAAGTCAAAGAACTAATGTTGAGAGCCTGTGTACTTTGTCTAGATGCTTTTCTGAGAGCCACCCATTGTGGAAGGGTTCAGGAGGCCTGTGCCCTTAGGCCAGCTGTGGACAAACTCTACTAAGCACACTGTTAGCCAGAAAGAGATGAATTTTGAATCAACTAAAATGTTTCCAGCACCAACAATCTAGGCTAAAGAAACCTCTGAGTCCCATGCTGGCCCCCAGCCCCAGCACCGTTGTGTTCTCCAGTGATGCCTGTGTTCCTGAGGGTCTTGTCCTTCCTGAGAGGTGCTCTGGTCCTGCAGTGGGTCCAGAACTGTGCATGGAAATCATGCAGCCCCTGTTAGAGTGGCGTCCACTTTGCTAGAAGTTTGCAAAGCTCCACGGCAGTGATTTCATTAGTACAGAGACTTGATGAAGCCTTTTCCCTGCACTAGCCTGGAGCCTTACTGCCTTTTCCTGATGTTATTTCACATGAGCGTAAAGGGAAAAGGAAATGTGTTTAAAGCTCGGAGTCCAGACTAGCTAGCAGGATTTTAAAAGAGAGAGAATCTTGTACCTGAAGGAATTCATGGTTCTGCCCTTTCATCCCTGTCTTGCGTATAAAGGCTGCACACACGCGCTATGCCAGCCAGGCGTGTGCTGCAACTGACCAAAGTGTTTGAAATAAAACCACACTTAAAATTCTAGGTGGTCAGCCGGGAATTAAGGATGCCGATGTCCAGTGTCCACCTGCGTGGGACAAGCACAGAAACCGTCCCCAACACAAATCCCTCCGGAGGCTCTGTGGTGGCAGATCTCAATGGATTGGCAGTAAAGGTAGGACTCGCTGCAATGACATCATTCGTTAACCCTTCCGGGTCACATCCACAGCTGGAGATCAGAAGAGTCATTCATCTTTTAGTATCTCATCCATCCAGGGCAGGACAGGGGAACAGGCTCAGCAGATGACATAGCACTCAGCATTTGGGCAGCAAGTTCTTGTAATTTCACCCCCTACAGCCCAATATCCTCCCCTCTGTGTTCAGTTAGCCTCCAACTTCTTGCTAGGGCCTTCAGATGATGTTCTCTCCCCATTGCCTTTCACTCTGGCTTCTTGAAAACTTAAATGTGCCCAGAAAATTAATGTTTTGCAACTAGTGGTTGGCGGTTCGCAATGGTCCTTCTGTGAAGTCTTAATCTTGACCTAGGGTAGTGTGTAAGTATGTGTCTGACAGGCTCACACACACAGACATCCCTGCATGCGGCCTTTCATGTCATCCTCTACTGCCTTGATACCCTATGTGTCTCTGTTCCTATTTGCTTCCAAGATAACTCTGTGGGATGCTATATGGTGTTGTTCTGACATTGATGATTTCATGAAATTATTACAACTTTAACTCAAAATCATTTATAGGATGCTTGCCAGACCCTTCTAAAACGCCTTGAACCCATCATCAGCAAGAATCCTCAGGGAACGTGGAAGGATTGGGTGAGACTCATTGGTTTTCTATGTTTTATCATCAAAACTAACAAGATACAGAAGGGCCGGTGTGTGTGTGTGTGTGTGTGTGTGTGTGTGTGTGTGTGTGTGTGTGATCTATGTTTGTGGAAAGAGCAATTCAAAGACACTGCCATTGCATGATGACAAATAAGAGGCCCCGCTGCCCATGGCACATGGGGATTCACACACAGTGGGAGAGTAGTGTGCCCAGGAATGTTTCTTTTACAAATAAAGATGATGTTCTGCTATAACTCCTGCCATAAGCTACGAGTGATGAATGTTCCATCCTGTGGAACTGGGTGCTTTCTGGATGACAACTGTTTGTCCTTTTCCTTTGGATTCACTGTTTATAAAATAGAAAAGATAGTGCTGGGATCATTTTGTAATACTCACATAGACACTCATTTAAAGATGGAAAACTAGAGGCTAGAGACATGGCTTAGAGGTTAAGAGGACTATGTTGCTCTTCCAAAAGACCTGAGTTCAATTCCCAACACCCACATGGCCACTCAGAACTGTCTCTAACTCCAGTTCCAAGGGATCTGATGCCTTTTTCTATCCTTTGCAAGTACTGCATGAGCATACATGGTACACAGACATGCCTGCAGGTGAAACCACCCATACACATGAAGATAAAACAAAGTAATTTATCAAAATCGAATAGGAAACCACGCCATGGGTTATGATCTATACAAATCATAGATACCCAGTGGACCAGAGACATCCACCTGCTTCTTCTGATACACTGACAGTCTGTTACAGGGAAAGACACACATTCTAGCATCAACTTGCTAACTTTTCAAAATGTCATGTTATTAAGTGTTAGATGATATGGAACATACCATCCAACCCTGGTGCAGCTGTCATGTTGACTGCTCTAATTAATAGTTGTGCAATATCAAAACATAGGTTTGGCAGTGTGTTATGTTGAGTTCTGCTTGTAAAGATTCCAGGGCCGAGGTTCCTCAGTGTGAGCATGCATGCTTAGGATTCTGGTAGCTTAATTCAGCCACCCGCATCTCACCCAAAAGCTCATGATGTAGCTAATAATTAGTGGAATATGAAACTTTACAATCTGTTTTTGGCATCTTTTGTCTTTCCCCTGCCTAGTGTTTCCTGAGCCCAGAAAGGTTGAAAATGGCTGTCTTGAAAAAAATAGTATCCAGATATATATAATTCAGGAACACCCTCTGTTGTCATCCTTTGCACAACACTGGCCTTGCATCTGTTGCATGGTAGACAGCCACCTGCAATGCTGCACCCTTCACCATTCTCTTAGACTTGAGAATTTGGATCTGACATTTGTTTTTCTGTTTAGTAGTCAGCCGTATGTATTTGCAGAAACAGAAGACCATTTGATGTAATTGGTACAATTTAGCAAAATCACTGCTCTCAACTGAAACTGTTATGGATGCATGATATAAAATTAAACATCCAGCCATTGTTTCCAAAAATCAACCATGTTAATAGCCCAAGTCCTTCCAGATAACTGAATGGATCTCTTCATGAACAGGATGCGGTGGCCATTATAGTTCAGTTTATGAGCATAGCATCATGGCTGACATTTACAACCATATGCATGGAGTAGATGCTGCTACTCCACACAGCAAGCCATGGATGCTTATGCAGGTGGAGCATGAGGACAGGTGATGGTCCGTCTGGGGCCTTCATTGTTACTGCTTTACTTAACACGTAGTACAGATAAAACTAAACTTTTGAGCAGTTCTCCCAGTCGTCTTTATCATATTGTGTTCTGTTGGTCCCTCACAGGCCCAGACTGCTTTTGATCAGAGCATCAGTCTCTCAGCTATTGGATATTTCAGGTAAAAATGCCCCTTCAATCATATATCACAGAAAATAGCAACCATGAGCTTGAAGAAAAATTTCAGTACTGTTTGCAATTTTGTCTCCCAAATGGAGACAAATGGCTCATTACCTCAGTTAGCCTGGTTTTAAAATGAACTTTTATCTGCTAGTTAATCCAGGTATCCAGAAAGACCTTTTCTGGGGAAGATAATTCACATGGGAAAGCTGATTCTGATCATGTTGTGGCTTTCTGGAAATCTGTGCTTGGAATCCACAGCAGGGGCCTTAGTTGACAATGTCATTTATCCCTAAAGTTAGGAAACAGCAGTAGAAGTTGAATGGTTGAAATTAAGCCAAAAAATAAGATGGGCACCTCCTGGGCACCTCCTGGGCACCTCCTGGGCACCTCCTGGGCACCTCCTGGGCACCTCCCGGATTGCAGAGGGAGGGAGGGAGGGGGGAGGAGAGAGAGAGAGAGAGAGAGAGGAGTGGGGAGGTGGGGTGGGGGGAGAGAAATGGGAGGGAGAGGGAGAGAGGAAGAAAGGGAGTGGAAGGAGGAGGGAGAGGAGAGGGGGAGGAAGAGGGGGAGGGATGGGAGAGGGAGAGGGAGAGGGAGAGAAACTGTGGAGCCCTGAGAACCACAACCTCTAGGAAAACATTTGTTAAATATTTTCACAGAGAGTGCTTACTGAGCCAGAGAGAAAGAAAATGCATGCAGATTTGAAACAGTGCAGGTTGAATCCCCCAATCTGATAGCCATAGAATGATATAATCCAATATCTGGTAACAGCAACAGGATAATCATAGAAGTCTGAAGCTAACCTCAGGAGTAAGTTTCGCCACTCAAGGATAAGTAGGTGCTTTTAACCATGCATTCGAGTGAACAAGCTGTGTTTATTGGACACATTTTTGAGCATGTGTTATGAGCTGGCGTGTCCCTGTACATATATATGCTTCAGACGAGCACAGCTCCCTTCTGGCTGGTTTTGTCATCATTGTGACTGTGGGACTTGATCAGATTACTGAACAGTGTTCCTCAACCCTTCTGCTGTTTCTTTCAGGGGTTACGAGTCCGATATAAACTGGGAGAAAGGGGAAGGCCATCCCTTCGAATACTTTGTGTTTGGAGCTGCCTGCTCAGAGGTTGAAATAGACTGCCTGACCGGGGCCCATAAGGTCAGTCCCACCCGGGAGTGTCTTCTGACTGTACTTGTGAGACGCTTAAATTCCACACATGCTGATGTGTTTATAAAAAGACAAAGAGAGGGGGAATATGTTCTATGGAGGTGTGGTGAGGTGTGGAGGAAGAGGGTGTCTCAGTTGGCCCATGCTGAGGCATCCCTTCCCCCTGAGGAACCAGCCACAGGACAGTATAGTATAGAATACAGTTTATTCATGGCATGGGGAGAGGAGTCAAGAGGGTAAGAGGGTAGTAGAGGCAGAGAAAAGCAGAGAGAGAGAAAGAGAGAGAGAGAGAGAGAGGAAGAGAGAAGAGAAGAGAAGAGGAAAGTAGAGGCAGGACATGAGCACGTGGAGAGAGAGGAGGGAAGGGAATGGGGAGAGGGGGGAAGGGAAGAGCAAGGCAGCAAGAGAGCAAGGAGGGGGCAAGCATCCCCTTTTATAGTGAGTCAGGCATATATTTATAGTGTTGCCAGGTAACGGTGGGGTGGAGCTTAGACAGAATGCTAGCACATGCTGCCTACAGGAAGGAAGGAAGTTGGCTGTATGGCAACAGCACCATGCATTTGCCCTAAGGGTGATTTCTCATCAATTGCCTTAGCAGTATAATCTCTTCCATGGGAAACAGTAATTCTTGTTCTTGTGTGTTTTCCTTTTCCACTTTTGTCGAAAATAGGAAAGAAAGCACTTCAAAACACCTGAAAGAGGTTTCCATGTAGGCTGTTGTCGCAACTAGCATTCCTGACCTCTTACGAGAAGTGTCTTAGTCTGATGTTCTTGAAGAACACCATTAGTATACAGAGCTTGCTAACAAGCACCAATGGCCACCTCAGGACAGACAGTGGCCAGACAAGGCCCTCTCCTTAAATAGCTGAAGTGCCATCTTATACTTTTAAGGGGGGCTGTAGAGTCACACTTGTGAACACACATGCACACCAGCTTCAAGGACTCAGCTTCCCCTCTGTACCTGTCCATGAGTGGTAAAGAAAATACACATTGATCATTATACAGTAAATACTCACAGATATATCAAATGGGATTGCAGTAGCCTTTACAAATGTCAGGTGACCAAGTTACTAATTTAGTGCCCATCTGCTCCAAAACCTACCTAGAAGCAAGCTGCAGCTTTTGATAGTTCCAAATTCCTTTTGTGTCTATGTTCTTAGATAGTTATCATGCATAACTTTTCATTTAATATGTTTTCAGCATATGCTTTTTTAAATGTATAGATAGCCTTACCTTTGAAATTATACACACACACACACACACACACACACACACACACACACACCCCTTTATTGACCCTTCCTATTGGAATATCTAGTTTGTCTGGATTCTAACTCAGATTATATCTCTTGGAGGAACTTGAAACTGAGGCAAAGGACTAACCACTCCAAGCATGATTTGGGCTGGAGTAGCTGTCCCAGTCCATGCTGAGAGTTCTCTCATGCTAACTAATTTCTGAATCCCTTTTCCCTCAAACAAAAAGTTGGTGGACACATACGTGTTCAGATTTTCTTATGCTTTGTTAAGAGCTAAGAGTAATCATTAACCTGGTGTTGGTTCAGGGTTTTATTGTTTGTTTGTTTGTTTGTTTGTTTGTTTTAGATAATTGGATCTTTCTTGGCCAATAAATGCTTTTGGATGCAGGAACCTAAGTTGCTAGACACCCATAGTCACCCAAGGTAGACCTGGGACAGTGGCTCTGAATCTCACACTAGTGAAAATTAAAGACATGGACTCTCCTGGGAATATGTAAAGTAGAAGCAAGCTTTACAAAGAGAATTACAGAACAGTGAGAAACTAAGGGAAAGTGAAAGGCTCCTCAGAGTGGAGGAGTTTCCAAATTGGAAAAAGGCACCAAGCTTCTTTGGCTGGGAGTTTCTACAAGGTCATGGTAGGGGCTGGAGGAGGTCTGGGTAATTGCTATGAGATTGGTTAGTTCTCTGGGAGTATCATAGGCTAAGCCAATGGAAGATCCCCAGTGAATGTCCCTCTAGCCCAACCACGGAGATGTTTGTGTGCTGCCCACCCAGTTATGGTGGTAGAGGCCCCACCCACCTTATCCATCTCTGACACATGCTTTTTAGCTGCTGGCCTTGACTTTCTGCTAACTGTTATCCCTGGGTGGCATTGCCATGGTCAACTTTACAATTGTCTTGCTGGGGGTTAATTAGACTATGTTTTTCCAAATCAGAAAAAGCCACCAAACTTCTTTGGCTAGGGGTTTCTACAAGGCCATGTGTCTTAGTTAGGGTTTTACTGCATGACCAAGACAACTCTTATAAGGACAACATTTAATTGGCTTATAGGTTCAGAGGTTCAGTCCATTATCATCAAGGCAGGAACATGGCAACATCCAGACAGGCATGCAGAAGAATCTGAGAGTTCTACATCTTCATCTGAAGGATGCTAGCAGAATACTCACTTCTAGGCAGCTAGGACTACGGTATTAACGCTGACATCTGCAGTGACACACCTACTCCAACAAGGCCATATCTCCTAATAGTGCCACTCCCTGGCCCAAGCATATACAAACCATCACACCATGGTAGGGATTGAAGGAGGTCTGGGTAAGAACCATGTAAATATAAAAATGAATTAGGCTTCATTCTTATATTTACATGACTAGCTTGTAGCTTTACCACAACAGAGAGTTCATTGTGTTACTGCCACCGAGATGTAGCCGCAATCTTTCTTGATTACCTCATAGTTAGCTCCCTGTCTATAGAGTAGTCTGTCATAGGGAAAGGTTTCTTGTGAGAAGCCATCCTTACTTACAATTTAGTTTGTTGCAATCATCTGCACTAGGCATAAGGACTTAGGAAAGGGTGGATGTGCTCTACCCCTATGCTCCTCAAGGGTGAAGGGTGAAGGGCTGGCTAGGCAGCGAGCTTGACATCGCCATCCCAGTGTCCTGTCCCTCCTCTGTCTATTTAGCTCACTTATCTCATCTCCAAATACAAGCCCTCTTACTCTGCCGAGCCAGTGGTCCAAACATTGCTGTTTTGAATCCCCCATCTTCCTTTTAACCCCAGCCTCTGTTCTCACAGCACCAACATAGGTCCTTTCTCTTATTGCCTATGGATATAGCTCTGGTATCAGTATGACTTTTCAAGATATGTCTTGTAGTATATTCAATCTACCTTAAGAGATGTGCAATACTGGTAGCTCAGGGTAGGCATCACCCATACACAAAAGGCCAGCATATGACAGCCTACCTAATCTTCTCCCTGGGGGGCCTGTTTTTCAACCATTCTCATGTTGGTAAAATTGCCTTCCTGAAATTTTCCCCAGATTTTGAATCTATATCTATACATTAGATATATCTATATGGCTATTTATTGCTATATAATAAATTGCCCTCAAAAGAGACCCCCAAGCAGAAAGGGTTTCCTCTCAGACCCCAGATTAGGCACAAACCACACCCAAACACCTGAGAGATCCTTTATTAAGCAGGGACGAAAGTTAAAGTAGCTGCTTTCTGACTCAGGTAGAAAAAACAGCAGCCTTGCAGGGGTAACTTTCTTGAAGAGAAATGGGAGGGGTGTGTTAGAATGGGCTAGCATGTGGTGGTGTATTTTGATTTGGCATGTTAATTAGGTGAACCAAAGGGGGCTTTTTATTGCTGTACTTTAATACTTTGATAGCTGGATCTTGATAGTCAGCCTAAGGAAGAGGAGGTGGTCATGTAGGGGAATATACCTCGGTGGCTAGCTTCAGGAGTGTAATCTAATGGTTTTTAGCAAGGCTGAGGGAATGGGAGAGAAGGGCAAAGCCTGGCAGAGCCATGTTTGCCACAGTGGAGCTGTCCAGAGTCCCTTCAGCCCCCCAATTAGCATCTGAAAATAATAAATGCTTATTGGCTCACACCCCTTCTGAGGACCAAGCATCTAGGCCAATATGGTTTATCTAGGTAACACTAGCTGGGGATTTCTCATGAGGCTATGGCCAGGCATGTGGTGGGGGCTACAGTCATCTCTGTTCTAAGCTGCATCACATCATTGTTAATGGGAGCTGTGGTTTCTCCATGGCTGTTAGTGAAATGCCTCTTTTCCTTGATGACCTATTTGTTTGTTTTGTGTCATGAGGAGGGAGCATCTGACTTCTCCAAGAGGTACTGGCCCCAGGGAAAGTTGAAAATACAAATGTGTGAGAGGAGACCTAAGACAGAAGACACAATCTTACTTCGAGTGCCATTGTTTGCGCTGTATCCTCTAGGCCACAATGACTGGCCCTGACCGAGATTGGTGAGAGGTGCAGGCCCAGGCTATGATTGCCAAATCACAGGCGTTCATTAAGTGTCCTCGTGGAGGAAAGCTGCCACACAACCCAGTTCCACTCTTCCGTCCTATCAAAAGCATTAAGCCCATGTCTTTGAAAGTAGAACCTTCACTAACATTAGACTTTAGAGACCACCATTCACACCAAAGAATCCACAGATTCGTTGGAGGACGGAGGTGTTATCAACATCCAGGCAGGGCCTTCTCTTCTCTGCATTTTTAAGTTATCAGAAGGCAAGTAATAAAAGCAGACTTATTTTCTCCCCACCCCCAAAATGAAAGCCCTACTGCGGTGGACAGCAGTTTAGACACTTGTTTTGCTGATTCCTCTTGAACTCTGTGTTTCCGTGGCTGTCACTGAGCTGGGTGGATTCTGAGTATCAGCTTGGAAAGTAGCCATAGGGTTTTGCAACACAGGGGTTTGAAGGCCAAAGTTGCTGGCTTTTGCTGTTTCACTGTTTGTTGTGGTAGATTAAATTTAGTCTCTTGCATCACCCAGCTTGAAGCTAATCAAAAGCAAATAAATATTTTATTCGATTCTTTCCAAAGAAAACAAAGTGCTTAATCTGGTTAAGAGTGTTTGTGTGGGGGCTGGAGACAGGGCTTGGTGGTTAAGGGCATTTGCAGACGATCCAAGTTCAGTTCCTAGTACACACAGTGTGACCTACAACCATCTGTGACTCCAGTTTCAAATGATGTGACACTTTTCTGGCCTCTGTGGGCACCAAACATGCTCAGAGAGCCATAAATACATGTAGACAAACACTCATCCACATAAAATAAAAAGAAATAAATTTATAAAAGAAATTCAGCATAGGGGCTGGGAATGGAGCTCAGTTAGTGGCTGTTTGCCTAGGATGCCTGAGGCCCTGGGTTCAATTCTCAATACTGTATAATCCAGGCATAGTGAGCTGTGTCTTTAATCAGTGGAGGAGTGGAGGCAGGAGAATCAGAAGCTAACGGTTATTCTTAGCTACATATCATATTTAGAGCCAACCTGGGCTACATGAGACCCTCTCTCAAAAAAATTTTTTTAGATAATAAACTTTGTCACATAATAAAATCTTTGTTGCTTCTTTATCATGAAATAACATGGTCCAAAGAAATACTTTATCCCAAACCCAGGCAAGATATATTTCTCAGCTTCTCTGTGAGTTATCTGCATTAAGATGGATATTTTTTTTTACTAGAATATCAGAACAGACATCGTGATGGATGTTGGCTACAGCATAAACCCAGCCCTTGACATAGGCCAGGTATGTGAAACTGTTTTGCCTTGTTTCCTATTTGTGGGGCAGAAACTGCTGCGAGGTCTGAAGAGGAAAATGCCACTTGCTGGTCACCCGATTCTTCTGTCCCTTTAGTCAAAAGCTTTGTCTTTAGACCAGCTACAGAGCTCTGTCTTCTTAACATTTACAAAAAGGGAAGAAACAGTGCTTTTGGTAGTTTTGAAAGATGTATATAATCTGACTGGAGAGCTTGAGAAAAGCAAGACCAAACCTAGAAGTGGTCAGTGGCCTGAAGCCTGAGGGATACAGAGGAGAAAGCACTAAAAACGGAGCCTCAAATACATACATACATACATACATACATACATACATACATACATACAGTAGGGGCTCTGCCTTAAGGTTTGGTTTGCTGGCAGACATGGGACACTCATGGAGTCTTCACATACTTGTGTCCTTAAACCTGTGGGTGATTCAGCCTACTACCATCCAGTTACAGCATCCTGTAACATCTCTCCAGTTGTGGCATATCATTGGGATTGGGGGAAAATGTATAGAGTGGAGACACAGAAGGCAGATTCATGGGTTAGGGAGATGACTCAGTGGGTAGTGTTTACCTGGAAATCTTAGGTCAGATCCCCAACAGTCAGTAAAAGCCAAGTATAGCAGCACACTTCTGTAACCTCATCACCAGGGCAGGATGGAGAGAGATTCATTCCTGGAACTTGGCTAGAACTCAACTTGTGGAATCAGTGAGCTACGGGTTCAGTGAGAGACCTTGTCTCAAATATATAAATAGAGGGCAGTACATGAAGATACTAGACATTGATCTCTGGCCTCCACATGCATATACACAAATGTGCTCATACATACACAATGCACATGCATACTTGCATCTACACACACACATACACACACACACATACACACAGAGAGAGAGAGAGAGAGAGAGAGAGAGAGAGAGAGAGAGAGAGAGAACTGGGAGAATTTAGTATGGACCAGGTAGGTAGACTAGAATGAGCAAAGATACTCAGTTAAAAGAAGAGTAGAGGGAATCATCCTAAATAAAGACATGTGACCCAGCCATGGGGCTGGGGGAAGAGAAGGGAAGAGGCTCTGGTTGGTAGAGTTTTGACAAAAGCAAGGTCTTAGCTTAGTGGTCAGAGGTGACATAACCTAGGAGATTGTGTGGCATACGAACATGATTTATCAAACATCAGGACCCAGTCCTGCTACTTTTGGTTCTTATGTCTAGGAACTTGGCCATTTCAAAGCTGTAGAGAAGGCTTAGCAAACACATAGCTGAAGCCCTTCATGTTATAGGGTGTAAATGAGCCTAGAGATGAAAGCCAGGCAGCTTATGAACTCTTGTGTATGATGAGATAGTGGGGCTCCCCAGCCCTGAGAACCTTTCCTTACTGTGCTGGGTCTTTTTAAAGTCAGCCAGAGGAGGGTTTCATCTGCTTCATTGGTTGAAAAAAAAATGAAGGTATGTGGACAGGCTCTGTGAGAAGTCATCTGGAGTTATCATGTCAATAGCTAAGCCAAGTCTAAAACCTATGTCCTTTACATTGGAATTTAGCACTGAATGGAATTAGGTGGACTTCTGGGGATACTCTCAAAGACACCCTGGAAGACCCCTTGAACTGAATTTCAAGGGTCAAACAAGCAGCCTGCTGTTGAAATGCTCCTGGCTGTTTTGCCTCCTTCTCTGCTCTCAGGTTGAAGGTGCATTCATTCAAGGAATGGGACTTTACACAATAGAGGAGCTGAGTTACTCTCCTCAGGGCATACTATACAGTCGTGGTCCAAACCAGTACAAGATCCCTGCCATCTGTGACATCCCCACGGAGATGCACATTTCTTTTTTGCCCCCATCTGAACACTCAAACACCCTGTATTCATCTAAGGTAAGCTCTGCTCTGTGACTAAGTCCATGCCCATTTGCTATCTATAGGGTAGAAAGACATTGGTCTACTTAGGTGTTTGGTGTTTTATGGTGATTGTAGAAGACTCCTTATTAAACATTCCAATGATAAAATGACAACGTAGTAAAATGTTTCAGATATTCCCAGTCTTGGAGCCTAGCATAAATTATCAGACTCCATTTGACTTTTTAATACAATAATGACCATCGTGCTTATATGTGATCGCTCCATTTGGAATCATTTTCATAAACTAGAATCCTGAGTATGAGAATATCAAGATCAGTGGTTAAATTATTTTTTCCAGTAACAATTTACTTATGGAAGTCTGCAGGTTACATATGTATATAATTAATATGTACACTTACATTCAGAGGGAGGGGCAGTTTGTGTCATAATCTGCATGGCTCATTTCTCTCCAGGGTCTGGGAGAGTCTGGGGTGTTCCTGGGATGTTCGGTATTTTTTGCTATCCATGATGCAGTGAGGGCAGTGCGGCAGGAGAGAGGCATCTCTGGACCGTGGAAGCTCAATAGTCCTCTGACTCCAGAGAAAATCAGAATGGCCTGTGAAGATAAGTTCACAAAAATGGTATGCTACACCCAAGAGAAAAAAAAACACAAAAAAAATTCTTCATTTCTCTCCCCTTGGCTTTATGGACAAGTTTTTTTAACCCACGATTGCAGTTTTTCCATGAAAGAAAAGGTGACAGGAACTCCGTAGGGCACGTGAGTGGGACAGAATGACTTTTGAACTTGGCTGTCTTTTCATTGGCCTGGTCTTGCTTGGTCTCCTGTGAGCTCAGCTCGTTATCACTTGAGGGGAACAGAAGGTTCGGTCTCTCTGTCTTATGTTTCCACTTGTTTCGAGCCTTTCAAGGATATCTGAATCAGGCTAGGAAGTCAGAGGCTGTGGCCTTAACCTGGGACACCAAGCTGAGGATGAAGGTCATTCTGTTACACCCCATGTCCACTGTCGCCTGACGGGCACTGGGAAAGTGTGATGGAAAGGTCTCTCCCACAGTAGGGTCCCTGCTGAGCATGGCTTTCTTTGCAACCCCAAATTGCACATTATATTCGTATATAAAAGCACAGAAATCTGGAGTGTGTGTTCAGCAGGGACCCTATTGTGGCTACGAGATAAGTCTCCTTTCTCTTCTGCATGTCCTCCTCCACCCCTTCCTTGCAGACTGTGCAAGGTACCCGCTGCCTCACACTGGAGAAAGAGACGCTGGCTCCACAGCCCTTAGTCTCTCCAGGTGGAGATGAAACTTTCCATGCCCCTCCTAGATCCTCTCCTGGATGCCTCTGTACATCACGTGATGTTATTCTCTGATCTCTCATTGGCCCAGCTGCCTGTGGTGCTTTCACCTGCATTCTTTTCTTTTTTTTTTTTTTAACCTAAATCACAAACATTTTTTCTATGCTATAAGCATCCAAATTTGTTCTTTCCTTCCAGATCCCAAGAGATGAGCCTGGATCCTATGTTCCCTGGAACATACCTGTGTGAGTCAGATATGAACCTCTGGAGGGACTGGTCCAACAGCTTCAGAAGCACCTGCTGCTCTCTCTGCTCTAAGATGCTAACTATGAAAGCCAGAGTTTCACAGCCCGAGTCATACACAGCACTGCTTTCCGTGAAGCCGATTTAGAAGTTTCTCTCGAGGATACTCCAGATACACCTGAGCAATTATAAATCATTTATTAAATTGCACAAATATTAAATCATTTGCTCTAAGGTGGTTTCATTCATTATTCTGTCCCTTGGATCCATCAAGCTAACTGGCTATATGACAGCTTGTCTGTGGTTCACTCTTAGTTTGTATACACCGGCAGAAGTTATACTCTCTAACAAACGAAGGTTTTTATAGATAATTTTTTTTCCTGTTGTAAACTGTAAAATCAGTGTTTTCATTTGTCCCTGAGAGTCATCATCCATCCTACTCTTCTTGTCAGACAGATACAGGCCCCATAGCTAAATAGTCTCTGGGACCACAGGGATCAGGAGGAGACAGACAGATGAACTTCATCAAAACTACGAAGGTGGTAACAGCATTTCCACCTCTCAGGAGGGCGACACAGGAAGTATAAAGTCCAAGGCCAGCCCGGGCTAGGGAGCAAGACCCTGTCCCAACCAAGTAAGGCTTAAGGTAGTTGAATGCTTGTCTGATGTATGCAAGGCCTTCCAGCACACACACACACACACACACACACACACAGAGAGAGAGAGAGAGAGAGAGAGAGAGAGAGAGAGAGCCAGCCACAGGTCAGAAAATATTTGCAAATACATGGCAAAAGTCTTATGTTCAGAACATTGACAACTTATTAATTAAATAACAAATGAATGCTCAGGATTTTTTTAATGGACTATGACATGAGTATTCAGAGACATTTAAATGACCAGTCAGCACATGAGAAGATGCTCAGCCTTGTTTGTCCTTGGGAAATGTAGGTCAGAGTTGTGGTGAGACACCATTCACATACACTGTGACAGCTGGCATTGAAACGACAGACAGTGGATGGTGTTTGAAGCAGATGGAGAAACTAATGTTCCTATCCATTGCCGGAGGGGTATGCATGGTGCAGCCCCTGGGGAACAGTTGGGCAGCAAAACACTAAGCAGAATGTGCCCTTGATTATTAAAACATTTTCATAGAAAAATCTATACACAAACATTCAGAGCATCACTCACAATGGCTGGAAGGAATGCTCCACCAACAGCTAACATTTGATAAATAATATGCAGTACATTCACAAAAGTGAATTCATTCAGTCCTTTAAAGGCATGATGAAGTATGGATACACACAACAGCACATGTGAATGTTGAGAACATTATATGGATGAAAGAAAATACACAAAGAAGACATGTATATTCCATCTATACAAAAGGTCATGAATTGACAATGTTTCAAAGATGAAGTGGGTAGGTGGTTGCTAAGGGTTGGGGGGACAGAGGGCCTGACTGCTCATAGCACAGGGTTTCCACTGGGGGTGATTTATACACAGCAACCACCCGAGCCGTGTGCTTTGTTCTGGTTTGCCATCTGTTACTGTGATAAAACCATGATGAAAAGCGACCTGTGGAGGAGAGTTCCTGATCACAGTTGCTCTTTAAGGGCAGTTACAAGCCAGAACTCAGGCTGAACCCTAGAAGGGTGCTGTCGCTGGCTGGCTCTCCATGGCTTGCTGGGCTTGTTTTCTTATGGAACCCAGGACCACCTGCCCACAGTGCTCTGGGCCCTTCTACACAAATCCACAGTCAAGAAAATGTCCTAGAGTTTTGCCTACAAGCCAGTTTGACTGAGGCCAATTCCTCAGTTGAGGTTCCCTCTTCCCAGATGATGGTATGTCAAACTGAGGAAAACTAACCAGCACATACCCTAAAAGGATAAATTTATAATATGTTTTTGGGGTTTTTCCTAGAAATTTCTCAAAGTATCTGTGGAGAGAAACAGAAGACTCAAAAAAGTTGTGCCTAGCGGTCTGTAGAGCTAGGGACAAGGGCTTTTCATCTGATGAATGTGGAGCGCAGAAGTAGCGTGAACTATGCTCTGATTTCAGAGGTCTCCAAAGCCTGTCTCGTCACATGGCAGAAGGACAGGGAAAGCATTCTGCTTTCCCCCCATCTCCTTAGCCCCTGCCTCTCTCTCTGCCCTCTGTTAGCATCTCATGCAGCCCATTCCTACAAGTGTAGGGTTCCGAGGGGTTGTTGATCCTTCTTTCTCATTACTCCACACTTTTGCTGGCTAGAGACTGTTACCCCATGAGTTGATTCTACTGCTGAGGTTCTGATTCTGAAAACTCTACTCCGTCAGTATCAGGGAACGTTCAGACAGGGTCTTCCAGTGCTGGCCGGCCTGGAACCTGTTATGTAGACCGGACCTCAAACTCATGGTGATCTTGTGCATTTCTCTTCTAAGTGTTGGGACATGCCATCACTTGCTCCAAGTCCTGCTTTTGATTGTGACTTGGATGTCTCTGACCCTCCAGACTGCCTGTGTCCCAAACAGATCTCCCAATAAGTATAGTTGTCTTTGGGTTGCTTGGCCAGAAATAAAAAAAAAAATGATTGCAGAACTGTTCAACTTGTGAACATAGCTATGCAAGCATGACAGCCTGTCAGTCCCACCTCAGAAACAGTTCTTCAGTGGCCTCTTACTGTTTTGTCAGCTGTTGTTACTGCAAGCCACTGTCCTTTACCCCTGATTGTTGCAATAATGTCCTCTTCTTACATTCAGATTTGCTTCCCTTCCAAACTGTTGTCCATGTTGAAGCCAAAGTTTTGTAAGGACTAATGGATATACTTCTCCATATATACTGCACACATACATAGGCATGTATGCATATACTATGATGTTCTGGTCTAATAACCTTCCATGGCATCCCATTCACCCAATTAGGAGCTTATCCTTAAGCCCTACGGTGCATACGTACATGACGTGAGTTAGCCACATCGAATTATCCAGCTTTCTCTTGGGATCCTCTTGTCTGTCAGGGATCCAACCCCCCCCCCAGCACTCTGCCCCTTACTTTGAAGGCCTCTGCCTCTGTCCTCTGCCTGGAAAATGCTCTCGCTTCTATCCCTTCCGGTGTCTGCCTGCCTGCTGCTCTGCAGTGTTTCTCGTTAAGATGCAAGCCACGAGCATGCGCAGTGAAGCAGGATGGAAGTAGAGCATCCAGAGCATGCTCAGTGAAGCTGGATGGAAGTAGAGCATCCATGGTAAACTACAAGTGGGGATGAAGGAGGAAGCAGGCATGGGAGCCAGGTACCCAGACGCCAGCTACACAGCATCGTGTGCCAGCACTGCTCCCTCAGCTCACACCAGAGTGGAGTGGGACATCCCTGAGGACAGTCTGGTGAAAACGGAAAGAAACTAAGCTTCATTCACAGGTTGGTTGGCACCAGATGTAGGCACAGACGGGGTGCCATATATGCATTACAGTCTCTCTAGCAGTTGGTAGGGAAAACGGAACATACTTTCCCCCAATGGACAAAGTTTTTGATAGTGCACCTGCTTTCCCCCTTCTTTTGGAAAATGCAGGCGTCAAGAGGATAGAATAATCATGGAGTAACAGATGGTTTGGGCAGGTGTTCAGAGCATAAGAAGGGACAGATGGGGGAGGGCAGACAAGAGGTATAAAATGGGGAGAGTGAGCCTGATCGTGAGAATTTTTATATCACAGGTGTCTTAGTTACTTTTCTATTGCCATGATAAAACATCATGACCAGGAAACTTATTAAAGAATGCATTTAATTTGGGGTTTGTGGTTTCAGAGGATGGTAGAGGCTGTGACCATCATAGCAGAGAACATGGCTGCAGACAGGCAGGCATAGCCTTGGAGCAGCAGCTGAGAGGTTACATGTGGAGACAACACCATGAGGCAGAGAGAATCACCTTCTCCAACAAGGCCACACCTCCTAATCCTTCCCAAACAGTTCTGCCAACTGGAGGCTGAGCACTGAAGTATCTGCATCTATGGGGGCCATTCTCATCCAAACATCACAACAGGCTGACAACCAGGAACAAGCTTCCATGAAAAGTTACCAGACAAACCACTAGACAAAATGATGTGTCTGCTCTCCTCCTTGACTACCCCAGGGCTGGAACAGGACATGATAGGTTCCAAGCACTCACACTTACAGTCATCATCCTAAGATCCCATGAAACACTATGTCAGAAGAATCTACAGCAAAGTGTGAGCGTGGAGCCCACCCACATCACTCACACTTTAAACTGCCAGGTACCAGGTACCACTTGGGTCTGACAGTCCTGGAGTGCTTAAGTAGCTGGAGTGTCAGGTTGGAAGTCACCCCTCTCAGGATACAGATGTGAGATGTAGAAGACTGTGCAGTGTTCTGCCTCACTGACAATAAGCTAGCAGAAAAGAGTTGAGCATTTATAGATTATGCGACTAGCCATTATATGTTTTAAAATTCTCCAGATAACATAAAAACCCTGGTAGAAATGAAAGGACAAAGTATCCACACTTTGGTCTTCCTTCTTCTTGAGCTTCGTGTGGTCTGTGAGTTGTATCTTGGGGATTCCGAGCTTTTGGACTAATATCCACTTATCAGCAAGTGCATACTATGTGTGTTCTTTTGTGATTGGGTTACCTCACTTAGGATGATATTTTCTAGTTCCATTCATTTGCCTAAGAATTTCATGAATTCATTGTTTTTAATAGCTGAGGAGTACTTGATTGTGTAAATGTATCATATTTTCTGTATCTATTCCTCTGTTGAAGGACATCTGGGTTCTTTCCAGCTTCTGGCTATTATAAATAAGGCTGCTATGAACATAGTGGAACATGTGTCCTTATTACATGTTGGAGTATCTTCTGGGTATATGCCCAGGAGGGGTATAGCTGGGTCCTCAGGTAGTGCTATGTCCAATTTTCTGAGGAACCACCAAACTGACTTCCAGAGTGGTTTTACCAGCTTGCAATCCCACCAGCAATGGAGGAGTGTTCCTCTTTCTCCACATCCACTCAAGTATCTGCTGTCCCCTGAGTTTTTGAACTTGGCCATTCTGACTGGTGTGAGGTGGAATCTCAGGGTTGTTTTGATTTGCATTTCCCTGATGATTAAGGATGTTGAACATTTCTTTAGGTGCTTCTCAGCCATCTGGTATTCCTCAGTTGAGAATTCTCTGTTTAGCTCTGTACCCCATTTTTTAATAAGGTTATTTAGTTCTATGGAGTCTAATTTCTTGAGTTCTTTGTACATATTGGATATTAGTCCTCTATCAGATGTAGGATTGGTAAAGATCTTTTCCCAATCTGTTGGTTGCCATTTTTTCCTATAGACAGAGTCCTTTGCCTTACAGAAGCAGAAGGTGAATCAAAATAACCATGGCTCACAGCCAACCAATAGACTGAGCACAGGGTCCCCAATGGAGGAGCTAGAGAAAGGACCCAAGGAGCTGAAGAGGTTTGCAGCCCCATAGGAGGAACAATAATATGTACGAACCAGCACCCCCAGAGCTCCCAGGGACTAAACCACCAACTGAAGAGTTCACATGGAGGGACTCATGGCCCCAGCTTCATATGTAGCAGAAGATGGCCTTTTCAGACATCAATGAGAGGAGAGGCCATTGGTCCTGTGAAGGCTTGATGCCCTAGTGTAGGGGGAATGCCAGGTCAGGAAAATGGGAGGGGAGGGTTGGTAAGCAGGGGGAGGGGGGACGGGATAGGGGGTTTTCAGAGGGGTAATGAGGAAAGGGGATACCATTTGAAATGTAAATAAAGTGAATATCTAATAAAATAAAAAATATTTGATGATAAAATAGAGTTCAAAGCTAAAACTTTAAAAAAAATGAAAGGACATAAAAATAAATAGAAATATGCACGAAATATATAGCGAGTAGATAACATAAGAAGAGAAATGCCAGCTAACTATGAACTGTCCTCAGATACTGGAGAAAGGGAGGGCGGGAGTAACTGTGGTAGAGAAGAGAAGGCACACTCTGTCATACATGACATGTATGGAGCATTCGGGTCAGGAAAGAGTTAGTTACCTCCAGCAAGATACTTATTCTAAGCCAGGAATTGCAGTCCTGAGAGTTTGCTCAGCAGGAATCCTTGCTCAATTCCCTTCTCCCCCTCCCCAGTCCCCTTCCTGATCTCACCTGACTCACTCTAGGACCCACCCCACACCCCTTCCTTGAAACCTCTTTTCTTCCTGTAGTTCTTTTTCTGGCTTCATGATCCACACACTCTCACCTAACTGCAAGTATAGGGGAGAGAGAGAGAGAGAGAGAGAGAGAGAGAGAGAGAGAGAGAGAGAGAGCGCACACAAGCGCGAGCTATTATGCAAATGAGGACGGCGCTCAACCAAAACAAAGTATGCATGAAATGCTGTAAGGAAACCTCTTACTATGTATCCTAATTTTAAAATAAAAATTAACAGAATATAAAACCAGAAACAAACAAGAAAACCTGCTCAAAATAAAAGTAAGGAGAGAGAGAGAGGAAGAGGGAGGTGACTCTAAATATGAAAAAATAGTTTTCACTGCAGCATGTGTGTGTGTGCGTGCGTGTGTGGGCAAGAGCCCAGAGAAAGCAGAAATGTGGAAACCCTTGGAGCTGGAGTTACAGGAGGTTGTGTGTTGCCCAACAAAGCAGCCTGTGCTCTTATCTGCTGAAACCTCTCCTGCCCTGTAGAATAGTTATAACTAGAGATCTGATAGCAACTCACAATGTAAACGGACAGGTGACTGTCACGAATGTTTTGCAATAACATTTACAGTGCAGCTGCTGTTTTAAGCACTTTCCTTGCGTGGGCTCCTTTAATCCCCACAACAACCCTGAGGAAGATGTTTGTTTTTTTTTTCCCCCCAACTCCTAGGTAAATCCACTGAGGCACAGACAGCCAAAGTAAGTTGGGAGAAAGAAAAAAAGAAAACAGCTTTGAAATCATGTGTTTGGTTTAATTTCACCTTTTAGAAATTAACAAAAATATTGTTAAGAAACTAACAAAAATGCATGTAGGCATCTATTTGTGTTCATAAATGCCTTCTAAACCTACAGCAGCATGCATGAATCTCAGTACTCAATGTTGGCACAGAGAAATTTTACTTTGTTGCTTCTCATACTTGTATCATTTCTTAAAGCATTCTTTTTTTATAGTATAACGGCAAAAATAACAACCAAATACACGTAGTGTCAAGACAGGGATCTGAGACAGTGAAGAGCAGCCCTTCCCTTCCACTTCACCGACTGCCGCACGTTCTCGGCGGAAAACGCCCTCTAGTGGCTTGTGACTGGGGCGGGGAGAAGTGAGTTCTGGGCCAGGTTTTAAGGAAAGAGGAAACTAGAAGAAGAAGGAAGGTTGGGAGCGATGATGGGGCAGGGCTGGGTGGGAGGAGTCCTCCGACAAAAGCCACAGAGGAGATTTAAATCCAGTGAGGCTCTACGGTCTCCTGCAAAGCATAGCAGTTCCTTTGAGAGGTAGACTTGGGAACAGACGCTTTAGGCACGACAGCACAGAGTGTGGACTACTACCTTCAAGTAATGTCTCGTTCTAAGGAGTCAGATGAGCTTATTTTCTTTGTGAATGGAAAAAAAGTAAGTTCTCTACACTGTAATTCATAAATGTACATTAGGAACGCTGGTAGAAGCGATATGTCATTAGCTTTGCCAAAATGAAGTGCTGTGTGGGGTGGGGGCGTTGTTGCTTGATAGATCTAGTGATCTGCCATGCTTCTTGGGGGACGAGGGGGAGAGGGAGACACTCTATAATGTGTTGGGACTAGGAGGGGGAAAGTGTGCGGTTATGTGTCTCCAACAAAGCCTCGTCACGTTTGAACGCACCTAAGCATTGGGCACCGGGCTCCTTGCAAGAGAATCCTCTAACTCTTCCTCTATACCTCTTCCAGCGCAGACTCAAACGTATGAGCCACCCAACTTCCGCTTTCACGTGTATGCACACAGGCATCCAGAGTCCAAGGTCTTTAGGTCATTTGCAAATGCTTTTGAAACCTTTGTGTCAGGAAGAATGGAAGAGAAAATTTACCGGAGGGCCAGAATGAACTGTTATTTTACATGTTAACCCATTACTCCTTTAAGATTGGGTTCTTAAGATTGGATTCATGCTTGTAACGCCAGAATTAGAGGGGGGTTGAGGCCAACTTAGTCTCAAAACGAGTTTTGGGACATCAAGGGCTACATAATGAGACTCTTGTCTCAAAAGTAAATAAATAAGCAAGCGACTAAACACATGAAGTGTCTTGATTCCCTTGAGCTGAAGCCTTATCTTCTTTGTCTTGAGCTCCTGAGACCCAGACAGGACTTAAAATGACTGCAATACAGTCTGTATACATGCTGGATGTTCTCGAGAATTGTGTATGATGTGACGATCAACACCCTGTTCTCAGTATTGTTGGCACAGGGAAAAGGGCAGTCAGAGTTTAAGCTGAGCTTATGGTATTGTGTGGGGTGTGCTGTGTGGTGTGTGTTCTGTGCACTGTGCTTTGAAGGCTCAGGGTAATTGTGAAACATGGCCAAGATCTCTTGGCCAACAAATACTGGGGAGAGTTTGGCTTTTATCTCTGGGCCCCTTTCCTTGCTCTGTGATCACTTCTTCAGGGAGATGGCCATTCTTCTAGAACACTAAAACTAAAGGGAGGGGTGGGGATTTGCGAGAATGTTTTCCTAGGGCTGCTGAAGGAATCCTGTTTGTCTACTGCTGTCAAAGCTCTTGTTTACTTAACATTTCAAAGCTGGATGGAGAACACAGACCAAAACAAGACAAAACAAAAAAATATTTTGGTGGTGGTAATAAGAATTAAAACTCTTAGTTTAATTCTCTGTCTTCTATTATAAGGTAGGAATGCACAAGTTGTTTAAATGTATGGATCTTCAATTTTTGGTTATTTTTCTTGAGCCCATATTGTGCTAGTATTCAAAGGTTTGTTAAATCTCTGTTGCTCCTCTAAAACAAAGCCAGACGTTTTCCTACCAAAGTATAACCAAGTACAATATAGCATTAAATAATTTCATAATTGCAAAGAAGGGTGGGTATTATTTTTTTTATTTTCTAAGGTTTTTTATTTACTTTCCAAAAGATTTCCCCTTTCCCATTTCCTCCCTCCCCGAAAGTCCCAAAAGGCCCCTTCCCTCCCTCTGTTCCCCATTCAACCCCCTCTCGCTTCTCTGTCCTGGCATTCCCCTACATCCAGTCTTTCCAGGACCAGGGGTCTCTCCTTCCATCTTCTTGGAAATCTATCGATATGCGAATTGTGTCTAGGGTATTCCGAGATTCTGGGTTAATATCCCCTTATCAGTGACTGCATACCATGTGTGTTCTTTTGTGATTGGGTTACCTCACTAAGGATGATATTTTCCAGTTCTGACCATTTGCCTAGGAATTTTGTGAATTCATTGTTTTTAATTGCAGAGTAGTATTCCATTGTGTAAATATACCACATCTTCTGAATTCATTCCTCCGCTGAGGGACATCTGAGTTCTTTCCACCTTCTGGCTGTTATAAATAAGGCTGCTATGAACATAGTGGAGCATGTGTCCTTATTGCATGCAGGGGAAGCCTCTGGGTATATGCCCAGGAGTGGTATAGCAGGATCCTCTGGGAGTGTCATGCCAGACTGCTTTCCAGAGTGGTTGTACCAGCTTGCAATCCCACCAGCAGTGGAGGAGTGTTCCCCTTTCTCCACATCCTCGCCAACACCTGCTGTCTCCTGTGTTTTTGATCTTAGCCATTCTGACTGGTGTGAGATGGAATCTCAGGGTTGTTTTGATTTGCATTTCCCTAATGACTAAGGATGATGAACATCTCTTTAGGTGCTTCTCAGCCATTAGATATTCTTCAAGTGAGAACTATTTGTTTAGCTTTGTATCCCATTTTTTAATAGGGTTACTTGGCTCTCTGGAGTCTAACTTCTTGAGTTCTTTGTATATATTGGATATTAGCCCTCTGTCGGATGTAGGGTTGGTAAAGATCATTTCCCAGTTTGTTGGTTGCCACTTTGTCCTTTGGACAGTGTCCTTTGCCTTACAGAAACTTTGTAATTTTATGAGGTCCCATTTGTCAATTCTTGATCTTAGAGCATAAGCTATTGGAGTTTTGTTCAGGAAATTCTCCCCTGTGCCCATATGTTCAAGGTTCTTTCCTAGTTTCCTTTCTATTACTTTTAGTGTGTCTGGTTTTATGTGGAGGTCCTTGATCCACTTGGAATTGAGCTTAGTGCAAAGAGATAAGAATGGATCAATTTGCATTCTTCTGCACATTGACCTCCAGTTGAACTAGCACCATTTGTTGAAAAGGCTATCTTTTTTTCCACTGGATGGTTTTAGCTCCTTTGTCAAAGATCAAGTGATCATAGGAGTGTAGATTCATTTCTGGGTCTTCAATTCTGTTCCATTGATCTACATGCCTGTCACTATACCAATACCATGCAGTTTTTAACACTATTGCTCTGTAGTACAGCTTGAGGTCCAGGATACTGATTCCCCCAGAAGTTCTTTTACTCTTGACAATAGTTTTAGCTATCCTGGGTTTTCTTTTATTCCAGATGAATTTTTGAATTGCTCTTTCTAACTCTATGAAGAATTGCATTGGGATTTTGATGGGGATTGCATTGAATCTGTATACTGCTTTTGGCAAGATGGTCATTTTTACTATATTAATCCTGCCAATTCATGTGCACGGAAGATTTTTCCATCTTCTGAGGTCTTCTTCAATTTCTTTCTTCAGAGACTTGAAGTTCTTGTCATACAGATCTTTCACTTGTTTGGTTAGAGTCATACCAAGATACTTTATATGGTTTGTGGCTATCGTGAAGAGTATCATTTCTCTTATTTCTTTCTCAGCCTGCTTATCCTTTGAGTATAGGAAGGCTACTGACTTGCTTGAGTTGATTTTATATCCGGCCACTTTGCTGAAGTCGTTTATCAGCTGTAGGAGTTCTCTGGTGGAGTTCTTTGGGTCGCTTAAGTATACTATCATATCATCAGCAAATAGTGATAGTTTGACTTCTTCCTTTCCAATTTTTATCCCTTTGACCTCCTTTTGTTGTCTACTTGCTCTAGCTAGAACTTCAAGTACTATATTGAAAAGATATGGAGAGAGAGGGCAGCCTTGTCTAGTCCCTGATTTTAGTGGGATTGCTTCAAGTTTCTCTCCATTTAGATTGATGTTGGCTACCAGTTAGCTGTAAATTGCTTTTACTATGTTTAGATATGGGCCTCGAATTCCTGATCTTTCCAAGACCTTTAACATGAAAGGTTGCTGAATTTTGTCAAATGTTTTCTCAGCATCTAATGAAATGACCATGTGGTTTTTTTCTTTGAGATTGTTTATGTAGTGGATTACATTGATGGACTTCCTTATATTGAACCATCTCTGCATCCCTGGGATGAAGCCTACTTGATCGTGGTGAATGATCGTTTTGATGTGTTCTTGGATTCGGTTGGCAAGAATTTTATTGAGTATTTTTGCATCGATATTCATTAGAGAGATTGACCTGAGATTCTCTTTCTTTGTCAGATCTTTGTGTGATTTTGGTATTAGTGTAATTGTGGCTTCACAGAACGAGTTGGGTAGTGTTCCTTCTGTTTCTATTTTGTGGAATAGTTTGAAGAGTATTGGTGTTAGGTCTTCTTTGAAGGTCTGATAGAATTCTGCACTAAAACTATCTGGACCTGTGCTTTTTTTGGTTGGAAGACTTCCAATCACCACTTCTATTTCTTCAGGGGTTATAGGACGGTTTAGATGGTCTATTTGATTCTGATTTAATTTTGGTATTTGGTATCTGTCTAGGAAATTGTCCATTTCCTCCAGATTTTCTAGCTGTGTTGAATACAGGCTTTTGGAATAGGATCTGATGATTTTTTGAATTTCCTCAGTTTCTGTTGTTATCTCTCCCTTTTTGTTTCTGATTTTGTTAATTTGGATACTGTCTCTGTGTCCTCTGGCTAGTCTGGCTAAGGACTTATCTATCTTGTTGATTTTCTCAAAAAACCAACTCCTAGTTTTGTTGATTCTTTGTATGGTTTTATTTGTTTCTACTTGATTGATTTCAGCCCTGAGTTTGATGATTTCCTGCCTTCTACTCCTCTTGGGTGTATTTGCTTCTTTCTGTTCCAGGGCTTTCAGGTGTGCCATTAAGCTGCTAGTGTATGCTGTCTCCTGTTTCTTTTTGGCGGCACTCAGGGCTATGAATTTTCCTCTCAGCACCGCTTTCATTGTGTCCCATAAATTAGGGTATGTTGTGCCTTCATTTTCATTAAATTTTAAAAAGTCTTTGATTTCTTTCTTTATTTCCTCCTTGACCAAGTTATCATTGAGTAGAGCACTGTTCAGCTTCCATATGTATGTGGGCTTTCTGTTGTTTTTGTTGCTATTGAAGACCACCCTTATTCCATAGTGATCTGATAGGAGGCATGGGATTAGTTCGATCTTATATCTGTTGAGGTCTGCTTTGTGACCAATTATATGGTCGATTTTGGAGAAGGTATCATGAGGTGCTGAGAAGAAGGTATATTCTTTTGCTTTAGGATGAAATGTTCTATATATATCTGTTAGTTCCCTTTGGTCCAAGGCTTCAATTAGATTCACTGTGTCCCTGTTTAGTTTCTGCTTTCCTGAACGATCCATTTCAGAGAGCGGGGTGTTGAAGTCACCCACTATTATTGTGTGAGGTGCGATGTGTGCTTTGAGCTTTAGTAAAGTTTCTTTTACAAATGAGGGTGCCCTTGCGTTTGGAGCATAGATATTCAGAATTGATAGTTCTTCCTGGTGGATTTTTCCTTTGATCAGTATGTAGTGTCCTTCTGTGTCTTTTTTGATGACTTTAGGTTGAAAGTCCATTTTATCTGATATTAGGATGGCTACTTGGCTCGTTTCCTGGGACCATTTGCTTGTAAAATTGTTTTCCAGCCTTTTGCTCTGAGGTAGTGTTTGTCTTTGACACTGAGGTGCGTTTCCTGCATGCAGCAAAATGCTGGGTCCTGTTTATGTATCCAGTCTGTTAGTCTATGTCTTTTTATTGGGGAATTGAGACCATTGATATTAAGAGAGATTAAGGCATAGTGATTATTGCCACCTGCTATTCTTGACGTTATCTTTATGTTTGAGTGGTTATCTACTTTTGGGTTTGATGCAAGAAGGTTACTATCTCGTTTTTTCCAGGGTGTAATTTCTCTCCTTGTATTGGCGATTTCCACCTATTATCCTTTGCAGGCCTGGGTTTGTGGAAAGATATTGTGTATATTTGGTTTTATCATGGAATATCTTGGTCTCTTCATCTATGGTGATTGAGAGTTTTGCTGGGTATAGTAGTCTAGGCTGACATTTGTGTTCTCTTAGAGTCTGCATGAGATCTGCCCAGGATCTTCTGGCTTTCATAGTCTCTGGTGAGAAGTCTGATGTGAATCGGATAGGTCTTCCTTTATATGTTACTTGGCCTTTTTCTCTTACTGCTTTTAATATTCTTTCTTTGTTTAGTACATTTGGTGTTTTGATTATTATGTGACGGGAGGTATTTCTGTTCTGGTCCAGTCTGTTTGGAATTGTGTAGGCTTCTTGTACGTTCATCGGCATCTCCCTCTTTATGTTAGGAAAGTTTTCCTCCATAATTTTGTTGAAGATATTTACTGGCCCTTTAAGTTGCAAATCTTCACTCTCATCTATACCTATAATCCTTAGGTTTGGTCTTCTCATTGTGTCCTGGATTTCCTGGATGTTTTGGGTTACATGTTTTTTGCATTTTCTTTGACTGTTGAGTCGATGCTTTCTATGGTATCTTCAGAACCTGAGATTCTTTCTTCCATCTCTTGTATTCTGTTGTTGATGTTTGCATCTATGACTCTTGATTTCTTCCCAAGGTTTTCTATCTCCCCCCCCCCCCCCGCCCCGGATTACCGGGATTCCCCTGGCACCGATTGCTGGGGCCTGCCCTGCTCCTGAGTGACTTTGGAGCCCTGATGTACCTTGCCCCAAGTGATGTTATATTGTGGAATCCCTGCACATCCAAAGGCTCAGCGTAGTCGATCCCCGGAGCAGAGGTCGCCAAGGGGAGGCTGGTGCGCTCCCGCTCCGTGCAGGTGCGCTCTCTCCCAGTTTGGTTCCCTCTGCAGGGCAGAAGTCCCACAGCAGAGCTGGAGCATAGGTGACCGCAGAACTGCCCAGCTCTTGGGAGCAGGGAACACAGAAGCTGGCTGAGACCCAAGCGATATTATGCTTGATTGACCCTGCGTCTGGATGTCCCAGTTGCCCTGTTGCTGGAGCAAAGATGGCGGAGTCGGGGTGGGTATTTAATCAAGTCAGGCAACAATGATCAACAAATATGTTCTAAATCATTCTTTCTATTCAGAAACCAAAACAGCAACCGCCCAACTTACACAGTTACTTCCTCTGTCCAGGTCACTGAGAGGAACGCAGACCCCGAGGTTAATTTATTGTTCTATTTGAGAAAAGTCAGTATCCTTTTGTGTGTTTGAGAAAATAAAAGCAGCTTGGCAGCTCTGGGAACCAAGGAGCTTCACTTGCCCTCACAGAGCTGTTTCCACTACATTTCATGGAGAATTGAGAGGGTTTTACTGTGCATAGGAACGGTGTGGCGTGAGGTCACTTGCCTTGTAAATGGGACTGGACATGAGAGTGCTTCTAAATTTATGCAAGTTCAAGGATTGCCCGGGGATACTGATCAGAATCTGAAGTTCGGAAGCAGGAAGAGGTGGGAAGGCATGTGTGCAAGGGTGAGAGCCGGAGTGTGAGTCCCCAGAAATCACAGAAGGCCTGGCACAGCAGTGCACATCTGGTAGTGAACATCTGGCATTGCACATCTGCTAATCCAGTGTTCTTCCAGCAAGATGGGAGGTAAAGGGAGTAGAGTCTCTGAAAGTCCACAGGCTAGCCTGGGGTTAGCAGCACAGCAATGAACAGGAGACTCTGTTTTAAAATGAGATAAAGGGCTAAAACTTGATGCAATCCTCTGACCTTGATAGACATACCAAGGCACTCGATTACACACACACACACACATACACACACACACATTATACAGAGGTAAAATTTTAAGAATATGGATTTCTCTAGCCCTGCTTCCAAGAACCCAAAATTATTCTGAAAAAAAAAGTAATCATATTTGGCTAGTCTGTCTTCTAGAGGTGAATTTGACTGGTTCTCAAATTTCAATCTCTCAGTGACTGTAGGCACGCCTCTCCATGACCCCAAGTGATAATTAGGAACAACCAAGTAGATATAGTCTGACATACTTTGATGATGTTTGCTGTGAGTTTGTGTGCTTTAATATCCAAGAAATTTTGAAAAGTGTCCTTAGAAATCAAGTGAGACATGCCATATAAGAATGCATACACGTGTGTGTGCATGTGTGCGTCTATGTATGTATATGCGTGAGTGTGTGCTCGTGCATGTGTATGTATGTTCACTTATGGGCAACATGTTCTTTCCATTTTGGTAGTTCACGGTCCGTCACATTGCTAGCTGGATGTGCAGTTGTTACCAGGATCTGACCTTCCCTTAACTACCCAGTCCTGTGATTCAGACAAGACAGACAGCATGATGTAGAAGACAGACAAATGAAAACATTATAAACTAACAGGCGCTTGTGCTGGTGACAGTGGTCACTGTAGAGGAAAGCCCTCCCAAAGATGAGGGTAGATAATGGCCGAAAGGACCATGCCATCCTGTGTGTCTAAGTAGTATGTTCTATTCCTCATGTCTCAGGAGCAGAGAGCTTTCTGAGGAGCATTTCCCAGTCCAAGCGATTGTCAGGCCCATTTGGACTAACTACTGAGGGAGATACATTTTTGTTCTTTATCAGAAAATTACATAATAATCTTATAGGCTTCCTGGTAGTTTATAAAAATCATGTCCCCTCATGAACCAGAGCTACAACACATTGATTTATTTTTGCCAAAAATCATATAACAACACAAGTTAAAAATAATTAAAGAGATAGTGAAAAAAATCTATAAAATGGCCTGGCTTAGACTGGGGATGTAGTTCAGTTGGCACAATTTATACCTACCATGACCAAAGCCTTGGGTTTAGTCACTAGTACACATATAAACAAGGTGTGGTAGTACATGCTGATAACCCCTTTAATTCATGATGTAGAGGCAGAAGGATCAGAAGTTCAATGTTGAGACCCTTTCAAAACAAACAAAGTAGAAAAAAGTCTACTTTGCCAGAGGGAGTAACCTTCCCTGGACGGATGGACCTCAGCAGAGCCTGCTACCTCCACCAACCTGGCCTTTGTCTGATCTCTAGTTCTCCTTCCATGTGGACGAGCTTGCTTTCTCCATCTTTTCACTTGATACATCTAACTCTGAGGTCCAGCAATTGGGACACTTCCCTTCCTGAAAAGCTGCTGTGCTAGCAGAGCCGTAGTAAATGGGTCTAAACTGGCCGTAAGAGAGCGATCCTGCCATGACAACCTTGGGCATGCTCATGTCTTTTGTTTTCACTCTTATTGGCCTATATTGATCACATGTAGTAATGGGTTTATCCCGATAGTTTCATATGTGTGTGTGTACATATATACACAATGTGTTTTGAGTTATCCCGCTACTCTCTCGTGCTTCTCCCACTCTTGATGACCTCCTTCTTCCCAACTGTCCCCCTTCCACTTTTATACATATATTTCCTTTCTATGACCCAGTGAATTTCCTAGGGTTGCTCACAGGACTGTAGGTGCAGGTTAATTACCAGAACACGGACACCTTACCACTGGTTATGCCCCTGAAAAAACATCACTTCCTCTCCTATCACCCACTAACTGTCTATAAAGACTCAGAGGTATGGTGCCTCATGAGACATCCCACCTCCAATTATAGAATATTGATGTGATGGTCCCACTCTTGGCAGGTAGTCACAGCTACTCTGAGTTCAAGTGTTCAATGGTCATATTATGCCCAGAAGATAGCCTCTCCCATAATGCTCCCTGAATCTTGGAGGGGATGGTATAGATGTCCAACTTGTTGGCTGAGCAGTTAATTATTTTCATCACTATGGTCAATTACTTGAGTCTCTATAGTTGCTGCTGCCCACTTGGGGTGGGGGAAGTAGCATTTCAGACCAAATCAGAGAGCAGCATTAATCTATGGGCAGGAGCAAATTATTTAGAAGGCAATTTGGCAAGTACATCAAGTCCATGCAGCAAAACAACAGTAACTTCCCTATTACAGCCTGTGACTCCCAGTCACAAGCTTTTAGCAGTGAGCCTCAAATTTAAGCAGAACATAGTCGGTGGTCCCTATAACAAACTGACCACTATTGTGCTATTAGTGGACACGTCTTGCCTGGTCAGTCAGTAGTGTTGTACAAAGAATTCACAGCTGAACCAGAATATTGATGACAATTCTCCCCAAGTAGCCTGCATAGCATCTCCCAGGACTATGAAAAACTTGCTGATTTCTAACTAGCTACCTAACATTGTGACGATAGTGAGACCTGACTCTCTGCCTGCCCCACTGTCAATGCAAGAATGAACTGAAAGCTTAAAGCACTTTGTGTCTGGCAACTCCAAATTTCTCTGTCCTCTTTCTTTCTTTCTTTCTTTCTTTCTTTCTTTCTTTCTTTCTTTCCTTCCTTCCTTCCTTCCTTCCTTTCTTTCTTTCTTGGCCAAGCACACCAGCTTTTATTATGTTTTTAGTTTTTGTTTTCCTCCCTTTCTGTTTCCTTGATCAATAAAAGTTGTAGAGTCTCTAATTACACTGGAAATGCTCCATTTTCAGTGAATGGAATGCTTTTTAGTTTCCTTTCTTTCCGGAGTTTGTGTGATTAAAGGGATAACACTGAAGTGAAAGAAAAGTTGGAGTGTTTCTAAGCAGGAATAATCAGGACTCCAAAGTGCTGGGGCCGTGGGGGAGGCAGGACTCTCCCTTGCTGATCTGAAGGTCCATGAGTCTAAGTGCTTGGCCATTGGCAGTGACTGCTGTCTCATGAAATGCTGCATTCTGACTTACATTAAACACCAATCGTTTGTCAGGTGAGTGAGGTACCTCAAGAAATATACACTGTGGTGCTTAGTTTTCCACTTGACAGACTTGAGAATAACCTGAAGATGCTCTCTGGGCATTCCTGTGGAAGGTTATCTTATGAGTCAATATGGCAAGACACCTCTTAATTGCGGGTAGGACCCTCCTTGGGTGGGGTGGGGTGGGATCCTGGACTGTACAAAATGGAGAAAGCTAATGGAGATCTGACATCCACATTAGCTCTCTGTTTCTTGACTGTCCATGTGTCTTCAAGTCTCTACCAAGTTCCCTACCATGGTGGACTGTACCTTGAACTGTGAGCCAGAATAAACCTTTTTTATCTGAGTACTTTTATCACAGCAACAGAAAAAGACCATTCTGATGACATTCTTGTAATGTGTAAAGATTTTATGGTAAGAACTGAAAGTTCAAGTTCCTCTTTCTTCCTTAACCATAACCCTTCCAGTCCGACTCACAGGCACTAAGTATGGCTGTGGAGGAGGTGATTGTGGTGCCTGTACAGTGATGATCTCAAGATACGACCCCATCTCCAAAAAGATCAGGTACCTGTCCTCTACCAGCAGGCTTGAGGCTGACTCCGACTCTGACTCCCAATGGGGTTTACTCCTGGCACACTGGAGCAGCATTTCATTCTACAAAGGAATCTAAAATAAACAACCTATAAGTTACCATCTTGAGAATGTGGCACAGAGTTGCATCGAGTCCTAGCAATATTGGCATTGCATTTTACAAATGATGGAAACTGGGGTTCTATGGGTATTTGTGTATTCACCAGAGTTGGAGAACTAGTGAGCCCACTACATTAGATCATGAGCCCCAAGTCCATTGGTCTGTAAATCCAAGATTCTTTGTATAACTGCCACTCCAAGAGAGCTGTGAAGGGCTGCTTCCTTCTACCTACTAAACTACTCTTCCCCTAAGCACAGAGGACCAGGTAAAGCTGTTTGCCTCCATGGAACTTAGACACTGATGTAAATGACTACTAAATGACTTGCCTCACAGGGCATCTCACTTAACTTCTTCTAGAGCCACATATAACCCACATTTCTCAGAGGACAAGCAGCTCCTTATCAACTAGCTTTCATAGCTGACAGGATGAAATGGATGTACCAACTAAGACCATTTCAACTCCTGTTTTGACAAGATAATCCAGGGAGACAATGACTTTCTTAGCCAACAATATTTATTTTTAGGCAGACATATAAATTCAAAATCATTTATTTGATGATTAGGGAGAGGGTTAGGGTTACATGCACTCAATTATCTTCATGTTAAAGTAATTATAATCCTGTAAGTGCATGTTTGTCTTTCTGTTTTCCAATACTGCTGTTGTTTCTATGAATTCTTTTTTACTTCACCACATGAACTTTGAAGTCATTTCTCTGTCACCGCCTGCCTTGTCCCCATCTGCTCTCTTCATGGGGCTGCTGTCACTACGGTAGAAGGCATAGGAAGCACCAAAACCAGGATACACCCTGTCCAGGTAAGAGCGTGTTTTAACAAGTTTAAGATTTAACAAGTTGCCCTAGTTATCTGTAACCACAACTTGACACAACTAGAGTTATCTATCTGGATAGAGAACTAATTAAGGAGTTGTCTAGATCTGCATAGTCTGTGAGCATGTCTAAGGGAATCGTCCTGATTGTTAACTGATGTAGGAAGGCCTCGCCCTCAGTGGGCAGCACCATTCCCTAAGCTGGTGGTGAACTATATGAGAAAGCTAGCTAAGCATAAGCCTTTCTCACAGCCAACAAGAGCATCCTCCACAGTTCTTATCATACTTCCTTGATTTTGACTTGAGTTCCCCACTCAGAGGTAATGAATGTTATGCAGAATAGCAAGCAGACCTGCCTTCAAGCTTCTATCTTGAGTTCCTAATTTACTTCCCTCACTGAGAGACTGTGAGCTAGAATTGTAATCCAAATAAATCCCTTTTCCCCCAAAAAGTTTGTTTTGATCAGATATTTGTCATAGCAAAAGAAATGAAACTGGAGCATGAGTTGATGAGGCCTCTTTAGCTGTCCAGACCTTGGATTGTGGACTTGAGGACAGAAATGTAAGTGAAGGGCTCTGTCCCCTTATTGCCACTCCATGCAAATGTGTGGAGGAATCTGAAGAAGGTGGCTGGTAGACTGAGTGGCTTCCTTCATCTCACAGCCTCAGAGACCCCACCCCATTTTCTGGGAATACTTGAGTTGTACCACAAAGACTACGAAGGAGACCACTCACCTTTATCTTGGTTTAGACCAAGAAAATGAGGAAAACTGGGATGTATATTCTGTGAGAATAGTCAGCCATGTTGCTAATTCTAGCCAGAAAAAAAGTTTGTGCCCTACACGTTGGCATTTAGCATTTGTGCTATAGTAGTCTTCTATGAAGATTATGTATGATAAGTGGTCCCAAGACTGATTTATAAAATCTTCAAGGGTAAGGATTTTGTCTTAGCCTAAAGAATAGCTTTCCACACCATAAGAAGTTGGAATCCATAAAGACTATCAGTGGGACTGCAGAGATGGTTCAGCCAGTAAAGAGCTTCCCTCACAAAAATGAGAAACTGAGTTCTAGTCCCTTCACTTGCCTGTAATTCTAACACTAAGAAGGCAGAGAGTGAGAAACCCAAACTCAATAAGGTGGGACAGTTGAGGATGACACTTGATGTTAAACCCTTTCTTCTACATACACGTGCATCTGTACACACATATGCACACATGTATGAACTTGTACTCATACTGCCACAACCACACACACACACACACACACACACACACACACACATGCACATGCACACACTACAGACTTCCCACCCTGAGATTCTCAGCCTGGAGTACTCATGCTTTCACTTTTAGGAAAGGATTGCCAAAGGCCATGGTACCCAGTGCGGGTTCTGCACTCCCGGGATGGTAATGAGCATCTATACTCTCCTGAGGAACCACCCGGAGCCCTCCACAGAACAGATCATGGAAACCTTGGGCGGTAAGTTGATGACTTCTTAAACTGTAGGCTAACGAGGCAGCTAGGATGCAAGAGCACTTCATGCACAGAGAGCCAAAGCCCTTGACCCAGGTGTGTATCCTGAGCCTCATGATCTACTCTTCTTAATGTGTTGAAAAGTCTCCATCTCGGTTGAGTAGGAGGGCAGACCAAGGCAACTAGGAGAAAGTCAAGGACAGTCTCTGTGTAACTGTAACGTTCTTGGTGACATATCTTGTGACTTTTTCAGGATGCCTGTGTGGGCATCACTGATGTGATTTCAACGCTATGGTGATGGTGTTTGGAAATATTAAGACTTTGAGATCTGTTAATTATGCAGTTGGAGCTAGCCTAAGGAAGCAGCCACCTCGTGGTTTGTTTTTGTGTTTTTCTGAGCCTGCCTTGCTGGCACACTTGTTATTCGACTATGACTGATGCTCATGAAATCATGGACTCTTAGGAACCAAGAGGAAAATGAAGTGACTCATAAATGCACATGCCGTTTTTTTGCCTTGAGACTTCACCTTTGTCTTTTTGGGACTTTTTATTCTTCTCAGGTCTTCTATGCACATCCCCCCCCCGTCAAGACACTTTTTACTTTCTCTAATGTTTGCAAATCTGACTCACATTGCCTTCAGTCCTTATGCAAGTCATGGACTAAACTATTGACTAGAATAAGCCAAGCAGAGCTTTATGGGGAAATTAATGAACATCATTAAGACTGAACTGTTGTTTAATTGTGCCTTGTGCATTAATGTTTTCTGTCCTTGCTACAGAGGAGTCAAAACTCGACAAATGTCCTGTTAAATATCCATGCACTGTGTCTGAGGCATTCAGCAGATCAGATCCACCCTAGAATTCTCTCTTTTCTTTTGGTTTTTTGAGACAGGGTTTCTCTGTGTAGCCCTGGCTGTCCTGGAACTCACTCTGTAGACCAGGCTGGCCTCAAACTCAGAAATCCACTTGCCTTTGCCTCCCAAGTGCTGGGATTAAAGGCACGTGCCACCACTGCCCGGCCACCCTAGAATTCTTATACCAGAAGAGAAGGCTAGCTTTCTTACATCCCCAGTCTCAGCGACCACTGTTCATAGGCTCTGTCATCACATATAACTCCTTTCAGAACAGATCCAGAGAACTGGCCAAGAGTAGAGTCAACCTCACCTAATATCCATCTTTAAAAAAAAAATGAAAAACAGGTCAGGGCGCCTGTCTCCAGTGTTCTAGAACCACTTGGTCTATTGTTACATCTCACAAAGATTGCTTCTCACGGATTCAGAAGCTCATCTTGTCATAAGACACCACTCATGTGATCCATCTGACACTAGAACATTTAAAGGAGCTACAAGTCCTCTTAAGTCTCCGTGCCTCTTGGGCTTCAAGGCTTTTCGAATAAGGCTGAGCTGATGCCGAGTTACCAGGTATTCCTGTTGTGAGAAACATGGGGCGATTATACGAATAAGGCATTTAATGCCTTCCTTCTGACGTCGCTTAATGGTATTCTAACTTCACTGAGCTCCGTGTTTGTCCCCCTTTTGATGTGTTGCAGATGATGACATTTTCTCCAAAACCCATCTCAGTCTCATGTTTATTGAACTCGGCACTGCTTGCTCTGTGGCGTGCGTTTTCATTTTCTGCTTTGCCTTATGACTTTCAACATCTCTTATCTCCTTTCTGGTTTTGCTGATCAGATAGCAATCTGATCGGAGCCCTCCTCCCTCTCTCCTGTCACAGCCAATCACGCCCTCTAGACCCCCACATCAGAGTGCTTCCTCTGCTTTTGTGCTATGCATCCATAGCACAAACCAGCATCCACTGGTTTCTGACCAGTGAGGGGAGGCTCTGGCACTGTGCTGTACTGTTTGAAATAGCCGCTACCCTGAAGAACATCAGGCATTTTTCACCTTCAGAGACCCTGGCCCCAACATCTGCCATTGTCATATGATAGCCTTTCTGGTTAGCTCGACAGCTTAGCCCGACACTGGTTCCTCTGACTCTTATGATCTCCCTTCTGCTCTGTAGCAGAGGTAGAACCTCCCAAATGCAGGTCACTAAAGGATGCGTTCTCAGCTGTGACTTCCTCTGTTCCAGCTGCTTCAAAAAGTATCCTGTCCGTACCTTGCGTTGGGCCAGGTGTCCCATGTTGTCCGCTCCCTCTAGCTGTCAGATGTTGGCCCAACTGGTAGGAAGGTGGTAATATGAAGGGTTTCCACATGAGGGCTGCAGGGGATACTGAAAGGCACTGTTTAGGCAGAACCTTGAGTAGAAGGGAAAGAGGGGTTTATGAAGAAGGACACTAAGAAGGCAGAGAGTGAGAAACCCAAACTCAATAAGGTGGGACAGCTTTTTGCTGAAAACTGAGGGACTACAAGCAGATTTCAAAAACTTCGGTCAGCTAAGAATCAGAGAATCAGGTTAAAATAGAAGTTAGTAAAGGAGGCAGTAAATCGGGACACTGATTTATCCCGCCACTCTGTTGGAAGCTGGTGGGGACGTGAGATCCTCAACTGAGTCACAGAACAAACGTGACTGAAACGCCTGCATCTAGGCAGCTCCTGGATCCCAGATCCCACGGGGCAATTTGGAGACAGCCAGTACATGTGTGATAGGTTACGTTACAAGGAAGAACTGGATTTGGGGAACTCTTGTCTAACTGGTGGCACGTCTTTGTTATACTAGCAGGTCTTTTTTCTGCGACGAGTCCCTGGTTTTACTGTGTCTATACGTGTGTGCTGAAGCAGAGTGTGGATCCCAGCAGCGCGTGTTCACAGGCGATGTGCGTCTCTTGACTTGTAGCCCTTACAGAGGTTCTCTCTGATTTTGTCTTTTCTTTTCACAATGTTTCTGTTCTGTACCTTTCTTAAGACTGTACCCTACAAATAGGTCCTGAGTAACTCCCGATAACATGTGTGAAATCTAGAAATACTCTCAGGATTTTAAAATGATTGACAGGAGGAGTTGTGGGTGAAGAGAGAGATACAACAAGCTCAGAGAAATGGCCTTGGAGTTGAGTCTGTGTATTTCACTCACCCAGGGAATCTTTGCCGCTGCACTGGATACAGGCCCATTGTGGAGAGTGCGAAAAGTTTCAGCCCTGTGAGTATGAAATGACAGATAGCTGCTGAGCCACCATCATCCCCAACCCCACTCCCTCTTCCTCACCACCCTGCTACATGCACACCAGATGGGCTTCAAGGAAAGTACAACACCGTGTTTTAAAGAAAAATGATTTTCTGTTTTTGCCCATCTCAGTAAGCGTAACTGGGTACTTTTTTCAGAAACACAGACAGGTAGCACCATAATGGCTCTTTTTTGAAGGTGAAGTTTAGAAATGGCATATTCTTAGTGAAAATGGATTAGGCCATTCTAACATCTTGCTCCGCGATAAAGAGAAACTGATAAAAGTCTGTTTCTCAAACTGTCTCTTCCACAGCACTTTTGGTTGAGACATGGCCAGAGCGGATCATTTCCATCAAGTGAATGTCCCTCTCTGCTCTGAACGTGATTCTATCTGAGATTAATACTGATGGGACATGGGGAAGAGCTGAGAAGCTGGCCAATCGCTCACATTAGGTGAAATCAGTTGAAAGCGGGACCTACAGCATCCACAAAGCATCAATTTCAGAACCCTCCACGCTCACCATCCACATGCCCTTCTGAGGCAGACGCCAATGCTTCCCCACTCCGCCATGAAACAATCCTGATCTGGGCAACGTTTCCCACACCTAGCAACCTTCCAACTCTCTAGACAGTCACAGGATGCTCTGGGCTTTAATCTAGTTAGTTCTGACACTAACTACTCAGAGTTAGTGTTACCATCTACAAGTTAAGGGATCACAAGACTGACTTCTTAGCAAGTGCTAGCGAGCCTTTGGTATTTCTGACCCACTAACTAAAGATCACTGGTTCTATGCCCTCACCCCGCAGCCTTCAGACTTTTGCCAGGATAGTCAACATAACTCAGAAAGTGTTGCTTATGCTTGCTGAGTTATTATAAAATCTGTTATAAAGGGAACAGGTAAATACTAGATGTTTTGGTACATTGGACACCATCCAGAAAGGGCTCCTGTCAGTGGACTTGAGGTCTACCATGCTCCTCACACAAGGCTGCTTCACCAACCCAAAGGCCCATAAATTTTCTGGTTCAAAGGTGAATGTTTTAAACTTGTTTAGTATGTGAGTATGTATGTACGACATATGTGTGTAGGGACACACATGTGTGAAGGTCAGAAAACAACTTGTTAAGTTCGTTCTGTTTTTCCACCTTTGCCTGAGTTCCAGGGATTGAACTCAGGTTGTCTGGATCGCCCAGAAACCATTTTATCCTCTGAGCTGTCTCACCATCCCCCAGAAGTTCTTATAATTGCATGGTTACACACATGTGCAAACCCAGCACTCAAGAAATGGGCTACAGGAGATTAATTGCAAGTTCAAGACCAGCCTGGTTATCCCACCCCCCAGAAGTTCTTTTTTTGTTTGTTTGTTTTTTGTTTTTGTTTCTTTTTGTTTTGTTTTGTTTTTTTGTTTTTTTGAGACAGGGCTTCTCTGTATAGTCCTGGCTGTCCTGGAACTCACTCTGTAGACCAGACTGTCCTCGAACTCAGAAATCTGCCTGCCTCTGCCTCCCAAGTGCTGGGATTAAAGGCATGTGCCCTCATTGCCTGGCTTTTTTGCTTTTTCCCTTTCTTTCTTTCTTTCTTTCTTTCTTTCTTTCTTTCTCTCTCTCTCTCTCTCTCTCTCTCTCTCTCTCTCTCTCTCTCTCTCTCTCTCTCTCTTTCTTTCTTTCTTTTTGTATTCTTTTCCCAGACGTTCTTATAACTGCATGGTTGCACACATGTGCAAACCCAGCACTCATGAAATGAGCTAAAACAGATTAACTGTAAGTTCAAGACCAGCCTGGGCTACACGCTGATGTCAAAGATGATGTAAGCTACAAAGTAAGACCTTGTTGCATCTAAAGAAACAAACAAAAAGTTATTTAAAGCACTCAATTTCCAGCCCATCACCCCAGGCCAGTCTTCCCATTGAGCTAGGTTGGTGGACTGCAAGTTTAAACCCAGCTATCACAGGCTTTTTCTGCCACTTGACTCATTCTAAGGCTACTCAGGAATGACTGGAGGTTCAGCAATAGGAAGGACATGTCAGTGGAATCCAGTCCCTGCAACTTGGTGACAACCCAGAGGGCACTGTCCTGATCTCAGAAGCTCCAGGGTCCCCTGGGTCTCCCATCCTCCTTTGGACGACCTGCCTCTCACCTGTCTTTCTGCAGAGGGTCTTTGAAGGTTAAAAGTTTTATAATACACGGGAAGCAATGAGCATAAAACCTACACCAGGAAAGACAGTCAGGAAATTGCAGTTAGTATTAACAATTAGAATATAAAATTATGCTGATTGAGCATGAACTAGCTCCATATCAGAATGCATAGCCTCAAATTCTGATTCCACAATTCTCTAGCTGCATCACTGATAAATCATGTAACTTTTCTACACCCTTGCTTCCTTGACTGGGAAGTGGAGTCATGACTAAAAGAACGAAAACATAGCTTGTCTACAAAACTTCGAGTGCTGAGCACAAAGTCTTTGCTCAACCAAACCTGGATCACAGCTAACACAGTCTACCATTTCCACTACTATGGTGTCCTAGTCCAGTCTATACTACTGTAATAGAGTGCCACATGCTGGATGGGTTCTAATGAGCAGACTATTGGGTCTATTGGGTCACAGATCTGGAGGCTAGGAATTCATGATCAAGGTGTTCCATTTAAAGGGCTCTCTTGCTGTGTTCTAGCTTGGCAAAAGGCACAGCAATCTTGGAGAAGATTTGGGGGTAACGGGGAAGTAAAAGGGGTCCTAGTTTGTCCTTTGAATATGAATCTTCCCCAGCTGCACTGGCATTGGTCCATTCTTGGGTGAGAACTCCCTCTAAGACAATCACCATCAGTATGAGCTCCAGAGGACGCACACTGAGAGCATCAAATATGATCATTATTGTCCTCACCTCTGAATTTTTACAACTCCGTTCCTCTCTGATTTCACTATTAACGTTTTCCGCAGAGTTCAGCTTGCTGCCAAATGAATGGGAAAGGGAAATGTTGCTTGGATGAAGAAAAAAATGAGCCCGAGAGAAAAAACAGTGTGAGTTTCCCTTTTCTTCTCTCATTTCCATCCATCTTCTTACATTTGGCCTCAGTGCATCCCCCCATCCCACCGGAGTCCCCCCTGCATCCCCACATCATGCTCAAATCCCACCCACATCCTATTCACATCCCCCTGCATCCCCATCCCCCATCCTCCCCATGCCCCCCACTTCCCGCCTGCATCTCACTCACATCCCACCCGTACTCCACTGGCTTGAGTCAGAAGTTTTTTGCGTGTTAGGAAAAAGCAGAGGCTCTAAAAACAGCTGTCTCCTGGCCTTTCCCCCTCTTTCTTTCCACTGAACTTTGGTCACTGCCAACATGAGTCTGGGGGTGGGGAGTTAAGGGAGGGAAGGAGTCCTTGGAACTGGGCTGCGGTGAATATTAAAGGTGGCACAAAGGTAGGGAGCTGTCATGCTGTCATTATAAACACAGGACCTGTCAACCCAGCTCTGTGACTTCCTCACTCTCGATTAACATCCTCTCGAATCTGATTGGGTGATCACGGCAGGCAGTTTGGAGTAAGGTATGTGTGCTCATGGAGCCCCAAGCCCAACGACAAGTGCACAGCAGTTGCTTATTAAGTGTCTGATTTCCCTAAGGACTGAGGTTCAGAATTACCCTTTTAACCACTTGTGGTAGGTGATGGAATCTGTGTGTTAGATTTGTGTTTTCATACTTTCTGAGCAATTTCACTTCCAGAAATCCACTCCAGGAAAATAATTAGAGGTAGGCCAAATATGCACCACAGCATATGTTTATGTTTATATATATATATATATATATATCTCAAATATATTGTTATATTTATAACAAGGATCAGTGCTAACATGAATGTCTAGCAAGACGGGATCACTTAAGACTATTCTGACATAACCACTTCACTGGAATTTACACTAACCTGGAATTTTTTTTTCCTATAACCTTTAAAAAATTTTAAAATAAAAATAATTTCTTTAACGTGAAGTAATTTAAAAATTTAGAATTTGATACTATTAAATATGCATATGCAATATAAGTACATATATAAAAAGTAAAATTAGAATTAGAAAAATATGCAAAACAATAGTAGGTACTTCTGTACTATGCTATTTTTTTTTATGTAGCAACTGAAGATTTATTATGTATAACATCCTTTCCTTTTAATCAATTTCCTTATTTATGACAGAAAAAAATCATAACAATTTCTTGAAAATAGCAGGTACAGCCTCTCCAATTATCTCTATATTTCATAGTCCAAAACTGTCCAAAGGTATCTGTCGTCGTCCTTATCCTGCAGTAAGTGGCTTGGCTTCAGTTCTTTTTTTTTTTTTTTAATTTAATTTTATTTTATTTTTTTAATTTACATTCCAAATCACTTCCCCTTTCCCGTTTCCTCCCTCCCCGAAAGTCCCATAAGCCCCCTTCCCTCCCTCTTTTCTCCGTTCAACCCCCTCTCATTACTCTGTCCTGGCGTTCCCCTACATCCAGTCTTTCCAGGACCAGGGGTCTCTCCTTCCATCTTTTTAGAAATCTATTGATATGCTGATTGTGTCTAGGGTATTCTGAGATACTGGGTCAATATCCCCTTATCAGTGACTTCATACCATGTGTGATCTTTTGTGATTGGGTTACCTCACTAAGGATGATATTTTCAAGTTCTGACCATTTGCCTAGGAATTTCGTGAATTCATTGTTTTTAATTGCAGAGTAGTATTCCATTGTGTAAATATACCACATCTTCTGAATCCATTCCTCCGTTGAGGGACATCTGGGTTCTTTCCAGCTTCTGGCTATTATAAATAAGGCTGCTATGAATATAGTGGAGCATGTGTCCTTATTGCATGCAGGTAAAGTCTCTGGGTATATGCCCAGGAGTGGTATAGCCGGATCCTCCGGAAGTGTCATGCCCAGTTTTCTGAGGAGCCGCCAGACTGCTTTCCAGAGTGGTTGTACCAGCCTGCAATTCCACCAGCAGTGGAGGAGTGTTCCTCTTTCTCCACATCCTCGCCAACAACTGCTGTCTCCTGTGTTTTTGATCTTAGCCATCCTGACTGGTGTGAGATGGAATCTCAGGGTTGTTTTGATTTGCATTTCCCTAATGACTAAGGATGATGAACATCTCTTTAGGTGCTTCTCAGCCATTAGATATTCTTCAGGTGAGAACTCTTTGTGGAGCTCTGTACCCCATTTTTTAATAGGGTTACTTGCCTCTCTGGAGTTTAACTTCTTGAGTTCTTTGTATATCTTGGATATTAGCCCTCTGTCGGATGTAAGGTTGGTAAAGATCATTTCCCAGTTAGTTGGTTGCCGCTTTGTCTTTTTGACGGTGTCTTTTGCCTTGCAAAAACTTTGTAATTTAATGAGGTCCCATTTGTCTATTCTTGATCTTAGAGTATAAGCTATTGGAGTTCTGTTCAGGAAATTCTCCCCTGTGCCCATATGTTCAAGGTTCTTCCCTAGTTTCCCTTCTATTAGTTTCAGTGTGTCTGGTTTTATGTGGAGATCTTTGATCCACTTAGAATTGAGCTTAGTGCAAGGAGATAAGGATGGGTCAATTTGCATTCTTCTGCATGTTGACCTCCAGCTGAGCCAGCACCATTTGTTGAAAAGGCTATCTTTTTTCCACTGGATGGTTTTAGCTCCTTTGTCAAAGATCAAGTGACCATAGGAGTGTGGATTCATTTCTGGGTCTTCAATTCTGTTCCATTGATCTACATGTCTGTTACTGTACCAATACCATGCAGTTTTTAACACTATTGCTCTGTAGTACAGCTTGAGGTCCGGGATACTGATTCCCCCAGAGGTTCTTTTACTCTTGAGAATAGTTTTAGCTATTCTGGGTTTTCTGTTATTCCAGATGAATTTTTGAATTGCTCTTTCTAACTCTATGAAGAATTGAGTTGGGATTTTGATGGGGATTGCATTGAATCTGTGTATTACTTTTGGTAAGATGCTCATTTTTACTATATTAATCCTGCCAATCCATGAGCATGGCAGATTTTTCCATCTTCCGAGGTCTTCTTCAATTTCTTTCTTCAGAGACTTGAAGTTCTTGTCATACAGATCTTTCACTTGTTTGGTTAGCGTCACGCCAAGATACTTAATATGGTTTGTGGCTATCGTAAAGGGTATTATTTCTCTTACTTCTTTCTCAGCCTGCTTATCCTTTGAGTATAGGAAGGCTTCTGACTTGCTTGAGTTGATTTTATATCCGGCCACTTTGCTGAAGTCGTTTATCAGCTGTAGGAGTTCTCTGGTGGAGTTCTTTGGGTCGCTTATGTATACTATCATATCGTCTGCAAATAGTGATAGTTTGACTTCTTCCTTTCCAATTTGTATCCCTTTGACCTCTTTTTCTTGTCTAATTGCTCTAGCTAGAACTTCAAGTACTATATTGAAAAGATATGGAGAGAGAGGGCAGCCTTGTCTAGTCCCTGATTTTAGTGGGATTGCTTCAAGTTTCTCTCCGTTTAGATTGATGCTGGCTACTGGTTTGCTGTAAATTGCTTTTACTATGTTTAGATATGGGCCTTGAATTCCTGATCTTTCCAAGACCTTTAGCATGAAAGGATGCTGAATTTTGTCAAATGCTTTCTCAGCATCTAATGAGATGACCATGTGGTTTTTTTCTTTGAGATTGTTTATGTAGTGGATTACATTGATGGATTTCCTTATATTGAACCATCCCTGCATCCCTGGGATGAAGCCTACTTGATCGTGGTGAATGATCGTTTTGATGTGTTCTTGGATTCGGTTGGCAAGAATTTTATTGAGTGTTTTTGCATCGATATTCATAAGAGAGATTGGCCTGAGATTCTCTTTCTTTGTCGGATCTTTGTGTGCTTTTGGTATTAGTGTAATTGTGGCTTCATAGAACGAGTTGGGTAGTGTTCCTTCTGTTTCTATTTTGTGGAACAGTTTGAAGAGTATTGGTGTTAGGTCTTCTTTGAAGGTCTGATAGAATTCTGCACTAAAACCATCTGGACCTGTGCTTTTTTTGGTTGGAAGACTTCCAATGACAACTTCTATTTCTTCAGGGGTTATAGGACGGTTTAGATGGTCTATTTGATCCTGATTTAATTTTGGTACTTGGTATCTGTCAAGGAAATTGTCCATTTCCTCAAGATTTTCTAGTTGTGTTGAATACAGGTTTTTGTAGTAGGATCTGATGATTTTTTGAATTTCCTCAGTTTCTGTTGTTATCTCTCCCTTTTCGTTTCTGATTTTATTAATTTGGATACTATCTCTGTGCCCTCTGGTTAGTCTGGCTAAGGGCTTATCTATCTTGTTGATTTTCTCAAAGAACCAACTCCTCGTTTTGTTGATTCTTTGTATGGTTTTATTTGTTTCTACTTGATTGATTTCAGCCCTGAGTTTGATGATTTCCTGCCTTCTACTCCTCTTTGGTGTATTTGCTTCTTTTTGTTCCAGGGCTTTCAGGTGTGCCATTAAGCTGTTAGTGTATGCTGTCTCCCGTTTCTTTTTGGCGGCACTCAGGGCTATGAATTTTCCTCTTAGCACTGCTTTCATTGTGTCCCATAAGTTAGGGTATGTTGTGCCTTCATTTTCATTAACTTTCAAAAAGTCTTTGATTTCTTTCTTTATTTCCACCTTGACCAAGTTATCATTGAGTAGAGCATTGTTCAGCCTCCATGTGTACGTGGGTTTTCTTTTGTTTTTGTTGCCATTGAAGACCACCCTTATTCCATAGTGATCTGATAGGAGGCATGGGATTATTTCTATCTTCTTGTATCTGTTGAGGTCTGATTTGTGACCAATTATATGGTCAATTTTGGAGAAGGTACCATGAGGAGCTGAGAAGAAGGTGCATTCTTTAGCTCTAGGATGAAATGTTCTATATATATCAGTTAGTTCCATTTGGTCCAAGGCTTCAATTAGATTCACTGTGTCCCTGTTTAGTTTCTGCTTTCCTGAACGATCCATTTCAGAGAGCGGGGTGTTGAAGTCACCCACTATTATTGTGTGCGGTGCGATGTGTGCTTTGAGTTTTAGTAAAGTTTCTTTTACGAATGAGGGTGCCCTTGCATTTGGAGCATAGATATTCAGGATTGAGAGTTCTTGATGGTGGATTTTTCCCTTGATCAGTATGTAGTGTCCTTCTGTGTCTTTTTTGATGACTTTGGGTTGAAAATCAATTTTATCCGATATTAGGATGGCTACTCCACCTCGTTTCTTGGGGCCATTTGCTTGTAAAATTGTTTTCCAGCCTTTTACTCTGAGGTAGTGTTTGTCTTTGACACTGAGGTGCGTTTCCTGCATGCAGCAAAATGCTGGGTCCTGTTTACGTATCCAGTCTGCTAGTCTATGTCTTTTAATTGGGGAATTGAGACCATTGATATTAAGAGAGATTAAGGCATAGTGATTATTGCCATCTGCCATTCTTGACGCTATCTTTATGTTTGAGTGGTTATCTACTTTTGGGTTTGATTCAAGAAGGTTATTATCTCATTTTTTCCAGGGTGTTGTTTCTCTCCCTGTATTGGAGGTTTCCACCTATTATCCGTTGCAGGGCTGGATTTGTGGAAAGATATTGTGAAAATTTGGTTTTATCATGGAATATCTTGGTCTCTCCATCTATGGTGATTGAGAGTTTTGCTGGGTATAGTAGTCTAGGCTGGCATTTGTGCTGTCTTAGTGTCTGCATGAGATCTGCCCAGGATCTTCTGGCTTTCATAGTCTCTGGTGAGAAGTCTGATGTGATTCGGATAGGTCTTCCTTTGTATGTTACTTGGCCCTTTTCTCTTACTGCATTTAGTATTCTTTCTTTGTTTAGAACATTCGGTGTTTTGATTATTATGTGACGGGAGGTATTTCTGTTCTGGTCCAGTCTGTTTGGAGTTCTGTAGGCTTCTTGTATGTTCATCGGCATCTCTCTCTTTAAGTTAGGGAAGTTTTCCTCCATAATTTTGTTGAAGATGTTTACTGGCCCTTTAAGTTGCAAATCTTCACTCTCATCTATACCTATAATCCTTAGGTTTGGTCTTCTCATTGTGTCCTGGATTTCCTGGATGTTTTGGGTTACGCGTTTTTTGCATTTTGCATTTTCTTTGACTGTTGAGTCGATGCTTTCTATGGAATCTTCAGCACCTGAGATTCTTTCTTCCATCTCTTGTATTCTATTGTTGATGTTTGCATCTATGACTCCTGATTTCTTCCCAAGGTTTTCTATCTCCAAAGTTGTCTCCCTTTGTGATTTCTTAGTTGTTTCTACTTCCTTTTTTAGTTCCTGGATGGATTTGCTGAGATCCTTCACTTGTTTGTTTGTATTTTCCTGTATTTCTTTAAGGTATTTTTGCATTACCTCTTTCAGGATTTCTTCCTGATGACCCACGTTCTCCTGCATTTCTCTGAGCGATTTTTGTGTTTCCTCCTCATGGGATTCCATCTGTTGATCCATCGTCTCCTGCATTTCTTTAAGCAGTTCTCGTGTTTCCTTTGTAAGGGCATCTAACCGTTGATTCATTTCTTTAAGCAATTTTTGTGTTGCCTCCTTATGGGCATCCGTCTGTTGACCCATATTCTTCTGCATTTCTTTATGCAAATTTTGTGATTCCTTTGTGAGTGCATCTACCCGTTGATTCATCTCGTTAAGCGATTTTTGTGTTGTCTCCTTGTGCGCCTCCATCTTTTGATCCATGTTCTCCCGCATTTCTCTAAGCGATTTTTGTGTTTCCTTTGTAAGGGCTTCTAACCGTTGATTCATGGTCTCCTGTAACTCTTTATGAGATTTATTTGTGTCCTTCTTGTGATCCTCTAATAGCATCATGAGAAGTGATTTTAAATCCAGATCTTGTCTTTCGGGTGTGGTGGGGTATCCAGGACTTGCTGCTGTTGGAGAGTTGGGTTCGGATGGTCCCACATTACTTTGATTACTGTTAGTAACATTCCTACGTTTGCCTTTTGCCATCTGGATACCTCTGGTGTTAGTTGGTCCTGCTGCCACTGGCTGTTGGTTGGACCTCCTGTGAGCCTGCAAAGCTATTTCTGCCCCCCCCTGGATTACCAGGATTCCCCTGGCACCGATTTCTGGGGCCTGCCTGCTCCTGAGTGACTTTGGAGCCCTAATGTGCTTTGCCCCAAGTGATCTTATATTGGGGAGGCCTTGCACATCTAAAGGCTCAGCCTAGTGGATTCCTGGAGCAGAGGTCGCCAAAGGGAGGCTGGCAGGCTCCTGCCCTGTGCAGGGGTGTGTGATCTCTCCTGGGGGGGGAGGGGGCGTCCCTCTGCCAGGCAGAAGTCCCACAGCAGATCTGGCGCGCTGGTCACTGCAGATCAGCCCAGCACCTGGGAGCAGGTTACACACAAGCTGCCTGAAACCGAAGCGATATTATGCCTGTCTGTCTCTGAGCCTGGTGGTCCCAACTACCTGGTCACTGGAGCAAAGATGGCGGAGGGCACTCTCCGTGGCGCTGCTCACCCTGTGGTCACGATGGCCCGCCGATCTGGCACCCAGACGACCACAGCGCCAACCCGCCCTCGGGCACAGACGGAAGCCCCAACAGGCCGTGTCCCAAGTGATGTTATATCGGGGGGAGAGCCTGGGTACCGGTCTCTCCAGCGCAGTCCGCGGGAACAGAGGTCGCGGAAGGGAAGCTGGCAGGCTCCCTCCCTGCGCGGGGTCCCTCCACCAGGCAGAAGGTCCCACCGCGGAACTCTGTACTATGCTATTATGAAGCTGTTTTGTTTCTATAGACTTCAGCAGTTCAACATGATTTTATTATAATTACACACATGCACAAATGTTTAAACAAAAGGAAATACCCATGGGTATTATAGTAGTTACATTAAAATTACAATTTCCTCTAAAAGTCAAGTTCACTTGATTTCTAGTCTAGAGACAAGGGAAAGGGAAATTTTTGAAGGAATAATGTGGGCTTTTTACCCCTCAGCGTGTAGTGACTGATGTCTGCAGGCCCAGAGCAGGAGCAGGGGGTGAAGAGCCCAGTTCTCTCTATGCCCAGTTCTGTCCCACACCAGTGGCATCAGACTGTACACCCAGCCCCTGTGTCCAAATTATACCCATTCCCAATCCACTGTCTCTTCACCACTACTCAGGCATTTCTGCTCTTGATGAGAAAGGAACAGAGCAGAGTCCTCCGTGGGTCCTGGGAGTGAATCTGGGACTTTTGAGTTGGGAATTCTTGATGTCCTGGTGGCAAAAGCCTATGACAAACAGACAGTGGGCTGCTGGCTGTGAGTGGAATGTTCCCACTCTGGGACCTCCTTGTCCCCTGTGGAGGGACTTGGTGGGAGAGGGCCAGTGATCAATAGCCAGAGAGAAGGTGGGAGTGGGTCTCTTGAAGCCACATCGAATGCTTTCCAAACCATATAAATAAGGCACACTGCATGCAACTTACGGAGTCCCCAGTTTCTCTTGATCATGTGACTCCCTGCAAGAGCAGCTTCTTCTATTCCAACCTTAACCACTCATATTAGCTCTCAGTCACACACTCCACACAGTAAGATGTGTTTGTTATAGAATGGCTACAAAGGGGTTAATTAAAGAGGCTACAAACTTGGGAGGGTGGGTTTATTGAAGGCAGCATCTAATACAGAAGCAGAGAGCCATTGCAGGTGGTTGGGTAAGTTATTGAGAACCCAATTAGAGAGCAGCTGGAGGTAGAGCCAAGCCAGGCTCAAAGCAAGTAGGGACCAGGCAGAGGGACTGACAGCAAATTGGGCAATTCAAGGAGAGGACCAGCAAGAGAGAGCGAACAAGAGAGAGAGCCAATAATTAGTTGCATTCACAAACTACATCATGAGAGGCTTAGTAAAGAAACCACGAAAATGGCCACTCCATGATCGAGGTGGGGGTTATTGTGAGCAAGCGAGAAAAAACATCCAGAGGCACCTGGAAGAGTCCAGAGCATCGAGAAAAAGCAACAGATTGGCCACAGCCAGGGCTTGGGAAGGGAGACCCAGCAGGGCAGGGGAGAGACATAGAGTGGGGATCTGAAGTGGGCAGGGTCAGGCTGCAGCTTTGAAATGTAGAATAAGAACTGCAGGAGCTCAGGACAAGTGGGCTTTGACATGCAACTACAGATATGTCAACGGAAAGCCATGTCTCTTCTGCTAGAGGCAAGGGAAATGACCCCTTTCACAGATTCCTGAGGGAAGCTGGTTTTTATCTATTCACCAGATATCTTTCTTCAGTCGGGGTTGAGCTGGGCCAAGACTGCCACTTCTGGACATATGCACTTCCTGAGACCTAACCTAACCATAGGGACACTGACTTAGTTAGCGGGGACATTCTGCAATGGATCTTAGTACCTCTGGGGACAGTGGAAGCTAGTATACTGCCTAATATATTATAAAGTTTAACCTAGTAGTCAGACACAAATTGTGAGCAACAATTGACTATTATTAAGAAAACAAAAGCCTAACATAATTTTGGCTCTGGCTCTGCAAAATTCCAACCCTCAACAATCACAAAGTTCTAAGCTATCAACCTGGGTCCAGGACTGGACACATTGCAGCCTCCTAAGAGCTTCCTGCTTCCTTCTCTACCCTTCCCAAACCTCTCCTGCCTTCCCTAGTTGTTTCTAGCCTCTCCTCCCCTCTGCAGCTCTCTGCAGCCCTCTCTACCCTCCCCTGCCCTCCCCTGCCCTCCTCTGCCTCCCCTGCTCTCCCCTGCCTCCCCTGCCCTCTCCTGCCTTCCTCTGCCTCCCCTGCTTTCCCCTGCCTCCCCTGCTCTCCCCTGCCTCCCCTGCTCTCTTCTGCCATTGCCCTGTGTCCCAGTCCCCTGTCCAAGCTTTTCAAACAGAAAGTAGACATTCAGTACTTGGCTAAGAACCATAATGCTTTACCAACCTTCGCTACAAAGACCAAAACATTTTTTATCTTCTTTAGGTTTGCACCAAGTTGTATGAAAAAGAAGAATTTCAGCCCTTGGATCCAACTCAGGAGCTTATATTTCCACCTGAATTGATGGTTTGTTCTCCTTCTGGTTCATTTGGTTTTATGATGCTTGTGAGAGGAGGGACACGCCCACCAGCTAGCTCGTCCTCAGTTGTGCCTCTGCCTTTATCTGCTCCTCTGGGTCACTTTGTATTACGTAGCTCTCCAGAGCATTCGTTTATTTGGAATTTTGCCCGTGGAAGGGCTCATCTTGTCCCTGATCTTTCTCATAGTCTAGATCCAGGGCACATATGTTCTGGAACTCAATGTTCTGGTACTCAACACCTATGAGGATCCAAAGAAAATTCAGGACAAGACTAGGAACAGACGAGAGCAGGTCTGAGCTGGCTGTCTCTGTAAGTCAACCACAAGGCACTGAGATGCCCGGTTTACACGGTTTCAAACCATTCCTCCAGGCATCCTTTGGACTCCTTTGTATTTGCTTCAAAGCTTCTGTTAGCAGATCCCCAGCTACCAGGCCCCAAGCTAGACACCCAGGATGTGGTGGAACATACAAACTGCTTGTTCCCAGGGGCAGCTTCCAGCTTTGACAGTGTCCCCATGGGATGTTCTCCTGTAGTGGTGCTCTTGCCTCTCTGCTGCCTCGGTTGTAAGCCTAGGCCACGTCATTCTGCACCGGTCTTTGTGGCTTATTTATTTATTTATTTGTTTGTTTTTTTGTTCTTGTTTGATTGGGTTGGTTTCAGAGCCACTCACATCTTTAAAAGTTGCTGACAGCCAAAAGAGTTTTTGTTATGTAGGTCGTAACTATTGATGAATGTTCTGTGTGAAATTAAAATGGAAAATATTTTAATTATTCATTCATTTTTTATAAGTAACCAGAGAAAGCTTTTAAAATAAAGATTTATTTATTTTTATGTGAATGGATGTTTTGCCTAAATGTGTGTCTGTACACCACATGTGTGCAGTGCCTGTGGAGGCCAAAGAGGGCGTCTGATCTTCTAGAACTGGAATTACTGAAGATTGTTTAGCTGTCATGGGGGTGTGGGTGCTGGGAACCAGACCTAGGTCCTCCACAAAAGCGATAAGTGATCCTAACCACTGAACCATCCTTCCAGCACCAAGAGTAAGCCTTCTAGGATAAATAAAACATTACTCTTGAAAAGCATTCTTTTTTTCATCCAAGGAAAGTCAGTAACAATGGAGTGATATTGTTCTGGGTTTTTTTATATCTCTTTAACTCTGGCTTAAGAGAAAGTAATTAGGTTTGCACACAACTTCAGGCTGCAGACAGGTGTGAGAACACACACTGTGGAGCATTTTAACACTCCACCATGTACTCCAGAGAAAATGTGTAGGAAGAAAGCAAATCATAATCATTGTACTTCCTTATAAAATAGTTTTGACTCTGGAAACACTTAAGTGTGCTCTGGGTGGACTTCCTGAAGTGCTTGCCCTCCACTCTGAGAAGGGCTGGCTTCAGCTGGTGAAAGCATATGAAACATTTAGCAGTCAGAGTTTCCCACATTCCCAGGACCTCTCCTGTCCATCATCCTTCCCCCAACTCAGCACATAGACACATAACTTAATGCAACATTTACAGCAATAAAGGAGATTTCAGTTTACCAGCCCGCCCTTAGTGACAGCTTGTTTCCAGCAGCCTTTTGCCAGGATTTCTGTGTGATGAAATTATTCAGTGAGATGATCTATGAAGACACAGAAATGATACCAAAAGATCTGCCCTGCAGATGCTCCCACAAAGAACAAGAATGTTTTCATAAAATATCTTTGCAAGGAGATCATCAAAGTTTACTTGAAACAAATTAAGCATTCCTGTAAAGGAATTGCAGGAATTAAGGATTCCTGCAAAGCCACTCCTGAGCAAGGGTTGCCTTGTTTAATATTACATGGAAGAAACTGTGGAAACGGGCTTCTTCCAAATGCCACAACCTCAGTTTCAAAGCCTACCAGGCAAGGAAGCTGGTGCCCTGGGGTCCACGCCTTCATCCCGTTAACCACCTGTGTTACTGTGACCAGGCCACGTCTCTGGTTTGGCCCTCATTCCGTTCTTTTCTTTGGTAAAACTAAATGAGTAGTCACAGTGTTTGCTCATTCTTTCCCGCACACTGTAAAATAATGCCAAGTGTGATTTGACCTACTAGGATGGGATCAACTTTAGACAGAAAATACGAACCTCTGAAATGACTCCTGGATCGAATCAAAATAGCAGCACAGAAAGTTCACTAGAGACAAGAAGGGAAGGAAAATAAAATTAACAGTCTGCTTGACTGAGCATGAAATTATCCTCATGAATATTTATTTCACACTCACTCATGTTAATGTGTGGCTACCTATCATAGTCATTTGTTTTAGAGAAGTTGATGGGAGGAAAACCTAAGGAAAGTCTGCCCGTTAACAACTGAGAAAACCCCACGGGTAACTTTGAAGCTCTCAGTTTTCTTGGGAAACATAACCATCAGTATAAGGTTGCCGGCTTTAACCAGCTTGATATTCTTTGATTTTACTGGGTTGATGTTTGGAGCAGGGGGATTTTTTTGCTATTCATCAAGAAAGCCATTTTACCCCATATTTTAGTGACCACTGAGAGCCAAATGACCCTCATATATCACCCTTCATTTTCACACGCATCATGCCAGGCATAGAGAGGGTCCAAAGTTTTCCTAAATTGATCTGGGTACTTAGTAGCCAAGCTGGGATTAGAATGCGGGTCTCCTATCTCATGGTTTATTCTTCACGCTTCTCTGCATTGTAACATCACATAGCCCTCAGGCCGCATGTGCTTAGTTATCTGTTGATAGAATATCATTGTTGGGAGTTCAAGTCTATGATCATGTCTTTGGTTAGGAATAAGGGTTGACATGAGATACCTCAGCCTTTGTCCTTGCATGTTAGAGTCTTGTTTATAAGTTAAGACTTCACTAAAATCTACTTCATTTTTAAGCTATAAGAGGAGAAAAATATTCAAGGGAATGGAATTAATTTAATTATGAATTAAGACTTACATTCTTTCTTTGTTCTGCTATCCATTGCTCCTGCCTGTCCAGTAGTGAGCTGTGAAGTCTATGCATGTTTTCTCACTGACATCACCATTGTCTGAAATTAAATATTGCAGAGGATGGCCGAGGATTCCCAAAATACAGTTCTGACTTTTCGTGGGGAAAGGACTACCTGGATTGCCCCAGGAACCCTAAATGACCTTCTAGAACTGAAAATGGAGTACCCCAGCGCTCCACTAGTGATTGGCAACACCTGTCTCGGTGGGTAACAAGACCCACTTCTGTCTTGCATTGGTGCCCAGATTGCTGAAAGGAGGAGAAAGCTGTAGCACTGACTCACAAAACAGATTCACCAGTTACAGGGTGTCTTCCTTTCCCCTGGCTGATAGATAGCTTGTTGCAAGGCTGCCTTTCCTGGTCCACACTGTACTTTGGCCTTTCGTCTCAACTATAGCATGTGATTAGATTTGGAGTGTAGGGGGTAAGGTTTTCATTTTCTTCCTGACACCTATAAATAGTAAAACAGACCGTTTACTTAACGAGAAAGTCTCAGCCTGAGTAAGGACCACTGAGAAGGGAAAGAGGCTTCTCTCCCCATGATTTCATTTCAGTGAGTTCTAGGTCCTAGTTTTACTTGCAAAATGAAAACCAGCTGTTGTATTCATCATTATTAGCCTCTTCCTCCTCTTCCTCTTCCTCCTCCTCCTGCTCCTCCTCTTGCTCCTACTCCACTTCCTTCTGCCCCCCCCCATCTTTGATGGTACCTGAACTATCACATGGTAGGCAAGTGCTCTGCTACTGAGCTACATCCTCAGCCCCCTTCACCTTTTAAAGTTTTGATATAGAGGCTTGCTGAGTTGCCTGCTTCCTGCACCCCTAGGATTATAGGCATGTGCCACCAGGCCCATTATTATGATAATTCTCCTCTCTTTTAGGGCTTGATATGAAGTTCAAAGACGTTTCTTATCCAATTATCATCTCTCCTGCAAGGATCTTAGAATTATTTGTGGTGACTAATACAAAGGAAGGTATGTTCTCATTTATTCTAAGAAGGTCCATATGCTGCAAATGGCTGGGAAAAAAACCAAAAATTGCTTGACACTAAGGCAATCACAGGCTCGTGTGATGGAGGAAGTCACACTGGCACTCCAGCGCTGAACTGTAACTGACCCTTTGTAAAGAACATGTCTTAAATTTAGAAAATCCTGAAAAAGATTGTAATCCTGTCTTGAGATTCAACTTTTTCTGCAGAGAACCTGGCCTCGAATAATGTTTATTGATTTGCTCAGGCACTCACCCTGCTATGACTAAGGTCCTCGATCTTTGAAGAGTACCTTCCCTGTTGTCTTCACTCCAGCAGCTGAGAAAATGGCTACCTCAGACTCTATCGGGTAGACACCCTCAGTTCTTTCTCCATGGCCATAGAGCCAATCTCAGCGAATGCCCACAGTTCTCCAACAAGGAGAAGCTCAGTGCTCCTCCTGCACAATATAGTACTCAATTCTGTAGGTAAAAGCAAGTCCACAAAAAGTACAAGTAGAATAAAACCATTTCCAAACATTCAGTTTTCAGTTCATTTTCAAGTTACTGGGTTTCTCCCATGAGCCAGACACAGAGCTGTGAGCTAGCCAATAAGGTCTCCCAAGAAAGACACGCTATCTTCCCTCAGCGTTAGTCACACAAGCAGCAGATGAGAGAGAAGTTGTCAGATGATGTAATGCTGTGCCGTTAGTTAGTCATATTTCATCTTCAGCAGAATCTTCTTCCACGGCTAAGAGATGCCTTCTAAATGGTGCTATTTTAGGATCATGACACTTTCAGTTCTTTTTAAACTTCAACTAAAAAGAATCTTGGAGTTTTTTTAAGGAAAGAATAATATGAAGGTAAATAAAAATTTGAGTGCTACCACTTGCTAGTGTAAAGCCAGATACAAAATTACGAGCATCAGATTGAGAGTTGTACGTGTCCATGGTCTTCTCAACACCTTGTGTACTTTCTATTAACACATACATTTAATAAAGGGAAGGATTTTTTTTAATGTTGCTTTTTGAGCCCAGACTTGGTAGCTCATATCTGTCATCTCAGTATCTGAGAGATTGGAATTAAAGGATTTCTATGAATTTGAGGCCAGCCTAGGCTATTCTATAGTGAATTCCAGGACAGCCTGAGCTGTAGAATGTCTCTGTTTGTGTTTCTCTGTCTCTGTCTCTCTTTGTCTCTCTGTCTCTGTCTCTCTTTGTCTCTCTCTCTCTCTCTCTCTCTCTCTCTCTCTCTCACACACACACACACACACACACACACACACATACACATGCACTTGCTTGTCATCTTGTAGGAGCAGCTAGTGCAGAAGAGCATGTGCTGTGCTGGGGAAACGCCTACCTGACTGGTACAGTCCTGGAAAGCCTCGTCTTGGGGTAACTGGGAACTCGGGGACAATACACAGGTGCACACACTAGGTTTGCCAGGGTTACCATTCTCACCCTGGTTTCAATGCTTCTGAGTCACGTCTCAACCCTGTCTCTGAGCACTCAAGTCAGTCTTTATCTTGCCATCAAATGGATCCTCATGTAGTAAGCCTTCTTTCAACATCCACTGGGTTGTAAATAGATCCCTGATCTATAATTTCCAGTTGCTTGGATCTCTATTTGTTCAATGATAAATCACAGTCAAAGGAAGGCAGATCAAACAAGCTGATAGCCTGAGTTCACAGTGGGGAATGAAAAGCCATGGAGGGTAGAGAGGTAGACAAGTAAACAGATCTCCTCTCTCTAGACAAGTCTTTAGACTTGTGAGCTGGGCTGTTTATTCTAAGTTGACTGACTGGACAAACAAATCAAAACCTTACCAAAGAGAATTCTGCCCAGAGAAGAATCATCTGCCACACCCATTGACATCCACTGAAGCAACCCTTCCTTTCCCAAGGACGATCAGCAAGCCATGTTAGACAAGTACCTGCTCACTGCAGAATCTTCTCTTCACAGCCCTTTTGCTTAACTTGCCAAAAGTTAAATCACTAGCTCCCTCTGCTGAGTGTACACCTATAAATCAGAATCTAAAACATTTGTGCTCTTGGAAATGAAAGCAGTTATGAATTATAATTTTCTCTATAGGAAGTCGGTGACAGGGCACAATGTGCAAAGCAGTGATGGACTAGCTGGACTCGCATCACCGGGAGGCACCTTCCAACACCCCTGCCACATTGTCCTAGCACTTAGTGTAACTGACATCACACCATTTATTATTTGTCTAGTTTTCTCTTTCCCTACTGAATGCTGACTTAAGAGGAGACCTTGTCTATATTCTTTACCCTAGGGTGATGAGCTCAGTAGATGCTCAGAAATAGTTATGTAGCGGATGAGGCAGGTCTAAATTTATTCATGGTGTCTTTTAGGGTAGTGATCCAACCAGAGGATAATAGAATACTAATCACACAAAAACAGATGCAGGTTTACTAGTAAATAATAAATGAGAGAGGAAAGACTGGGGAGATGGCTTAGTGGTCAAAACACTTGTGGTCCACACAATCCTGAGGACCGGAGTTTGGATTCCCAGAAACATGAGTAGGTGTGTGAATGGCCTGCCTTTCATTCTAACTTAGGAAGGCAGCAGCAACAGAAGATCCCTAGAGCAAACTGGTTATCAGGACTATCCACATCAGCAAACTCTGGGTTTGATTGAGAGACTCTGCCTCAATGAATAAGGAGGAAAACTGATGGAAGACATTCCTAAAATCTTTTATGTGCACACATATGGCAGCACAGATGAAAACACACACACACACAAAAACACACTTACCACACTCACATGAAAATGGGAGGAAAAAAATAAATGTGAGGGCACATGTGGACAAGGAAATGGAATCCAAGTTCAACTTTTAAATGGGAAGGTTTGAAATGAACCAAGGAAGCAAGTGTTGTGCAAGTCAACAGAGATACAGTGGTCTGAAACAGGTCTTCACACTGCTGCGCTGACACTTATCATCAGCTGCTGAGGGGAGACATCACACAAACTGCATGGAAGATCACAGCTATGACCAGGGATGTACAAGAGAGCCATGTGATGTAAGGGGGCAGGTCTGACGAAACTACAACTCGGGAAGGCAGATCTGAGAGCAAGAGGGTGGGAGGCAATGGATGGAGAAGGTGGGAGACTGCGTATTCAAAACACCAGGGTCAGAAAACAGTACCTGATGCTGGGTCAGAGAGTCTGGGCAGAAGGCAGTAGACAGCCACTCAGTCCTCAGTGAGGGAGTGAGCACTGGCTGCCTGGTGTGTTTGGTTGCCTTTCAGGGATCATGTATTATTTTTGCTCTCTCTTCTCCTTCATATTTATAAGGTGGTCTAATTTTTCTGAGTGAGAAAGACAGCTTCATAATCAACTCTTGATGTCTTTCCTCATTTCCTGGCTTACAGAATATTAACAAAGCTCTCTCACCCTCAGGGCTGACACTGGGCGCTGGCCTCAGCCTGACCCAGGTGAAGAACATCTTGTCTGATGTGGTCTCCAGGCTCCCCAAGGAGAAGTCACAGATATACTGTGCTCTCCTGAAGCATCTGAGGACCCTGGCTGGGCAGCAGATCAGGAATGTGGCTGTAGGTTCTTTGCACCTTCCTCTGGGTGGGGACTCTTTAAGGAGGAAAGATAGCATTGATCCCTATTTCTGTTTCTGGTCGTATCCATTTGTGTTTTCCACATGGCTGAATGAGACGTTACCCACTTCTAGCTCCCTGTGGAGTAAGCCACTTAAATGACCAGGTTGGTGTGCAGGGATGACATCTTCCTAATTCATCAACATGACTTGGATACTTTAAAGAGCCTCAGCAATGTCATCACTCCAACCACACCTCACCCACTTCTCTGGCCCCACGCTCATAGCCCCACCTCCAACCAATACTTAAACGAAATTTGTGTGGCTTCACTTAATCATGTTTTGTCTGCTGTCAGGCAAGCTTCCCATGCATAACTGTGGAATAATGTCCTCATCCATATTCCACAACTTGAGCTCCTTCCTAACAGAGGTGGTTTTCACTGTGTTCCTACTTTTGTTTTTTTGGGGGGTGGGGTGGGGTGGGGAGGTTGCTGTTGTTGTTGTTGTTTTGCTTTGCTTTGCTTTTTTTTTGCAAATAATTAAAAGAATAAATCATTGCTGTAAACATTTCAGATTTTGCAAGAAAACCTGGAGCCATGCTGTTATGTTTTATTCTAATTGCTGAATTATCCTGAAAAGAAACACTAGGTGCAGTGTACTTTAACACTCACAACAAAAGCCTGGGGATGCTTATTAATCTTTCGTTTAGTCCTTAGGTGGTCACATTATCAGTAGACTGCCGACCTCTGACCTCAACCCTATCTTGGGTGTAGGCAATTGCATCCTCAATGTTGCTTCAACAGGTGAGTTGCTGAGTTCCCTTCTAAGTACAGGTGACAGTTTCTCAGACACTAAGCATAGAGACGTGGGGTGATGGGAGCTCACTGTTTATACCATTTGATCCAGTGGAAAGACTTAGAAGCACACACATCAGGAAGATAGTAAGCAAATGGCACACTTCAAGAAAGTGAGAATTGTCAATAAACCCATTGCTACTTGATTTTTTCTTTTATCTGGTTGTGTTATGTATTTCCGTTAATTGCCAACCTGATAAGATCTATAATCAGTAAGTGACAACTCTTTAGGAAGATCTGTAAGGGATTATCTAGAGTAGGTAGGTCTGCAGCTGGGCATGCCTGTGAGTGACTGTCTTGGTCAGGTTAATTGGGATGGAATGACCCACCCTCGTGGAGGGCCACACCATTCCTTGGTCTTGGGTTCTGTACTGCAGAAGGAGGAAACTAGCTGAGCAGACAAGCACTGCTCTCTGTTGACTGTCTACGGATGCCATGAGAACAACAATTCCAGCCTCAAACCATCTTGCTTCCCCATTATGACAGACTGGACCTTTGAACTGTGAGCCAAAATAACCCCCTTTTCCCCTAACTTTTTCTGTAGACACTTTGTTGTTGCCAAGACACAGATCATCGTCAAAAGCCCCGCAGCTGGCTCACATACAGAGGCTGCATTGGTGCACCGTAGAGTTTGTGCTCATGGTGCCTCTGCCTAGTCTCTAACTGGTGGTGATTCACATCATCTGTGCTTATATATTTAGGCTCTAAAACGATCATTAACTTCCTTTAAAGCTAAACTTCAGTACTTTAAAGTTTAACTCTCATGTACCAAAGGCACAGAACACTTTAGACTCTAGACATGGGCAGGAATCACACAGCAAGCAGTTCCCAGCAGACTTTAACTGAAGTTGGCTTGATTCTGTCTCTGTATCACAGAGTATCGTTTGCCAGTCACAAGCTGAGGAGTCGGATCACAAGTGGCAACACTTCAGACCCCAACCACGAATTGGGTCTCTGGAACTTCTGACCAAAGTCAGGGCCATGGCCCTACCCTTTCTATTATTTTGCTACATTGGCTCCCCAAAACCCAGGCAAGCCCTTGACCGTGTTTGCCCGTTTGCTGTGGGGGATGTTGCAAGGGTTACTGGGAGCAGTGGGTGAAGCACACACAGGACAAAGCTTCTGGGGAAAGGTTTAATGCTTCTAAGTCCTCTCCAAGCTCACCACCCTCTGGTCACCTCCATACATTCGGGACCCAGCCTTTAGAACCTCATGGTAGATGTGGTTGAGGATGCCACTGATGTTTGCTAAAGTATCAATCCTCTGATCACATGGTTGGTTACCTTGGCAACCAGCCATTCAATTGCCCACTAAGAGTCACTTCATTAATGAAAATGATGCTTCTTTCATACAGGAAACTCCAGGGAATTTAGAAGGTGTGTTAAATACTCTTACCTCTCAGGAAATTATACAGGTCTAAGAGTGCCAAATCAGCAAACAGAACAGAAAACTAAACTCTATAGCAAGACAGACTCCTTGTAGCTCTTCTGTTCACAAGAGCTCTAGAGATTGTCAGAGACTAGGGCAAAAGCCAAATATGTATTTCTTACTAGTTCACAATATTGCAAGTACTGTGTGTGCATATGCATGCATGCATATGTGTCTGTGCACGTGTGTGTGTGTGTGTGTGTGTGTGTGTGTGTGTGTATTGGATAAAACTCAGGGCTTTGAGTGTGCTAAGCAAGCTCTCTAACATTGATTTGTACCACCAGACCATTCATGGGTTATGTTATGGAAAATTCTATAGCAGAATCCCCAGGAGCGGGTGATGTCAAAGGCTACTAAACAAATGGTCATTTATGCTGACCTTGTCAAATAAACTTATTTGAAAAGGAAGTTCCAGTAGGACAGGACAGGGAAGTAGTCCCTGTGTGGTAAGAGAAATGACAATGAAAATTCTTTCTGACTTACAACTTACACAAGAAAAATCAGTCTGTTTTCACTTGACAATTGGTCAAAAAGTGTAGTCGTTAGTTTGACCCCATCCTTTCTATCAGTCTGGCTCCTGGATGACTGTTACCTCTGAGCACAGAGCACATCCACCTTCAGAGGACAGAGATTCATCCTCACCTAGGCTCAGCAAGAAGACCTCCCCAAAGAGTTCTCAAAATGTCACAAAGAAACAAATATTTCACCTTCCCTAGGTGGCTTTCTCTAGAAGCGTAATGTTTACTTCTGGGTCTGTGTTTTAGAATTTGGGTTTGAAATAGTTGTATGAATTTATGGCTGCTATCATCCACATCCTCACAAGCCACATCCCATTGCTTACCACATCCTTCAGACACATGAGGTCCTTGTCCTCTCTCATTCATACGTTCCCTGCCCACCCCCCACATATCATCTGGCATGGTGACCACACACACACACACACACACACTGATTCAGGTTGTTCTGCCCCATAAGTCATGCACTGTAAGCAAGGCAGAGAGTTTCCCACACACTGGATGACCTTGCTACTGCAGGGAGAAGGCTGCTTTCCCAGATGAGAGTCAGGTCCCGGGGTAGTCAGAACATCACAGGTAGCTATTTGCCCATTTATTTTCCATTTTGGAACTTGGTTTTAGAAGAAGAATACCACTGGATTCAATAACAGAGTGGCAATGATCTAAGCCTTTGATAAAGTGTTTTTCCCTTCACAGAAGGAACACAGCAAATCCCTCTGACTGATCATTTTCTTGCTGGAGTTCCAGATGCAAGCCTGAAGCCAGAGCAAGTGCTCATCTCCGTTTTCGTGCCACTCTCCGGGAAGGTATGAGGTCACAAGGTTAATAATAGTCACTGGCATCTCTCTCCCTTCTTAATCCTGAATTAGCTTTGGATAGAGAAGCACAGAATTTGTCACAAATAACTTATGCATGCAGAAGTGCAAATAATATCAAATTAGATGTAGCCAGCTCCTTCAACAATGTCTTGCAGCATCAGGACGGTGTACTATTTCCTCACACTTCTTCAGCAGCATTAAGGCTCAGGACACTTAAATCCAGAAGCAGCTCAGTAAAAAGGACCAGTTCCCCTAATGCGTAACTGAGGAGATTGCACTCCAAGGAAGTTTTATCATTTCAACCAAGATTCGTGGTGAAAAGTTGGGGGAATCAAGTCTCCAAGCCCCCATTAACCACAGAAGAGCTAAGTAAAATAAAGGAACATTTTAAACATCACTTTGGCCTTACTGTACTATTTTAATGTTTTCTTTAAATTAATGATAACTGCAGAGAAGTCCATGAGGCACTAGTGACCTCTGGTTATACAAAGATGCTCTTAGCATCCCAGGATTTCCTGTGGCCACTGATGGAGAACTATAGCTTTAGCTCACTTTTTGTTCAGCAACAATATCTGTTTTCCATCCAGAGACTTGGGCAAATGTTACTATTGTAGCTCAGGTTTTGTTTCTGAGATCGGTTCAACCAAAAACTGAGACCCAGTCATCACTGCCACCAGACTCCTTGTTGATACTTGTCCGCAGTGCCGTCATTCTGTCGACATTTATTGAGAGACTTCTGATCAGGTAGAATGCCAAGGACATCATAGTCACTTTCATTCCCCCAAAACATTAATAGATATCTTCCTCTGCCAGAGTTTACAGATTACAGTTTTAGCTAAAGTTCAGCGATGTGGCAGAATACATTAAACAATAAAACTGGAGATTTGCTGTTTTTGATTGGTCAGAAAATCCCAACGTGCAGAACCTTGTAGGCTAACGTCGAAGAGGTTATGACTTCAAAACAAGTTTTGCCAAATTGAGAAGAGAAATGGTGTTCTAAGCATGGAGTCTATTCCAGAGTTCATGTGTTTTAGTGAGGGTATTTGTAGCAAGTGGGGTGACACTGAAGTTAAAAAGTATATTCCATATGACATCACCCATGTCATGTGCCTGTCACCCCGCAAAGGTCATCATCCTAAATCAGTTCATAAAGATAGAATCAGGTAAACCTAAGTTAGGAGACAGTCCACAAACAGTCTATGATTCCCCAAATCAGTGTCGTGAAAGAACAAAAGCAGAAAACTCTTGTAGAACAAAGAAAGTAAGAAAGCTGTGAAGGTATCACCTTCATGGGTAAGGCACACACGGTGGTGGAGGTTGTGGGGGAGTCCTACTTCCCTGCACACAGAAATGTGCACATGGGCTGTACATTAGATAATAGCATTGTATCATTGGGTTGATAGGCTTGCTGCTAATAATGCTATTGACCCAGAGCTATGGGGAAAGTCCTTATATTTTAGGAGTTATATATAGAAATATTTAGAGATGAAGCATCAGGATGCTAATGACTCATTTCAACTTTGAGTGGAAGAGTATGTCTTAAGCTGAAGGGTGGGAATACATGATTCATCGCTGGCGAAGCCACAAATCTAAGTGAAGGAGATATATTTATTTATGGCTCTGTTCTTACGACTGTTATAGATTTGGACCATTTCCAAGTAAATAGTCATTCTTCTCATTTTCCAGTGGGAGTTTGTATCAGCTTTCAGACAAGCCCCACGTCAGCAAAATGCATTTGCAATAGTGAATGCTGGAATGAGAGTCGTTTTCAAAGAGGATACAAGCACCATTACGGACTTGAGGATCTTATACGGAGGGATTGGTGCCACCACAGTCAGCGCAAATAAGTCCTGCAAGCAGCTGATTGGGAGGTGACTTACAGAGCTTTACTCTTACTGTATGAGTCTCTCGTCCTTTGAGTAGCGGCACCTGACCTGGTTGGCAAAGGGGAGGGGGTGTGCCTTCTCTCTATGGAGTACAGCGCTTGAGTAAGCACAAGAAAACAGCACCTACAACGGCATTGGTGGGTGTCATGATATGCCTGTGTGAGGAGATAAACTTGAGCAGCCTCTGGTTACAGTTTAGGTTCATTTTGGTATTAGATGCTCATTTGGCCCTGCCCACACTGAGCTGGCCACATTCCCTCCTTGTGCTTAGGTGCTGGGATGAAGAAATGCTGGATGACGCTGGCAAGATGATTCGTGAAGAAGTGTCCCTCCTGACGACAGCCCCGGGAGGAATGGTGGAATACCGAAAGACTCTTGCCATCAGTTTCCTCTTCAAGTTTTACTTAGACGTGTTGAAGCAGTTGAAGATGAGGGTAAACTTGTGTTTGCCTGTAGGATGCCCTGGGGAAGAGAGTTTGTCCTAGATGCTTCTCCAGCTGCTGGGAAGGTTAAGGAAGCACCACGTGCTGACACCATCATAGTTCTGCTTGCAAGCTACATTTCTGAGGCCCATTCTCAGTAAAACCCAAAGCTTTCAAGTTCACTCAAACGTTCCCAAAGCAATAGAAACAAGTCAGTAGAGATGCTGCAAAGACACTTAAAATCCTTTGTCAGCTCAGTCTTCACAGGAAGCACTTTCCATTAAACAAACTACATGTCTTCATTTCAGGACCCCCGTAGATACCCTGATATCTCGCAGAAACTCCTACAGATTCTGGAAGACTTTCCTTTGACCATGCCTCATGGGACGCAGTCGTTTAAGGTGAGTCTATTTTCTGAAGGAATATAATAGCTTAAAGAGGCTGCATCTGACTTTTGGCCTGGCTTTACTTTGAATTTCAAGTTGCTACTATGTTGTGTTGTCGTTATTTACTTTTTATGGTTCTTTGTGAATTTCACATCATGCACCCCTCCCAGTCATCTCCCCTTCCCCTTGTACCTGCTCTCTGCCCTTGCAACTGCCCTGTTGTGGAAGCCTCTTTTGTTCACACGTCTTTGCTTGCAAATGTTCGTTGCAATGAGCCACTGGTCTGGTTCGAGGCCTCTGGGTACTGCTACTCTATCAACACTGGATCCTTACTGGGACTCCGCTCAGATATTTGGTTGTTGTCCTGTGTCATGGAGATCTGGTAGCTTTGGATCTGTAGGACTGGCCCTTTCATGAACTCCAGTCAGTAGGGTAGGTGTTGGGATGGGATGATTCAAAGCCCTGGATTTAGGCCTGAGATCTGAGCTGGTCAGCCTGCTGGCTCTCCCGCCATTGGGGCTGACTCACCAGCAACCACCAAAGCCAGGGCCACCTCTACTCTGCTGCCGAGGCAAGGTGCAGGGGCCCGCTCTCCAAAGTGTTGCCTCTGGTGAGGGACAGGATCAGTTCTCCCTCTCTGAAGACCTCTGGGCCAACTTCCCTGCCTGCTGCAGGTGGTGAGGAGTGAGGAAAGAAGAGGATATCTCTACCTCATCCACACCACCGCACTGGTGATGAGTGGTAGGGTCAGATCTCCCACCCTTGTATCCTTCTGGCCAGCTCACTCCCAACTCTCACTATGTATAAGCTGCTAGGAGCGGGGTCAGCTCTCCTGCTCTCAAGCCCCCAAGGCCCGCTATCCCATGATGGTGAGGGTAGGACCAGTTCTGCACAGCCTTCAGACATCAGCATGTTCCCGTACAGCAGCACAGACCAGGGACTTCCACCTGGCCTTTGGTGGTAACAGACCCCTGCTGCTGTAGAGCTACAGACCCAGATATGGTCGCAGCACAGGCCAGGACCCCACCGTGTTCCCAGGTGGTGTCACCAGCTACTCACATCAGGCTGTTCCTCACTATCCTCAAGTGTCCAGTTCTACCTCTCTTCGTCGTGCCCCACCCTTCTGTTTCTTTCTCTTCCTTTTCTCCACCACTTACTTGCTCCTCCTAGGGGCTCCTGGGGTGTCTGAGTGTCTAGGGTCATCTCAGGAGTGCTCTGTTCTGCTGGTGCACTATGGCCCCAGGCAGGGCTCATCTCAGGCATGGTCTGCTCACCCCTTAGGCCTGCACAGTGCAGCATTGGTGGTCGTCTAAAGTTAACTCTTTGTCGGGGCCCCCTGGAGCCAAACTGGTGATCCTTTCAGGCTCACTTTTCTCAGGGAATCTTAGGCTACTAACCATTCAGATGTTCACAGGTCAGAGCACTGAGTAGACAGAAGCTCTCTTCTCTGCCACCTACTGACACACATGTGGCACAGCATGGGCTCAGCTATGGAACGGTTTTCATCAGCAATAGTCAGTTAGAAAATGCAGTAGAATGCTGGGGTCCTACAAACGAAAGCAAACAAAAAAACTAAATTCCTAGAAATGAAACCAGGAAAAAATATACAGCGAGTATATAAAATAAACTTTTAAATTTTGGATAAACATTCAAAAGAAAGCATTTAAATAAAAAGAAATGTAATGCACAGCTAGGAAGACATAGTATATAAAGATAGCAATTTCTCCTAAATAATGTATATATCAAATATATTCCCAATCAATATACTGACAAGAGTTTTGTAAATTTTGATTTTAAGGTTTATTTAGAAATATGAAAGTAGTCATTTATTAAGAAAAAGAAAAAAAGCAGTAGTGAGGATTGTGCCCAACCCTACTCAGCCCAGAGATGGAGTCTGTAGCTCTAATGGTAAGTGTATAGGCATTGTACGATTAAACGTGGTTATTATAGGATACAGGAATAAATTAAAAAGAACCATAAAGCCGCACCAAGTCCAGGAACAGACCAGGAAGTGTGTCATCATGAAAAATAAAAAGTATATTTCAAATAAACAATAAAAAGGAGAGTTTAGGTAGAGATTTCTGTTCAAGTCACTTTAAAAGCAAAAAAAAAGAAAAAAGAAAGCAAAACAAAAACAAAACAAAACCAAAGCCATGTTTCCCACCTTACAGTGAATGTAAATTCCAGATCTATTAATTTTTAAATAGTAAAACAGCACCATGAAATTACTAGGTTAAAGAGTGTGCAGATTCTTTTTGAGTCTGAGTCCTCCAAATACGACCTCAAACCCAGACAGAAAAAAGTCCCGACAACTACAGCTAAATAAGAGAGAATGCGTGAGCGATAAGAAACAGTCACAGCAAAACCTTACAGATTAATAGACACAAAGAATTGGCAGATCACTGGGGGAGAAAATGAACTTACAATGTTAAAATGTACAGAGTCTCGCTCAGAATTTTTAAAATGCATTTTAAAGCAACAGTGAGATAAAGTTTCAGTCTACTGGATAGGAGTAATTTACATTTTGATAGGGCCCAAGTCTCATTGGACTTGAAGTATTTTTCTGCAAACACAGTATCTGTTTAATAAAGTTACTGAAACAGAACAACCTATTTGTAAAGATAGTTGGGGGAGGGTGTCCAGGAGCCCAGCAGCAGGGGGCAGCAGAGACCTCCTTCCTGTGTTATTCAATTCATGTCCTGGTTTTAGGAGAGTTGCTGTGTGTGTGTGTGTGTGTGTGTGTGTGTGTGTGTGTGTGTGTGGTGTGTGTGTGTGGTGTGTGTGTGTGTGGTGTGTGGGGGTGTGTGTGTGTGTGTGTGGGTGTGTGTATGTGTGTGTATGTGTGGGGTGTGTGTGTGTGTGTGGGGTGTGTGTGTGTGTTGTGTGTGTGTGTATGTGTGGGGTGTGTGTGTGGTGTGTGTGTGTGTGTGTGTGTGTGTGTGTGTGTGTGTGTTAAGCTGGGTTATCATGTCTTGTCATCTTCTCAGTGGTGGTGAATGTTCGGGTGGCTGCTTGCTGGATCTTACCTGGAGAGCCTTCTTACCTGGTTCCATGTTATTCTGCTGAGGAGACATGAACTAATATTTATCTGTTCTCCCCACCTCGGGCACCACTGACAGGAGAAAAGAATGAGCCCATCCAAGTCCAGCTTGGTCAAATGATGAATGCATTGGACTAATTTACAAGGGCATAGATGAGGGATTACTCACAGGACTTCCGGTAGGTCCCACCCCAGCATAGAGAACATCCTCCTGACCTCTCTAGTCACTCACAGAGAACTCAGACTCCTGCTTCCATCAGACTTCCTGCTTACCCAGGCCTGTGCCCTCTGCTCCCATTAAAGAAGGCTGCCCTGGGCCCAGCTCAGCTGGCTGTCATGGCGAATGTCTTTGTTCTTAACTAACGCAGATTAGCTTGCAGGGAATGTGGTGACGTTTTAGCCCTTGCTATGATAAAATACCTGAGATAAATCAACTTAAAAAGAGGGCAGGTTTACTTGGCTCATGGTTTCAGGAATTGGCTCCAGTTTGGGGAGGACGGTGGTGAGGCAGACGTCCTGGGGGACAGTGTGTTGGGGAACTTACTTTCCGGCAGCCAGGAAGTAAATATGAAGAGGAGAAAGCGCCATGGTCCTGATATTTTCTTCAAGGGCATGGCTCCTTGTCACCTAACTCCTTTCTGCTGGGCTCTACCACCTCTCAGTATCACCCCGGGCTGGTCACCAGGCCTTCATCACGTGAGCCTTTGGGGAAATAATTCAGACCCAAATTATAGAAGAAAGCATAAGGAAACTCCATACCTGTGTCTGTCCCATCAACTACAAAGCTGCCTTTAGAGGTCTTGATGTACCTTTCTCTGGGCAGACACGGGCCGTCGCCAAATCCAACTTGTATCATCTTCAGTGTGCATGAGTACCTTCTCTGTTTTATACAGTCAAGCAACAGGAAAGAAGACAAACCCAGTTTAAGTCGAACTAGGCTACTTTAGAAAGCTTGCCTCAAGAGAATGGGAAAGATACCCACCGACCAAAGATCCTCCTGACCCGTGAGCAGTCTCGCTTAATCATTTTGCTCTGTCCTCCATTCTTTCAACACAGGATGTCGACTCCCAGCAGCCTCTGCAAGACCCAATCGGGCGTCCCATCATGCATCAGTCTGGCATTAAACACGCCACAGGGGAGGCAGTATTTTGCGACGATATGTCTGAGTTGGCAGGGGAACTCTTCTTGGCAGTGGTAACCAGCAGCAAGCCACATGCTAAAATCATGTAAGCTATGATGGCAAAGTCGGGTGGCTTGGGATACCCAGCAGGTACTTAGGGACGTGGTTGCCGCTTAGCAATTAATCCTACCCAACATACTGAAAACACAATCTGAGTATGTGTCCTGAAAGTACAGGACAACAGGATGACAGGAAAACTGTGGGCTTGGGAGTGCAGACGAGGATGCTGAATGAGCCACTTTCGTCTGAAGACCTGGTCACTGTTATCTAAGAACTTAATGGGACAAGAACAGCTTTCCTGTCTTGTGCAGTCCCCAAAACTGTGATTCTCTGACTTTTATGAATGTCTACCTTCAGAGGAGCCCAAACTCCTCAAAGTGCCAGCACCTGAGCACTGGCCTAGGAAGCAGAGACTCACCCTAAAAGGTGAGGGTAGTCTGTGCCCAGGGGACCAGTGTCCTCCACCCCCTGCGGTGTCTGTTTCTGTTAATACCCCGCAGTGTGGACTTGCCTCCTGATGTTCATGTGGCTCACAGGACGGTTCTCAGAGTTCCCATCCTCACACGGGACAGGGTCCTTGCCACTGGGTGACACACTGTGCTTCTGTTTCTTTCCTAGCTCCCTTGATGCCTCCGAGGCCTTGGCATCACTTGGTGTGGTTGATGTGATAACAGCTCAAGATGTGCCTGGTGACAACGGCAGAGAAGAAGAAAGCCTATATGCCCAGGATGAGGTAGCGTGATGATGGTATCTAAGGCTCTCATGGCTCAGTGAATGTAATGGCAGCGGACACGGGTTTTATATCCACATACACATATGTATGTATATATGCATGTGTATATATATATATGTGTGTGTGTGTATATATATATGTGTGTGTATATATATGTGCATGTATACATATACACGTGTACATATACTCGTGTATATGTGTATACACATATTCTCTTCCTAATGACCTGAGACTACCCGCCTGTACCAAGCCTTGTTTTGTAACTGACATGAGGCAGCGAGAACAATCTAGGCTGGTTTACTTCTCTTTCTTCTAAGATGAAGACATTGAGGCTCACAGGCTTTGGTAACTTATCCGAGGCACATTGCTGGTGGTGGCTGAGGCAGTGTTCACACCAGCCCATGCTCTGCACTACGAGTCCCTCCCCCACCATCCCAAGCCCTTCTTCCCGCCTGGCTGACAAGGCCCTGGTGGCTCCAACTCCCCTTCCCTCTGTGTGCCGTTGCTTCTCCCCAGGTGATCTGCGTGGGTCAGATTGTTTGTGCTGTGGCTGCCGACTCTTACGCTCACGCCAAGCAGGCCGCGAAAAAAGTGAAGATTGTCTATCAAGATGTGGAGCCTATGATTGTCACAGTTCAAGTAAGTTCCGGTCTGCTCAGCCTTTGGGCCAATTGGCAGTGAGTTAGCAAGAGTCGCTAGGTGTCCCGAGATGCAATCCTTATGAAATTTCTTACCCTATGGCAGTTGTCACGCACTCTGCTGATAACAGACCAAACAATGGGTTTTTGTTTGTCTGTTTTCCTTTTCTTTCTTTTTTTCTGCCTTCCACTGCCTTCCTCTTTCTATCAGATCCTTCTGACCGGAAATGGGTACTCTAATCCCACTACAGACCTCTCCCCATTCCCCCCCCCCCGCCCCAGTGGGCACTGGCTCTAAGGGCACCTGAAACAAAATTGTCTGGTTTTGAATCTTAGAAAGTTTACGCTTTGCCTCTTAGGCGGATTTGAAAATTTGGAAATTTGGAATAATTTTCTCTCACCATTGCCCTGGGTTCCAGCAGCCCAGGCTCTGGGCCATCTTTAAGCGTTCTGTTGCCTTCCGTGGGACTGGCCCACTCCCCCGAGTGTGAAAAGGACCCTACTTTGCCCTTTTTTTCTAAAGTCCGAGGTAAACTACAGCCATTCCTTCTTGTGTTTATGGCAGGCCCACTGGAGAAGGAAGCTGCTCCAGTCCCCAGCAGAGGGATAGTGACAGGAATCAACCTCCTCGTTGTTTGGCAGACCAGACAGCTACAGCCCACTGAACACTCTGTTTCTTTACTAAGAGCCCGGGGAGAATTGTCCACAGCTTTATACAGTGGAATCAAATGTAGTAAATTTTTTATCTCAAATCAGAGGTTTCTGCCCTGCCTTTGATCATTCAGTTCCCAGATAAAAGACATGAAACATTTATATTTATAATAAGCCTTTAAGCACTAGAGCTGGGCAGAGATCTACCCTCTAAGCTATTTTGCCTTCTTCCCTATGAATAACCCCGAGATGTACTTTGTCGTATTCTGCCTAGGCCGTTCTTACTCCCATTGGCCAGAGCTCATGGCCATGTTTTCATGATTCACCTGTCCCATGGTTATCGGCTCCTCTCTCCACCTTCTCTCTCCTTCCTCTCACGCTCCTGCCTCAGACCCCAAGCCTGGGAACTGAAACCCCACCGCTCTTCTGCTCAGTTATACAGGCCGTAGGCATCTTTGTTCAACCAACAGTTTTAAATTAAGGTGGAAGGTCACACAGCAACACTTGGTTGTGTGTGGATTCTCTCTGCAGTTGCTTGTCCTGGAGGATTGTATGGTACACCTGCAATATGTTTTATACAATAGTATGTTAACATAGTTTCATTTTATTAGAGACATATGCTGGAGGATTGTCTTATTTCTCAGTCTTAATAGGAATTCCCATAATGGCCAAAACTTCTAATACATGTGTAATTACAGAATCAGCCTTTCAAAACTTAAAATAGTTGCCCACTGAAATCCTGAATATGTGTCTATAGTTTGGTGCACACATTTCAGTTTACCAAACTCTGTAAAGAGAAATGCATCCATTTTCCAAATTTCATTTCCTTGGGTACTTTAGGGTTACTCCCTGCAGGTGATGGAGTTTGGTTATACAAAGAGCAAGTAGGATATGTCTTTACAATCTCCTTGGCTTTTTGCTAAGTGATAGAAAATTCCTTTTTTAAACCTTTGCTGTTAGCATGCTTGTTTAATGAAATTCTGGAGCCTCTAGCACATTTCCTATCAACAGCTGATCAATTTCATCATTACCTTGTGCTAGAGGGCCTGGTAGACCCATATGAGATTGGATATGTGTTATATACAATAGATGATTTCTATTTCTGATCACTTGTAGTTGAATAAACAGTGAAGTCAATTTGGAATCATCCTGAGTAAGTTCAACAGTTTCTATATGCAAAACAACTCTTTCTGCATATTGAGAGCCAGTTACTATCTTAAGAGATTTTTGAAAATCTAATATCACCATAAGAATAACATATAGCTCTATTTTTTAAACTGAATTATAAGAACTCTCAACCATTTCATGTTTGATGACTTATTTCCTGCCTTTCCTGATTTATTTGCATACAGTTGAATACACTTGAGGTCAAGCGCTAAGGAAAATAAGGATGAACAGATTAACCTTACCACATGGTTCATTGCACCAGAATAGACCGAGATAAGGAAGATTAAGTAATAGCAAAGAGGTCGAGAGTAAAATCCAAGCAGCAGGGGAGGAAAGCACAGGTGGACGCCGTCATAATCTTCCTGATTGCGACTCAACTTCTAACTCCCGTAAGAGAAAAGATTGATTAATTAGTGATGTTAGAATATGTATGCCTCAACACAAAGAAAAACGTGTTAGGAACAGAAAACAGTCAACAGCTGGAAAAACTCTGCCAGCCACAGCATAGGAAACAAACATACTTCCTAATTATATAAAGATTTCCTAGAAATAAATAAAAAGAACAACTAGGGAAACTGAACAAAGGATTCAAGTAGACTGACTGAAAGAAGAAACTGCAAATGCCAATTAACCTATTAACCTATTAACCACGGGAGCAATTTAAAAGGGAGAATGAACCGCCATTTTCAACAAAATTATCATGCCCAGGTCTTGTCTGAATAATGGAACTGGAGCTTGATTCATGGTGCAGTGCTCGAGGGCTTGCCTAGCATGGGGGAGGCCCTGAGTCCAACCTTGTTGAACCGAGACACACACACACACACACACACACACACACACACACGCATATACACACACACACACACACACACACGCATACACACACATACACACACACATACACACACACGCACACACACACACATACACACACACACATACACACACACACGCATACACACACATACACACACACATACACACACACGCACACACACACACATACACACACACACATACACACACACACGCATACACACACACACACACACACACACACACACACACACTAGAATTCTGTGGAGCTGTGTGCACTTTTTAAATGAGCACATTCTCTATTCTTGGCTACGGGAAGGTCTCTAAGTTGAACTGATGAGTGAAGGCAAGGCTGTACATATTGAGGAGGGTAAGGCTAGAGGCCTGCGTGTATTTGCACATATCTAGAATACATAAGAAGTAGCAGTAGTACTCACCTTTGAGGTGTGCACCCACGCACACCCACGCCTCGACGGCCTGTGGGGGTGTGGTGTCACTCTGAAAACAATGGGATGTGCTGGTTAATTTCAAAAAAGTTTTTAATAAAATTTTTGAAAAAAAAATCTCAGTAAACCATTCACAAAATACTCAAGAATACAACCAGGTGAGATTTTGAAAGACACTTGGATAAGTTAAGGAACAGGGTTAGTGTTTCTTCCCAAGATTAAAGGACACAGGCATTCTCATGCAGGGAAGATTGACTTGCAGAGTTACATAACGGGCTCTATTATACCATGATCATCTCTTCCCAGACGCACCAGTTCAGAAGATAGGATCTAAGGTATCCCCATATTCACTGAGGTTTTACAAAGTCGTGTTTCAAGCGTGTGCCATCCCAGGGAATTTGGAAATTGATGGTTGTCATCATGTATGGATTTCAGCATGCAGGATATACAAGTGACCAAACTGAGCAACGTACATAATCCCTTTCCTGTGTTACCTTCCCAGGATGCACTGCAGTATGAATCTTTCATTGGACCTGAAAAGAAACTAGAACAAGGAAATGTTGAGTTAGCATTTCAGTTTGTTGATCAAACCCTCGAAGGTAAATTCTTTTGGGAGGGGTGGGTTGGGGGGAGTTGCAGGGAGGGGTTGAGACTATGTAGCTCTCGCTTGCCTCAAACTTGAATTCACAGAGATCTGCCTGCCTCTGCCTCTCAAGTGCTGGGATTAAAGGTGTGCACCCCCACACCCAGCCCTTTAGCTCCCTTTACAATGGGAGTCTTTAATTTACTGATGCTGTGGCTTCTTTACAAGTTGAAGTGAAGGTTGGTGGTGTATCCCAGCATTCTAGGTGCTGAGGCAGAAAGAACATGAGTTTGACAGCAGCCTGAGCTGGGGTTTACCGAGAGCCGTCTCAAAAGCTACGAGCAGAGGATTTAGCTCAGTGACACTGCTTGCTTGCCTAGCATGCCCAAGGCCTAGATGAACTTAATGACCCTTAATTCTGCTCATTAAGTGAGGAATGAGGGGGACAGCCCGGAATGTAAGACTCTGAGAAGATTGAGAAATATGTGAAAGTTTGATCAGGGGCAGGGTAGGGGTGGCTATACTTTACAGACAATGAAAAGCATTCTTATTTTGAATAGGAAACTGACAGTTATCTCAGTTGCCATGTAGAGCACCTGCCAGGAGAATCTGGATCGAAATGAGAAGAAAGGGTCCGTCAGAGGTCAGATCAAAGGTCATTACAATGTCCCCAGTGAGACAATAGGGCAGGAGAATTTAAGTGAGAATGTAGGCACTGACTATGTGTGGCCAGTAAGAAAGACCCTAAGGATGTGCTGTCTAAGGGGAAGTGATACTTTTTTTTTCTTTTTTTGGTTTTTCGAGACAGGGTTTCTCTGTGTAGCCCTGGCTGTCCTGGAACTCACTCTGTAGATCAGGCTGGCCTCAAACTCAGAAATCCACCTGCCTCTGCCTCCCAAGTGCTGGGATTAAAGGTGTACACCACCACTGCCGGGTGGAAGTGATACTATTAGCAACAACAGATATGTTTGTTGGCAGACAGACGAGGGATTCAAGGAGCCAGAGGGCTCTGATGGGTACTGTCCAGAAAAATGAGGTGGAATTCATTAGCAGTTAAGAATTCAGATGTTTGGCTGACTAAGACAGACACAGACACCCATAGCCAAACAGTGGATGGAGCTTGGGGACTCTTACAGAAGAGCAAGAGGAAGGATTGAGGGCCCTAAAGGGGAGGGGGACGCCACAGGAAAGAGAAACAGAGTCAACTAACCTGGAACCTTGGGGATCTCAGAGTCTGAACGACCAACCAAAGAGCACACACGGGCTAGACGTAGGGCTCCCTGAACAGATGTGGCAGATGTGCTCCTTGGCCTTCGTGTGGGTCCTGAACAACTGGAACGGGGGGGGGGGGTTGTCCCAAAAGCTGTTGCGTGTATGTGCGATACGTTCTACTAGCTGGGCTGCCTTGTCTGGCCTCAGTGGGAGAGGAAAGCACCTAGCCTCACAGACACTTAAAGTGCCAAGCTGCCAGGGGATACCCAGGGGCCCCCCCTCTGGATCAGAGGAGAAGTGGAGGGGGAGGGGGAGGGGAGGGGTGACCGGGAGGGGAGCAGTGAGTGGGATGCAAAGTGAATAAGTAAAAATAATAAAATTAAAGTTAAAAAATATACAATTCAGATGCTTAGGAAAGACTGGCGCTTTGGGAGAATCCATAAAAATCAGTCTAATCCCTGAAGGAGCAAGAAATATCTTTAAAAAATCCACTTAAAAAATCCACATTCGACCTGTTTCCACAGGGGGTTGGCATGACCACTAGACAAAAAGACCAAAACCTGATGCTAGAGTCAAAATTGATACTGTGAAAAGAAAACCTTCAGACAAATTACAGTTAAGCTTGATTGAAAGATGACGCTCGGGTTAAGCCCCTGCGAAGTGGAGAGCATGCGTCTCTCGCAGTGTGGACGGGAGGATTCAGAGACAGGAAGTGAGGCCGGACTTATTTTAACATAACAGTATTACAGTAAAACTTAGTCACCAAACATGCAACAAAAGGAGGCGTGGGAAGCAAATGGGGGAGGGGGGGAAGAGAGAGGAGAGAGAGAATCTTTAGCAGAGATCTGCTGAACTCATTACAATTTCAAACGTGTTTCCCAGAGAAGTCAGATGAACATGGTGATTCCAGGATGTTCACCTAGGACTCTCAGCCATGAGAGTCAATAAAGTCACAAAAGGCGTGAACACGGCCTAGAAATCCAGATCAGTTAAAAAGTTGTATCTGTGGACTTATCATAAACCGAAAGCTCTTACTCCTGCACACACCTTCACCTGCTACAAACTAAACTTTTTTTTTAATCTTTTCTACATTTATTTATTTGGGGTGTGTGTGTGTGTATTGTGTTTTGTGTGTGTGTGTGTGTGTGTGTGTGTGTGTGTGTTTTGTGTGTGTGTGTGTGCTTGTGCAAGTACCCGAAATCGGTGGACAACTTTTGGGAGTTGGTTTTCTCCCGCTGAGCCATCTACTGACGCACAACTTTATTTTTTAATACCTATGATTGATCATCGGTTTCTAAAACTTTTACTTGCTACTTGGGTGAAATTTGTATAAAGGAGGAGGAGGGTGGGGAGGAGGAGAGATGTTTATCTTTCACTCCTCCCTTCCCTCATCACATACACCCTTTATTCTTTCTCTCTGAGGTCTCTACTTTCTCTGGGTTGTTGTGTGGGTTGGGGCGCTGTCTACAGTGCTGAGAACCCATCTCTGCGTAGCCAGCTAGGCAGGCACTCGAGCACTGTGGGTCCAAGTGCAGTCTCTTCCAACTCGGTGGATAACTGAGATCTAGTTTGTGTGGCTTAACGCTTCCCATAAACAGAAGAAAAGGCAGCCGGCTGGTTGCCAGGATTCAAGCACAAGCTTCTATATGCTGTGTGAAATCATTAACTGTCCTGGGCAGCCTCATTACAGAAATGAATTTGCCCTTAGGTAAGAGCATCTTATTCTTCTTCCTTACCTGATTTCGCAATTGTTGCTCAAGCCAACAAAAGTTAATTTCTAGTCTTAAGAACATGCTGACTGAGTAGGTAAGGATATGGAGCCAAGCGCACAGGAGATTTTCAATTGCGTGTAATTGCCCAATTATGCATATGATGGCTGCTTTAGGAAACTTTGTCAAATTGCAATGATTCTTTGAAATCAAGACAGGAAATTAAATGCCATGCCCATGACCTGAAATAAAATAATAACATTTAGTAAAACCGGTCACAGTTTGCTTCAGATGTGTTTAAAGATGCATCTCTAAAGTGATGCGTGTCTGCTGTGTCCCAAAGGGGAGGTGCACTTGGGAGGCCAGGAGCATTTTTACATGGAGACTCAAAGCGTGCGTGTGGTCCCCAAGGGAGAGGATAAGCAGATGGACATATATGTCTCAAGCCAGGACGCAGCGTTTACACAGGTAGGTCCCAACACACAGGTAGTCACTCATCTGACTTAAAGGTAAGAGTAACATTCGGACAAAAGTTCATTATCAAGTCAGAGGCAAAACCGAGCCCTAGTTTTGACCAGTTCCCTTTAACCTTATACAAAAGTCTACCTCATTTGTCTCAAGGATGACTACTTCCTGTCTCATTGGGAAGTCAATCGAGGCTGTAGGTATGGCAGCTCCTGGTCTTCATCTTTCTGCAGCCCCTCCCACCTCTAGCCCGTGGTGAGGGGCCCTCCCCTCCTCCGCAGCTGAAGCTTTACATCTGCACCGCAGGCTTCCCGTTTGCCTTTGCTGTGTCTATAGTGTTAATCTCTAGTCATTTGGTACCTGTTCAGATCAGTAGATTAAAATAAGTCTGCCCTATTCATGTGCGTGCGTGCCTGCGTGCGTGCATGTGTGTGTGTGTGTGTGTGTGTGTGTGTGCATGTGTGCGTGCACGTGTATATGGTGTGTGTGTGTGTGTGCATTACTATGTGGTGTGTGTGTGTGCATGTGTGTATGTGGGTGCACATGCATGTGTGAAAGCATGTGTGCAGGCCAGAGGTCAACCTCACGTGTTCCTCAGGTGCTATCCTCCTGGTTTTTTGAGCCAGGGTCTCTTACTGGCTTGGATCTTCCCATGTCTGCTAGGCTAGCTGGCCAGCAGGTACCTGGGATCTGTTTCCTTTTCCTCCATGCTGGGATTGCAACTAGACACCGCCTCAGTTGGCTCTTTCTGGGCCTTGACCTTGGATCTGCCTGCTTGTGTAGTGATCATTTTTCCAACAGAGCTCTCCTTAGCCCAAACATGGCCCATTCTTAAAAGTAACCCCCACCTCAGCTGGGCCGTGTTCAGTGAGACTTTGTCTCAGAAACTAAACTAGCGGGCTGGAGAGATGGCTCAGCTCTAAGAGTACATGCAAGTTCAATTCCCAGCACCCACACCAGGCAGCTCATACACACTTGCAACTCCAGCTCCAGAGGACCCCACACCTCTGCTCTCTTCTAGCACCCACACTCATGTGCACACGTGTGCACACTCAGAGAAACACCTTAAGTAAATTGAAATGAAGTTAGAAGTGTGCCCCGATTGTGGTTCACTAGTAGATTACCTCCACCTCTCCTCCCTTCTGAGACGTGTTGTTAAAGTGGTTTGCATGTCCTACGTATGCATTCTTCCTTTCTGCCACACTCACCAGTTGCTGCTGCTCCTCTAAACACACTTGACTGGACATCCTCACGGCCTTCCCCTGCACACCACTAGTCCTAATGTTCTCCATATAACTTGCTATAGAGTCTCTTTTTTGCCAAATGACTGTAATTTTTCAAAATAAAAATTTACATAAGAAGGAAATGTGCTAAATATGTGTGTTCATGCAGACACACATATAGCCATGTGTTCCTACGGTATTCTCCTTATATTTGCAACAAAGTCATTCTTGGGAAGTTTAACATTGATGATCACTTGTAGATGAGTCATAGCCTAGTTTCCCCAAGAGACTCAGTCACAGCTAAAGACAAATCTGTTCTGTCTGCCCCAGTTCTGCTGTATTTCAGAGTTTCTAGCCTTTCTTACACCTGCACAGCTCCATAGACATTAAGCCTTTGATCTCAGGCCCTTCAGAAACTACATAGGTTATCCTGAGTATACAGACACTAACCCTGTTCACCATCAAGTTTGCACAGCCCTGCCACATGACTCCCTGCCCAGGATGTTTCAGGTGTTGTGTGTGTGTGTCTGTGTGTGTGTATATCTGTGTGTGTATATATCTGTGTGTGTCTATGTGTATATGTGTGTGTCTGTGTGTATATGTGTGTGTATATCTGTGTGTGTCTGTGTGTATATGTGTGTGCCTCTGTGTGTGTGTGTGTGTGTGTGTGTCTGTGTCCCTTTCCATCTATGATCCTACTTTCTTGTGTGAGCTCTTTGTACCATACTATGCTGATGGCCACACTCTCTACCCATTGAGTCAGGAGCAGTCATCCCCTGATTGATGTTTGAGGTAAGCATATATTCTCTACTGAGCAGAAGTGTAAATTATTTCAAGTATGGGAGTTGCCATTCTTTTAACTGCCGCCACCACATTGTAGCATGCTCCCCCTTGCAGCCTCTTCTGGGTGCAGCCGGGGTTGTTACCATCTTCTCTCTGAGCCACTTCCTTCCACTTCAGACCACACCCTGAGTCGCAGCAGGCTGAGGTTTACCTTGGTGCATCATGGTCTGCTGATGAGTTCTGCCAGCCGGGCCTGGAATCATGTAACCTTTCCTTTTGCATCGTGCCCGGCTTCCTCTGCCTCTTATGCCACCTCATTTATATTAGGTGTTAATGCTCAGAGCTAAGGGACCCTTGGTGGGACTGTAGGGGTTGCTGCACAGAGAGGAATGGGGAGCTTGGTGTGGTTATTTGTTATGCAGTCTATCACTCAGTAATTTTGAAAAGCCAACGTATCCTCTTAGCTGGCATGTTACAGGCATCCATAGCATTGTCTACAGTTGGTACCCAAAATAGATAAGTATAATTCTTATTGTAGGCAGTGAGAAAATACTATGAAAGTTCTTTGGTAAATGGACTTCTTGCTAACCATGTGTGTTCTGTTTCACCTTCTCCGGACCCTGTGGTCAACTGTTCGTAGGAAATGGTGGCTCGCACCTTGGGCATCCCAAAGAATAGGATCAGCTGCCACGTGAAAAGGGTTGGTGGAGGCTTTGGAGGGAAGACCAGCAAACCTGGGCTCCTGGCAGCCGTGGCCGCTGTGGCCGCACACAAGTGAGTGAGTGGGGGCTGTGCACGCTCTCACGGAGATGGCTCCTCAGTGTCCAGGTTCTTACCCTCTGGTCCTGACAATTTCAATGGCTTTTTTGGGAGACACTCCCAACATGTGCCAAGGGATCGCCGGCCTAGTCACCCTCACTGGGGGAAGGGACACAGCACTAGGAGCAGATTGACTCGCTTGCCTTCCTGCTTTCCCACAGAGTCAGCAGCAGGGTGGGTTCTATCTCACAAGTCCGCTGCCTTTCAGCTCAGCTGCCAAGGAAACAAGAAGCCAACAGACAATCAGATTAGACCTTGGTATTCGTTGAGACATAGGCAAAAGCCCATACAGATAGAAGGGAGGATGGAGGGAGAATGAATATTTGGATGTTATCCATGTGGCTGGTTACTACTCCTTGAGGAAGAAAGCACCTGGTAGCACATTAAAAACTGCTGATGGCCGTGCTTCCTGGAAGAGCTATGTGGCTTGGGACTGCAGCAGGACACTTGTTTCTCACTGAGCCCCCTTTCGAATTTTTTAAATTGTCCTGTGTATATGGATAACCTATTAAAATAGTGTGGCTCTTACTGAGGCACACGGCTAACAAAGCGTGCTGACTTAATGATGGGGAGGCTGGATCACAAAACCTGATTCTGTAAGGCAGACCTGATGCCTCAGATAACCTAGAATCTGGAGGGAGTACTCAGGGATCACAAGCTACCTCTCCCTCCACCCCTCTCCTCTCCCTTCTCTCTCCCTCCCTCCCTGTCTCTGTCTCTCTCTTCTCTCCCTTCTCTCTCCCATTCCCTCCATCTCTCTGTCTCTCTCTCCTCCCTCTCCCTCCCCCTCCCCTCTCTGTCTCTGTGTCTGTTTCTGTCACACACACACACACACACACACACACACACACACCCATCTCTCACTCACTACTATGTCTTAGGAAAGACAGCAATTACAAAGACACGAAGCACATACTCAGCTTCAGTAACCCCAACCACGCTAAGCAGGCTGTGATGGTAAGAGCTTCATAAACGGGGAGTTCTTAAGTGAATTACTGGAGGAAAAGAAGGTTGGGTTGATATGATGGAGGCGTGCCACCGGATGTCTATGCTATGTTGTTTTTATTATTATCTATTCATGATGTATACGTGGGCTGCATCGCATATATGGAGATCGAAGAATAACATTATGGAGTGTATTCCTTCCTTCTACCTTTATGTGGGTTTTGGGGATCAAACCCAGGTTGCCAAGCTTACATGCAAGCCCCTTTTCTCATGGAGCCCCCTCCTCAGCCCCATCTGTGATGTGTCCTTAGAAGGTGGCATCTGATGTTCACCTGGAGGGACTCTGAGATACAGACTGAAGTTGGAAATGACCAGAGAAGACAGGAAATCCAACTGTAGTCATTTGGAAATGAAAATTAAGGCTTAGCCAAATGAGCACTTATTAAAAGGGGAGAATTGGAACCTAGAAATTTTGTAGAAGAAAAAAAAATAAGTGGTGTGATTTAACATAAATTGGTATTTGGAAAGAGAATGCAGGGAATTAAGGTATAAAGTTGGGCTTGCATATCAACCACACAGCGACACAACTAACATTAATGGAGTGTGGTTACAAGGGGGATAATACAAGTCTCCTTTGGTTTTAAATTCTCCATATTATTCTGGGGGTAGGGGAAGGGAATCTAATTCACAGCTGTTAACCTTTCCTAAAACTTTGGAGTCAGATCTGTAGCAGCCAAAGACAGGAACTCCCTTCCTTCCTGTAAACAAAGGAACAAATGAACAAATGTCTTAAGCCTACAGGAAGTTTCCCAGTCACACCACTTACCAGGAAGCAGCAAAACCCTCCCAGCTCCCTTCTCTCTCCTGAGTGGCTGCATTCTGATCTTTCTCCTCTGCTCGATGGAATGACAGTGGTTGCTGGCACACTTCGCAAGCCTGAACTCGGATCTCAACTCTGTTAGAATTGTGATCCTGTGTCTGTCTTTCTAGGACTGGCCGCCCAATCCGTTTCATTCTAGAGCGTGGGGATGACATGTTGATAACTGGAGGACGTCACCCACTACTTGGGAAATACAGGGTGAGTGGGTAGCAAAGTTCCTGCACAGATACCACTTCAGGGGCCTGGGGCTTGTAGCTCCAGCCCTTTGGAGCTCACTGCTTACACACACACACACACACACACACACCCAGTGCAGTGTGGTGTGCCTGCTTTGGCCTTCTTACCAAGTCTCATTATCACCAGTGTGACCTGTGAGTCACTGCACATAGAAGGAAAAGAGATGCTAATACGGAGACTGGGAGCATGGTAAAGATGGACAGAAACTGGCATTTGCGGGTCTCTATTCCTGGGACCTCTAGAAGACAGATGTTTCTGGATTTGATACTTCTCTGAATTTGACTCATCCTGTATGTACATTCATGAATCTAATTCAAAATACTTCCTCTCTGCTAGAAGACTGTTTTCTAGCGAATTCCACCTGAAAGAATATAAAGCCCTGTAGGGGGCAGAGAACATGCTAAGAAGCAAGCAACAGACCTGATCTCCCCAGCTTCAACTGTAAACCCCAGACTTCAACCCTTAGGAGAGGAGACTTGTGGACGTTAGCATAAAGCCTGAGCGGTTTCTCACTCTACTGTGGTCAGGGGCAGGGACCTTCCCTAGGTGACTCCTGCAGCTGAACCCCCAAACCCCATAGCGTGTTCCCCCTGACTATTTTCAGCTCTATGTTTCTTCATAGTGCTTCCTACATACAAGATACTATCCTTCTCATTACCTTCTGAGTACCTGGTGCTACTTCCCAATCAGATGGCTGCTGATAAGCCCATCTGCACACCAGACCGCTGGCTTCTTATGCAGGAGGCATGTCTGTTTTCTTGGTATCTCCCACGTGAACAAACTATGCGCTGAAGTGAAGTGTGTGATGGTCAGCACTCTGGAAAGGAATCAGAGGTCAGACAGACAGATAAGCCTGTTCTCCTTGGAGTGGTCATTCATTCAACAGACAAATACCCGGTTCTACAAGACCTACCACAATCAGTTGAGCCAGCCAAACCAGGGTGCTGAGAACTCAGTCCACCACAGTGTTCCTTTGTAGTTTTCGATCTTATCCTTCCAACAAAGGATATTGTGGCAATATTTTTGTAATACTGTGATGAAAGCTACTTGCTTTGTGGGAAACAAAGATAAATAGAAGAAACAGTATGTGTGGGCTGAAGAGAAGAACCAAGATGTAAAGAGCAATGTTCTGAAGGGTCAGGAGCCATCCCAAGGATATATCTAAGGCGCATCCCAGTAGGTCAGTTCAGTCAGAATCTCTGCCTCTCCCGCAGCTGCCGTGACCACCTCAGGCCCAGCATGAACCCTGACCAACACCCGTCTCCAGCCTCCCAGTGCCTGACTAGGTGATACGGATCCAACCTAGCTAGGATGCTGCCACTGCTCTAACTGCTGAAAAACTATGCAGAAGGGAGAAGAGCCACTTGGTGTTCTCATGGAAGGCCGAGCAGACCACCCCATCTCTTTCCCTTAGGTTTTCGAGACAGTCTCACTCTGTAGTTCTGGATAGCTTGAATGCTCGGGCTATAAATGAACTTTCTGTGGGTCAGGTCAGTAATGATCAGAGTGTGGTCACTGGATCAACAGTAGCAGGGGCCACCTAGGCATATGCTAGAAATAGAGATTCCCAGGCTCAGGTCTACTGAGTCAAATACTCTGAGGTGGGACTCAAGCTTCAGATGGTGGTGTCACACATGAAGCCTTGGCATGGGTGACAGCTTTGTCCCTGTTGTCATGCCTGAGGGTGCTGAGGCTTAGAAAGGTGGAGCAGGCATCCCAAAGCAAATGGCAGAAGCTGGGTTTGAACCTAGGCAGGCGCACTCCCCAGCCCATACTCTTGGCATCCACTGAACTTCCACTTGTTCTGTTTAAATGCTCAGGAAATAGTATTCATACCACAAAACTCACAGGAGCAAACGTTGCTTGACTGTTCACAGATTGGCTTCATGAACAATGGGAAAATCAAGGCAGCAGATATCCAGCTTTATATCAACGGAGGCTGCACCCCAGACGATTCTGAACTGGTAAGTGACGTGCGTCTTGGTGACAGAAGACTCGATGACGCCTAAGATGGGTGTCTTAGAGGATCAGCTTAGAAGGCTCAGCCCACTGACCTCACCCACTTGCCATGGACGATAAACCATGAGCAAGGATGATTTGGGATGCTTCCAGATCTCTACCACCCACCGCTGCCTATGGAGAAGTCAGGGAATGGTAAGATGTTCTGGCTCTGAGGTACCCCGTCCAGGAGGGTACCCAAGGCTTCCTTTCCACTCACTGAGCTCTAGAGTGTGGGAGTGAGCCTTTGATGAATATCTTAGGTTGACACCCAGAACTTTCTCTACAGAGAGCAGAATCTTCCTTTTCTCCTTCTTCCAACATCCTCTTCTGGGCAGAGCCAGGGGAGCTGTCAGGGAAAGAACATGCTAACATGTAGACAACAGGGTTTGGGGTTTGTCTCAGGCAAATCTCCTCTTTTTGCCAGGGAAAACTCTATCCCATACCTCCTGCATCTTCCCTCCTGCTTAGAGACTAAGCCCTACCTAGGCTTTCATCCAGACCCAACAGCTTTTGCAGTGCCTCTCGATCCAAAACTCATGCAGAGTCTTCCCATGCCTGTCACAATTTAATCCTTTAACAATAGATATGAGGACACCATTGGCCTAGTTGGCCCTTTTCCTCTTTCTAAATCTTCCCATCGATTCTAAAGGTGTAAGGTAGGACCACAAAAGTATGTTGAAACTGTGAACAGCATCTCTTTCTCCTCTTTGGACAAAAACAGTACAAATAAACAAACAAACAAAGCAAAACAAAACAAAACCTTGTACATTTTAAGAATTAAAAACAGGCAATGAAACCATAAAACTAAGCACACTGCCATATAAGTTGATGGCCAGGAAACAAGGTAGGGGATTCCTTTCTGCCTGTGGAGAATGGAGTCAAGAAATATGCCTCAGAAGGGTTTGTCTTCATTCTACCTGGACAAGGATTTGACTGACACCTATTTTTTTTTTATCTTGGAACACTTCTTAGGTGATAGAATATGCTTTGCTCAAACTGGAAAATGCTTACAAGATCCCCAACCTCCGCATCCGAGGTCGAGTCTGTAAGACCAACTTGCCATCTAATACAGCATTTCGGGGATTTGGCTTTCCCCAGGGGGCATTTGTAACAGAAACCTGTGTGTCAGCTGTGGCAGCCAAATGCCACTTGCCACCAGAGAAGGTAAGAGGAGCTAACAATTGTTTTAAAGTCTTTAAATAGACAAAGGGACCAATTCCAGTTCTCCATACCACATTGCTTCTCAAGTGCTTCACTTGATAGCGTGCTGGCCCTGTGATATTCTATATTTTAGGGCTAGCTCTTGGAGATCTTTTTGTGAAACTGGGCATTTTCCTCCACTAGGTTCGAGAGTTAAACATGTTCAGAACAATTGATAGGACAATTCACAAGCAAGAATTTGACCCAACGAATCTGACAAAGTGTTGGGAGACATGTATGGAGAATTCTTCCTACTACAGCAGGAAAAAAGCTGTGGATGAATTTAACCAACAGAGTTTTTGGAAGAAGAGAGGAATCGCCATCATCCCCATGAAATTCTCAGTCGGATTTCCAAAGACATTTTATCATCAGGTGATTACCAGAAACATTCAAAAGTTGTATATGTATATGTATAAGCACACACAGAGAGACACACACATATATATAGCACATATATAGTATTTATATATGTGCATATAGCAAAAGTTCTGTTAATACTAATTCTTAGAACAGTGGTTCTCAACCTTCCCAATGCTGTGACTCTTTAATACAGTTCCTCAAGTTGTGGTGACCCCCACCATATAATTACTTTCATTGCTACTTCACAACTGTAATTTTGCTACTTTTATTAATTATAACATACATATGTGATTACATATCTGATATGCAAGATACCCGATTCTGATATGTGACCCCTGTGAAAGGTTGTTTGACAACCACCCACCCCAAAGGAGTCTTGACCCACAGATTGAGAACCATTGTCTTAGACAATAATTCCAAAGGCAGGGGATATTTGTTTGTCAGGTTGGTTTCTTTTGCCCTCAAAGCTACAATATTGATGGTTGAGCAACTGCTGATAACAAGATCTGCAGTTCAGGAGTACTTCCTTAAACCTAATCCTGTCACAAACCTGTTGTGCTCTAATTAACTTCTAAGCATTACTGCTGGAAGCCATTTCTGAACCTGCCCTGCCCTACCACACTGATGCGTAACTCTTATAGTTAAGCAATGGTGAAATTTGACCTCCCTTAAGGGTTCTTCATTTCAGACTACTACATAAGCCCTTGTTTCTGATGTCTGCCCTTCTCTATCCTAGCACTGTGTATGTATGATGGTATGGGTAGATACATTGCTCAGTGGACAGGCGATGATGTGTGGGTGATAGACTGTAGCAGCCTTAAGATGATGTGTGGGTGATACCCTGTAGCAGCCTTAAGATCATGTGTGGGTGATACACTGTAGCAGCCTTAAGATGATGTGTGGGTGATACACTGTAGCAGCCATAAGAAAGCCAAGGGATTCTTATGGGTATTCAGTTATTTATAATCTTCTTGAAACTGTTTCTGAGTTTTTGAAAACATGAGCTGGGATTTTATAGGCATCACTACACAAGGAAAGTGAACTCACTGGATCGTGCACAGAAAACCCACTCTGCCAATGATTTTTCATTGTCTATGGGTTTCTCATAAAGACACATTTCACCATGGCAGCGTTGAGAAAGCCAGAACGTAATAATGAGTCTTTTAAAATCAGTGTCATTGTGATCAAGCAAAGGCGGGGCCCCCAAAAGGTGGGGTTGGTGGAATTTTAGAATATGTTTTATGAGAGTTGCTTGAGAAGAAAGATGAGAGTATCTGTAGGTCCTATACCCAATATTCGTGGGTTTGTTGTCTCCAAGATGGGGAGGTGAGAAATGCTCCAGCTCCTGGGATGCCTGTTCCCTTCCCAGGGTGGCCATGGGGAGAGCAGCTTCACGCTGCAGTGCCTAAACTAGGTCACAGGTTCGCAGCAACTCCTCCGTTGTCTTCGCATTCTGACACGAAATCCTTTGAAACCATAACTTCACTGAGCTGTTTTACCACACCCCAGATAATGATGGGAGGTAACCACTAATTTCAGGGAAGACAATGACTAGTTAGTTATTAAAATCCATGTTATTAACATGTGCATGGTTGTTCAACTCTTAACTGGCCCTGTCTCCTAGAAACAACTCTATCTACTCTCTCAAAACTGACAAGTTGTTCTGCCCAAGATTGTACTTGCTCAGAACACTCTCTGCTCCACTCTTGAAAGAGGGTAACAGCCGGGCGGTGGTGGCGCACACCTTTAATCCCAGCACTTGGGAGGCAGAGGCAGGAGGATTTCTGAGTTCGAGGCCAGCCTGGTCTACAAAGTGAGTTCCAGGACAGCCAGGACTACACAGAGAAACCCTGTCTCGAAAAACCAAAAAATAAATAAATAAATAAATAGAAAGAGGGTAACATGAAATCAAATTACACCCACTTTGTAGACTGTATTTCAATGCAGGGTTTCTAGAGGTGGTGCTTAAATCTCTAGCTTTCTCTCGTTTAGTAACTCAAGTAAGAGCTCTACCCCACTCCAAGCATGGTTTACCCACAATACACATTGGGTGTTTAGAGTACCTCCTTATGGGAAAAAATTACAGTATATTTTGTAATCGATATTTTCTCAATGAAAATGTTCTACCGATTTGTTTGTAATTGTATAAATAATATGTACTCACTATTATTATAAACACATTTAAAAGACACCAAAAGTTTCAAAAAGAAAAAAAAAATCTCTTGAAAGCCAAGCATATAAAGAAAACTGCTACTGATTTTTGTTAGTGTGTTTTCTGTACCTCTGGGAGTATCTATGTATATCTATGTAATCGGATGTCATTGGGATTACTTTTCACATAGTATGCTCAATTTTAAACACAGTTGCAAAGGGCTTTCCATTTTAGTGTGAGAGGGAAGCTGTCTCTTTATCTCTCTGTTACCTCCAGCTACAACAACATCAGTGTTCTTAGTTTCAAGTACATGCTTCTACTTGTTTCTGCATGTCCCTCTCCAGGAACATATAATGGCAAGGGGACAGTCACAGACCGATGGGAGTGTGTGATGATGTCATATCTTTGAGTGAGAATGTTCTTCTCACCTTCCACTTTCTTCCTTACCCAGTGACCAAACTGGAACTAACAGCGCTAAGTGGGAAAAGAACAGGTGTGGCATGGGGAGAGCTGGCAGGCAAATCTTTTCTGCCACCCTTGCAATGCCATGTCCCCTCTGAAGCCACTGTAGTCACCTGCTCTGACCTGATCAACTCAGCACACCTTCTCCAGCACCTCCTGGGTGACTGATGACTTTCTCCAGGCAAAGTGCTGTGATCTGGATTTGCAGCTGGAAGGTTGGGTGTGCCAGATTTGGATGTTTAATGGTTATGTGGCCCTGACAGGTCACTGGCTCGCATCGTCATTTCTCATCTGCAAAATGGAAATGGTATGGTAGCGATCATTTCCGTTCTGGGCCAGCTGATAGTCCTAGGGCAGGGGTATATGACAGAGCAAAAGTCCTTCCTGTCCAGGGGCAATAACCCCATGGACGAGACACATGTCCCACACATAGACACAGACTGCCCATCTTTACTCCATCAGCGGGACAGCACCCACTTTCTGATTCATGAAAACTCTGAGTAAGTCCCACAAAATAATAACGCCTGGTCTAGCAGGTGGGAGAGGGCAGTCCTGAAACATTGTCAGAGCCGAAATAGCCTTTGCAAGCCATTCCAAGCCCCCCCAGGGAGGTTGAGGAGTAGTTCTACAAGGACATACATCAAAGAAGAGTACACACTTGCTAAATGGGAGCTGGAGGGATGGCTCAGTGGTTAAGAGGACTTCCTACTCCTGCAGAGAACCTGGGTTTGGGTCTCACAAGTGTTTATAACACAAGAGAGTTATACAGGGGGCCCAAGGCCCTTTTCTGACTTCTTTGAGCACCAGGCATGTACATGGTACACAGGCATATAGGAGAGACTCATATGTACATAAAATGAAGACAAATTTCTTAAAGAATATGCTAAACGTGCTAATTAGAAAAATAACTCTAAATATTTCAATAAATTTACACTAAGACAAACCGCATTCACTGGCAGAAACTTTTTAAAACAACCTCATTGAGATATAATTTATATACAATAAAATTCATGCATTTAAGATGTGAGATTCGTGCCAATCATGTAATCCCATCACCTAGGATTCAGAAGCAACAGGATTGTAAATTGAGGCCAGCATAAGCTATATAGCACAATTCTATCTCCACAACAATAAAAGAAAAAGGAAAACAAAATGAAGAAAGGCAACAAAGTATAATCCTGTGGTTTGTAATCTTGTCAGAGAATTAAGCAATGACATGTGCAGTAATTCACACAAAGTGACATTTCCAAAAACACTATTACTCTCACCTCATTGAGTGAGAGCAAGCTAAGTTTCCATCAGCCAGGTTGGAGTTCAGCACAATCTGAGAACAGATTTCTAATTTTGTTTCAGGCTGCTGCTTTGGTCCAGATCTACACAGATGGGTCTGTACTAGTTGCTCATGGTGGTGTTGAACTGGGACAAGGTATTAACACCAAAATGATACAGGTAAGAGAGGTCGTTTCACAATTGTCTTAAAGAGAGCTTATGGAATACCCTGGATTCTGTACTGGACCATATTTGGACTTCGTGATACAATAGCCAACCTATCCACAGAGTTTCTACTTGGTCTCAATGGATCAGCTGGAAATGAGGCAGCTGGGAGGTGAAGAGTCTTCACTGACTCCAAAAGCTTGGGTTCTGGGCAACCAGCATTTCCAGAAAACATGTGTACATATTTAGCACCTAAAGTTTAGGATCCCTGATCCCAGACAACCTGTTCCATCTCCAGAGACAAATTCATTTGCTTGTGGTCATTTCATAAAATGGGGAAGCCCATGGCTGGGCCTACTCTAGCCATGCTACAAGTAACGGACTCCGAGGTAGCAAAGAGATGGAGGGTCTGTGTTTTGTCTTCACAAGATGATCTTGTCCCCACAGCAAACCTTGCCTTGTGACACTGGGGAGATTCTCCCAGCTTCTGGAATCTGACAGGGTTAGAAAAGAGCCAGGCCCTTACTGTGCTAAAGACCTTTAAGGTTTTTTATAAGTTTTAATTTATGTATATAATATGTTCAAAACATCTTTCTCATCTTTTCAAACAGAGATAAACTGTTTATCAAGAAAATATCAAAACTTTATAGAAGGTTAAGAAAATAACAAGACTTTTTTGAGGGGGTTAAGTCATTGTCCCAGTTATATTTTGGACTTTTATAATCTGTCTGTTCCTCTGGACAGGTGGCCAGCCGTGAATTAAAGATACCAATGTCTTACATACACCTGGATGAAATGAGCACCGTGACCGTTCCCAACACTGTTACCACTGGAGCCTCCACTGGTGCGGATGTCAACGGGAGAGCTGTTCAGGTGATAAGCTCATTGGCTCCTAGGAGAGAAGAAGCCGATCACCCCTGAGAATCAAAGCCCTTTAACAGAGGAGCCAGTTCTTCAGTATATTCTTATAAACATGCCCATCCAACCTAACATTAACATAAGGATTAGTGTGACAGCTTTTGGCAGGGACTAAGCCCATAAGTGATTGGCTTCACAGATTGGCAGAACATCATGGTAGGAAGAGTACATGGTAGTGGAGGGAGGTTCTTAACCTCACAGGAATGTGCAAGACAAGGGGCCAGGGGCCAGGTAGAACTTCCCAAATTGCAGCACGCCAACTCTCACTGCCTCTCTGTACCACACAAAACAGTGAGCACCAGAGTATATTACCTAGCAGTATACAGTCTATATTTGCTTAGTATATTTCAAGAACACCCTAAGACACTAACATCACAAAGGCAAGTGAGAAGGCCTCTTTGGCTGAAGAGTCACCTGGAGTACAAAACAGGACATGACCCACTGTTCTCAGCCTGTTGTGGGTGTCTGTAGAAGGCAAGAGCTTGAGGAGGAGTCCCAAATGAGATTGCAGAGTCCTGAGTTCTAAGTCAGAGCTCCTTGTTTAATGTTTCAAATGCAAATTGACTCCATTCTTCACCTTCATGTCTCTTTCCATGCAGAGAAATATGAAGTTCCAAAGTGCTGCTGAAACTTCCCCCAACACACACACACACACACACACACACACACACACACACACACACACGAATAAAACCACCACACACTTCCCTCTAGGTAGGACAGAGCAGCCTTGTTGAGACAATAGCCCTTGTGTTTGGTTGGTTCAGCTGAACTTGGTAGCCATGACTTGGTAGCTGCTGGACTCCCAAATTCTGTGTCCACACACTTTGATGAGTGCTTCTGGACTAAAGCCCCTGAGATAGCAGCCAGTGCTATGGCAATCTAATGTGAAACAACCATCTGAGGTGGTTAGTTAGAATGTCAACAGCATCCAATCCAAGGCTCTTTGGAGGTCAAAGGGAGCCAGGGATCACTGTACAATTTGACAAAAGCAGGTGGGACTTGGCCTTGGAAAAGTGGAAGATATGGTTGCTCATTGCCAATATCTTCAGGTCACAAATGAGGTCCCAGGCTGTGGAGGGCAAAAGATGTTCAAACTCTAAACTCATTTCACAGCACCCCAGGTTGCCTTTCTGTGTGACTCAGCACCTGATCTGGAGCCACTTTTGTGTCCATTTCCCTGGGCAGTGGTTTCATATCTCTGTTGGATCTTTGTCAAACCTCAAATGAAACATTGACACAAAAACAAACTAAAATAATGAAATAAGTTGCTGTGGCTACACTGAGAGAAAGGGTTTGCACACCTCAGAGTTCCCTCTCATCTTCTGTGGTGGCCCCCAAAACTCCACATCAGCATCATTACTACAGGGAATGTACAGGGTCCTGGCCAAGATTTGGAGACAAATCACATGAGAACATCTGAGGGAGGCAGGGCGCTCAGGGACAGGTGGTAGGACAGCAGGATCATGTCTGGAAGGTGCCCTTTAATTCTCAGTTGCTTGTTTGTGCATCCCACAGAATGCCTGTCAGATCCTCATGCAGCGTCTGGAACCCATCATCAGCCAGAATCCTAATGGTACCTGGGAAGAGTGGGTGAGTACCTGGGGTGACTGCATCCTACAGAGCCACTTGAGGCCACTTGGTAGAAACACCCATCACATGGAACACCAGGTCCAACAGGTTCTCCTGGGCCGCACAGTACAGTGAATAGTCCTGGTTATCCAGGAACACACATTACCTGGTCCACTTCTTTACATGTAGCTTCTTATTCAGTAACCCTTGGGTAGAACGCAGGATCTGTATTTCTGCTACATTTAGTAGCCCCTATGCCCTTTAAGCAAGAGAGTAAAGGGTTGATATGAATCTCAAATGTGCCAGTCCTTACTGAACGGACATCTTGCTTCACTTACAGAAATAGCTCAAAGGTGTTAAATGTTAAGGGCAGCTTTGTAGATAGATATTATTTGCCAAAGAAGGGAGAACCTACACCATCTAGTCCACTTTCAAAACTTTACATTTAAGATGAGTCTTTGCAAGAAAAGTTGTCACATGGGGTCCAATCTGAAAGACCCTTTCAGTGAAATCGACAACTGCAGGCTACTTTGCACATGCCTATTTAGCATATGCATGAAGACCATGGGATGGGTATTCTCTGAGTGGTAAGACTTGTTCTTTCAAAATAAACATTTTGTGTGAGAATATGGCCCAGATAAGAAAACTATCAACCCCCACAGTGTTTAATCAATGACATTGGTAAAGGAAACCCTTAGGGAGCGGTGGCAAATAGGACCTTTTGAGTGACAGGGTAGTGTGACTGGTCATCTATCAAAGTTTCCTCATTTTACACTGGGTTCCTTTGAAATTTGAATGGTGTGCGTGTGTGCGTGTGCATGTGCGTGCGTGCGTGCGTGCGTGCGTGCGTGCGTGCGTGCGTGTGTGTGTGTGTGTGTGTGTGTGTGTGTGTGTACATAGTTTTCTGACCATAGTTGTAGCTTTATTCTTGGAGCAATGCCAATGCTCCAGGACTGGGGACAGGAAGGTGTAGAACCTTCGTCAGAGTTTGTTTGGGATGCCTACATTTTAAGATCCCGCCAAAATTTACCTCTTATCTCTTTTCCATTGGTCTGTAAACAAATCCACAAAACCAACAATTCTGTCTCTTCAGAGGAAGTCAGACTAAACCAGTCACACCCCTGGGCAGGCAGTGGGTACCCACTGACAGTATGGTCCATATTCATCCTTCAAAGACACATTCCCAAGAGTAAGGAAGAGTGCTACAGACAGGAGGTATTGGCTTGTTTCTCTTATCCACCTGTGTCTTTGTCCTTGAAAACAGAATTACTCTTTTTCAGGTTAATGAAGCTTTTATTCAAAGCATTAGCCTCTCTGCCACTGGATATTTTAGGTAAGAGGTGACTGATGTCACCATAATCCTTTTCCCTTTAGGATACAAAGAGCTTGAAAGGGGAGTATTCAGTTGTTTATATATTTAAGGCGCAATCTGTTGTTTGTTTTATTTTCACTGAAATGTTTTTATTTAGAGTGGGGTGCTATGTTATTATAAAGGTAGATTATTTTGAGACGAGTTCCACAGCTTCCCAAATGCAATTTCTTATTCACATTATATATATATATACACTATATGTAACACATACGTATATGAAAACGTATAGCATATATGTGTGTTATATACATTATACCACATTATTATTATAGGTTTCAGGTTTCCTGTAATGGTCCTGTGTGTAGAGTGAGCAGTGAGGTATAGGGACTTTTGCAGGCTTTCAGTACTGTCTAGCATCTAATTAATGAGATTGGTCCTGGTATTTATTATGACCCAAAATTTGGTGATTTTAAATATTCTTGCTCCTTAGAAATTTTGCCTACAGCCTGTCTCTTATGACCAACCCTCTTATCTTGTCATATGGGGTTTTGGTTTTAGAAGTTGTGAGTCAAGCCAGAAGCCAGAATAGTTCCGTACAAATAGGATGAGAAGTTACTGAAAGACAGTTGAACAGTTTTCTCAGACAAGGATGCTTGCCAAAGTAGGCAATAGATACTTCACTAGAAGCAACAGAAAACTCACGTTGCTCTTACCATGTGAGCACACATGGACATATCTTTTATGATTTGGGGGAGAATAGTGGTGCATTCTGGAGATGTCTACTAACTCTAGTATGTCTGTCTGGTGAGACACAGCTCATATCATGAAGATCTCCAAGTGTTGGTCACTCAGAGAAAGGGTGAACTTTAGAAAGCAGAGTGAGTGCGGTCAGCTTTGTGTGATGTCATAGAGAAGACCGTGGAAGGCAGAGGCTCTCCTGAGTGGAGGGTTTAAAGGGTGGTAGCCATCCTGAAGAGGTACACCAGGAGCTAGAGGAGTGTGGGTTATGATTGTGGTTATGGATATGGTTATGGTTATGGTTGTGGTTATAACTAGCCATGTGTGTGTGTCCAACAATTAAATAGAAGCTGAGTTCTGAACAAGGTTAAGGGAATAACCTTCTTTTATAGATTTTCTTATCATGTTTCATTTATCTAAGTCTGACATGGGTATTCTAACCCCATATAACTGGGTTGTAGAGTATCAACCCAAGAATCCTAATATGCTCCACAACAGGACAGGACACTAAGGAGAGCATGTGTTTAATCAAATGACAGCATCAAATAACTCCTTCCTCATGTATCAGTGGATATACCAAACAACACTGTAGAAGAACAACTTGAAACTGCAGTTCCCCAGATCACTTGGCTGCCCTGATTAAGGCACACATGGAAGATCTGGCCACTCCCTTTCTATAAAGATGTGTTCATTAACAAAGTGCTCTGAAGAGGGATGATGAGTCCTGAGCTTTATAGTGAGTAGGTGCCAGCATCCAAAAGGGTCAATGTCTTATGTGTGGCTGGAGCCAAGACTATGTACAGGACTTCCCAGAGCAAAGGTCTGTGTTAGGACATGCAGCTTACAAAGCCACCAACTTCTGCTGCATCCTTCATGACACTTATCCTTAAAGAGTTTACAATAGCAGAGACCACAAGATTGTTCAAAGTTCATGGACACAGGGGCACTCTTCTAAAATCCTGACACTTCCAAGGCTGATCAAGAGTTCTAAGATAGTCTAGGTCATATACCAAATTTTAGGCCAACTTGCGCTACTTAGCAAGACCCTACATGGAAAAAGGCAGAACACAATTAATCTAACCTGTTCTGGAAGGAATGGTGGCTATGGTTGTTTATGGGGGTGGATCTAATGTTATGGAACCACACAATGGCTGAAACAGTGATAAATGTCAGAAATTAAGAGTCTGTGGGTTTTTCCAAGTCAGTGTTTGTAAGCTGACTTGCTGAGCAGACTGCAAGACAATGACTCCAAATGCTTTGATCTCAGACGAAAACTAGGCTACAAAGAAAATATTTCAAAGTTGGAGAGAGACACTTGACCATAGGACCTCTGTGCCCATCTTTGTGAGATAAAGAGCAACATCAATAGTCAGTGTCCTTCACTGAGGAGAGCTGGCCCGGTCCCATGAAAAGTTGTACTGACATTTTGACCCCAGCTCTTCCAGATTCCATGAGGTTCTAGACCTTTCAACCCTATGACTGCTCAGCACAATTTGAAAAGCAGTGATAAATCAAATATCTATTGGGGTTGGGTCTCCAGTAACATCACGGTATTAACTCGAAAAGAGGATATTGTCCCCCTCACCGCCTCTGAATCTGAGAGATGCTGTTTGAATTCATTTTCATTTCACATCTGACGAAAAACACACTGTGCCACAGCTCTCCAGCAATCAAGGAGTAGTTTTTCAAAAAGAAAACCATGTTTTCTTTCTTTTTGCAACTGTGATCACTTAGAATGATGTAGAGCATTAAAAAGAAAAAAAAACAATATAGCATGTGTAGATCTTAAAGGTTTTACACTTGCTTAAGATTAAAAGTCTTATTGAATCCTCACATGAAGAGCCTGGTTCTCCTCATGGTAGGACCTCCTCATAGTCTCTTCTCCTCCACTCCAAGTACTTGGCAGGATTTCCAGAAGCACCACATTTTATGATTACTTCACCCCTCAAGCCAACTCTATTTCTCCCATCTCCATATACTTAGAGAAAGTCTCACTGACAAGCACCTGTCCTGACGACAAGCTGTGTCTTGTCTTCTCAGGGGTTACCAAGCTGACATGGACTGGGAGAAGGGAGAAGGTGATGTTTATCCCTATTTTGTTTTTGGAGCTGCCTGTTCTGAGGTTGAAATTGATTGTCTGACGGGAGGTCACAAGGTAAGTGCCAGTCATGGGCTACTAGCATAGAAAATGTCCTGTGAACATAGCATGGCCTCCTGTCGTTCGCATATCCCATACAAATATTTAATAAACAGTAGTTTAGGTACAAGCAAGTGTTCTCAGGAAATGGGAAGGATGGAACAGATTCAGGCATGTTTCAGATAGACATGGATGGTACTTGGTGGTGAGTGGTACTTGGAGATGGGAAAGAAGAGCAGAGGTCATTCCTGACTTGGGTTATTGGACTGCATCTCATTCAGATTTTTCTTTTCAAGAGCTGGACCTGGTATCAAGCACATAATTTGAGCTATGAATTCTTGGTCTCAGTTGTAGTCTGTCAATAATTGTGTAACAGAAATTGTTTTCGTATGCCACTCGCATGTGTACACCTCTTTGAAATCAGTGAAGAACCTTCTAGTAAATAACCTCATTGAGCACCATAAAACTCCACAAACTAGACATTGTTGATCTCTTATTTACTGATAAGAATGTGGGGGCTTTAAAGGGTTAACTAACCATATCCAAGTGAGTGTTAATTAATGGTGTAGCAAAAACACAAAATCAGAAATTCTCACTCAATTCTTTTTTCAGCTTATCACTGTAGTTTTAGGTTTTGAACAAAAGGAATTAAAAAACAAACCAGCAAGTCACTGTCCCAGTCACCCGTAGTGTGCCATTATGCATTAGGGACAAGTCACCAAAGAGCTGGATGCATGGGTCTTTCTTTGTAAGATAGATGAGGATCACTTCTGGCAATCAGGTTTCTCTGTGGAAATTTGGAACTTGACCTAATAGTTTAGATCCCAGCAGCATCTGCACACTGAGCACAGGTGACACTCTGTCCCAGGGTATGAAGTCCAGCATCACATGACCTGCTCTTGGGACCATACACTAGCCTAGTAACATTGAGATAGTGACATACACTCTGTTAGCCTTCATTCTCACAGCTGTGGTGAGGGCTTTCAATGAAGGGCAAAAGCCACAAGACTGTAAAAACAGTCTAAGGAGTCTAGGAATCAGCTCTGCAATGCAAAGGGGCTGAAATCCACTCTCACCACAGGGATCCAAGGTTTCCTGATCATCATGGAATCCCAAGAAAGCTGCAGTGGCCATCTAAAAAAACTAGGAAGTGGTCAACCAGGAGTACTGTCCTCTTGACCACAGACCCTAAAGCTGCTAATGGAAGACCTGGTCTAACCAAGATGACAACCATAAAATTATCACAGTGGAATGGCTGGAGAGGAAACGAAAGACCCTGCCAAGGATGAGCTGCTACTCAAAAGTTAAAAGCACACAAGGAAAAACTGAATGCCATAAAAATCCATCAAATGGGGCATCTTGTCTCTATGAGAAGGATTCAGCAGGGAAATTACTCAGATGAATGTTTAAGATCTTCAAAGAAGTGTATCTAGTTGGGCTTTCTTTTTTCTCAAAGAGAATATAAAAAAATTAGTGACTAGGAGCTGAGAAGAAGTATATCATGAGAAAAAAAAAAGAATATACTTGTGGAAATATTTTACAATATAGATATCAATGAACTTTTCCAGCAAAAACTATAAGAGGTTCTCAACTACAAATCTTCCTGGAAAGAAACCAGAAAGAAAGAATGGGGCATAAGAAGCAAAGATGTAGAAGAAATATTTGCCTTAAAACACACCCGTGAGGCCACCAGAGCTACTTCAATAAAACACTACACATAACATTAACCACAGGTCTCACACACAGTAAGTAAATACAGTAACACACACCTGTAAGGCCGCTGGAGCTAGCTCAATAAGACACAACATATAACATTAGCTGCAGGTCTCACACACAGTAAGTAAATACAGTAACACACATCTGTAAGGCCACTGGAGCTAGCTCAATAAGGCACAACATATAACATTAGCTGCAGGTCTCACACACAGTAAGTAAAACACAACTAGGTGTGTAACTGCATCTCCTTCATACCCTGGGTGATAGAACAGGAAGATTGTGGGTTTGAGTCCAGCCTGCACTACTTAGAGAATTTCAAGCAAGCCTGGGCTACACAGTGAGGACACGTCTCAAACAAAACATGGGATGACTTATTTATCCTAAAAACAACCCCTGCCACACATTTTCAACACACACACACATACACAAACACACACACACACACACACACACACAAAGTTTTTAAGATATCTTCTATAATATTACTATTTTAAAATAACATGCTATGTATTTTTAAGTTATTTAATTTTAATATTATCTTTGCAATTTTATAGGACTGTTCTTGTCTGTGTATATAATTTTATTGTTTTCTTCACATGTTCATTTTCATAGCCACATTACACATTATTACTTCATCTCTATAACAATTATTTCAAGTGGCTATATGATATTAGGATTGATTAAGGCAAAATTCTACAAACTCCGTTTTGTAGGAGGATGAGCTAATACCAGGTACTTGTGAATTTTAAAAATTCTAGAAGACTCGATGTCAACAACTCTTTGGTCACCACTTAATCAATAACCCCTGATTTGTATTTATCCCAAGAAACACATCTTAATTAATAACGTTTGGTATTTTCATGACCTTTACTAACAGCATAGTTTTGTCATGGCCTTTCATAATCACCCTGTATGCTCTAATCAAAGAAAGCGTTTATTATTCACAAAATGGTGTCTATACTGCAACCATGTTTCTTGTTCTCCACAGAACATTAGAACTGACATTGTTATGGATGGATCTTTCAGTATAAATCCTGCTGTGGACATAGGCCAGGTAGGCAATACCTTGTTAGTGAGATATAATATGCAGACACTTCAAACACTAGCCATGTTTGCCCCTGTGGACATAGGCTCTAAGATGCAACTCCATCTTCTGGGAATCACCAAATAGCTTGCCGATTCTCTAAAGCTGTTTCTCTGTCTTCTCTTTCCACTGTTTTACACATAAGAATGTGCTCAAGGGGCAAAAAAAATGCAAATAAAAGGGTACACACTTCAAAGAGGGAAGTATGGGTACCACTTGGGTGTGTTGACTTCAAGTTGCCTGTGAAATCCAAGTGAAACTGCCAAAATCTTTGGTCTAAGCTACAGGGCAGAGCAGAAGTCATCTATTTGGACGGGCTCAGTCGGGGAGGGGTAACAGAAACCATGTCAGCATCAGGACAGTGATAGGATGAGAGGGAGGAAGGCAGGAGAGGGACAAGGTGAGGAGCTTTAAGGCCACGGGAAGAATCACTGGAGTGTATTCACTGTGGTTGTAATGTAACCCCAGTATTCAGTACATCAACAAATTCAACGTTTCCAAGTCCCTTTCTGCATAACATTTGTAGACATTTATAGTTCCTAACATTATTTTTTTCTTTTTAAGTTTTATTTCATGTGTGTAGGCATTTGCCTGTATGCATGTCTGTGCACATGTGTGCCTGGTGCCCACAGATGCCAAAAGAGAGTGTTAGCTCCCCTGAAACTGTCATTACAGAAGTTGTGAGCTACCATGTGGGTGCTGGGAATCAAACCTAAGACCTCGGGAAAACATTGGTTTTTGTTTTTTTTCCTTGACTTTCATTTTTTGCTTTTTAGAAATATTTCTAAAGACAAGAAAACTGTTTTTTTTCCATTTTATAATAAAGTAGAATGAAACTATATGTATAAACACAAATTAAGTCAAGTAAAAAAAATTTATTTTAGTTAGTTCATAGACAGATCAGTGTCTTAGTTAGGGTTTCTATTGCTGTGATCAAACACCATGACCAAAAAGAAAGTTGGAGAGGAAAGGGCTTATTTGGCTTATACTTCCACACTGCTGCTCAGTACCAAAGGAAGTCAGGATAGGAGCCTGGAGGTGGGAGCTGATGCAGAGACCATGGAGGGGAGCCGCTTCCTGGCTTGCTTCCCATAGCTTGCCCAGCCTGCTTTCTTACAGAACCTCGGACCACCAGCCCAGTGATGGCACCTCCCATAATAGGCTGAGCCCTCGCCCATTGACCACTAATTTAAAAAAAAATGCCTTTGGCTCTCATTTTTATGCAGTTAGGCTCAATTCAAATAGCTATTGAACTAAGAAACAATAAACATGTTAGAATTTAGACTTTGAAATGAGACAAAAAGGGCACAGATTGTAGGATACAAACCTATTGCTAAAGATGTGTGCTGAGAAACTCTCTCCTGAGAAAGAGAAGATCTAAGACCTTGCTACCATCCTTATAACAGACGCTTTAGTAACTAGAAAAAGAGCTGTCTTTCCATCCGTTGAAAGATTAGGGGTATAAATAACTTGTTACAAGCAATGGACCACAGGGACTTTAGACATCTGTCTCTAAAAACCACTGCTACGCAAATGACTCATCCAGGCATTAGAAATAAGCATTATTGTTTTTTACAACAAGTCCTGATAGTTTTCTGAAATCTACCCAGGGGGTTCAGAAGCCATTGTTCACATCTGCAGGTAGAACACAGGGAGCTAAGAGACCCAACTCCAGGGGGAATCACTCATGTAAAAGAAAGACAGTCTTTGCTGGTGCTTGGAAAGGCAGCACATCATTTTAAAAGTGCATTCCTTCCTTTCTGTGTCTCAGATCGAAGGAGCATTTGTTCAAGGTCTGGGACTTTATACTCTAGAGGAACTGAAATATTCACCTGAAGGAGTCCTCTACACCCGTGGTCCACACCAGTACAAAATAGCATCAGTTACTGACATCCCAGAAGAATTCCATGTATCACTGTTGACACCAACCCAAAACCCAAAAGCCATCTACTCGTCTAAGGTAAGTATATATGGTCAGGCTTCATCCAAATGATTTGCCAAGGAAGATGGATTGTGGAATGATGATGTAGGTGGGTGGGGGAGCACTTGATTGGCATGCACAAGCTCCCACATTCTATCCCCAGTGTCACAAAAGAAAAAAAGGCTGGATTAGCATCCTGCTTTGAATAGTAATGCTAATGCTTTCCAGCTAGAGAACTGGAGAGCTGGTCACTGTTTGTAATGTGCAGAAGCCGGAAAGGGTGGACAGGATTAAATAAGCAATGCAAATAAGGCCAAGGCATAGTTCCAAACTACAGTCCATTTTGCACACTGCCCCTGATCACATTCAGTTTAAGTGTGTTAATATAGTGTATAAACTTTTCAACTCTGTGATCGGCACCCCACTCTCTCCATGCTATTTACACAACTGTCCCCAGAGAGCTCAGTGCTGCTGGGTACAGTGAAAGACCTCTTTATCTCTTGTTCTCACTGACTTCTCATCAGAATTCTCCTATTGACCCCTCTCTCGTCTTCTTGGGTCCATGACATTTCCCACTCCTGTGTGCCGCCTCCTGCTTTTCCTTAGTGATGACATTCCTTTCTCTGCCTAGCTTTAAATGTCATTCTATAGGTGTTCCCTGCATAACCTTTGTCTACTAGTATCTTAGCTTATAGGCATTTTGGAAGCAAGGCTTTCTCATCATCTGCACCTTTCAGTCCCAAAGCAGAGGCTAAACACAAGAAACATCTACTAAATGTTAGATGGGTTGAACTGAGTTTTGTTATTCTACACACACACACACACACACACACACACACACAGTATCTGCAATATTGTAAACAGCCACAGAAGAGAATCATAAAATTAATCTACTAAATCACAAATCGCCAATTTAATGGAGTTTAATAAAAGAAAATATCAAAATGTTTTACACAAGAAGAAAAAAGATTTATCTCTTAGATGTCATGTGTGTATATACCTATCACACACTGATATATACTACTAGAAAAATATGACCTGATATTACCATGGTTTATAACATGAAGAAAGTTGGTGAGACACTGTCCTTAATAGCACATATACTATGTCATGTCAGATGTAGACTCAGTAGAATTTGCCTTACAAGCAGCATGGAGTAAGGTGTCACATCCTTGTTCTGCCTTGTTAAGTGTCACTAGCTTAAAACCATTCCAGAGTAAGTCTCAGAGTAAGCAACTTTTGATTTCAGTGACTTCATAAAAAGCTCAAGAACTCGGAGCTTGTATCAACAGACAGGGTTTTCCTCATTAAATTAAGATTAAGTGGATCACAATATATTTTTCCAGAATCCATTTTTTCATAGCATTGAAATAATCTGCTTTGAGAAAATCCAAATTTCTGTGAAATAAACAGCAAGAAGCCTGGGCAAGGCAACACCCTGCAAAAGTCTGTGTGTGTGTGTGTGTGTGTGTGTGTGTTTACAAGGCTGAGGAACATGTGATCCTTGCTCTTCCTCTTCCCAAGAGGAAGTACCTATTCTGTACCCTCCTAAGGATATTAGCGGCGGTACACTGTCCCCCCCCCCCCATGCTGATACTCTTGTAATCCTGGAATAATCCATCTTGTTGCCAAATTTAAGAGACTGTCACCTTGAACAGTTTCACAGTCACAGGGGAAAGGCCAATGACACTTCACAATTCTCTCTATGGTCCACCTGTTCAGGTGTTTATTTTCAGCCAAGGCAAGTGTAGGTTAGAAGATGCTTCTTGACCCAGAACGCTATCCATCACTGTCTCCTCGAGCCTTCCTTCCCCTCCTCACCTAGCATTCTTCCCACTGAGGCCGTGTTATAGGAGCGAAGAGCGAACCTCATTTGAAGGACTTGACTTGTCCATCTGTCCTTTAGCCACAGTGCTCGGCCCTAAGAGGCATTTGTCCTCTGTGAGTTTGTGGCTTTTAATACCTTCATTCTCATGTATGGACAGACTGGGTTTCAGCACAGGTTTGGGGTGCTTCTCCAGTGCTTCAGTATGAATAATGTAACATTTATTACATAAACGTAAATGCTATGCACCAGTCATTGAACATAGACCCTATATGTATTTGGAACACAGTAAACATAAACTGTGTGAGGCTGTTGCCAATGGCACACGGCATTCTATTTTACAGTCAATGTAAAATTGACTTTTTAAAATAAATGTGTGTATTCTAAAATAGCAGCAAAACATGGGACACTAAAGCAAAGCACAGTTGTTTATTACCAAGCATTTCCTCTGGGTATTTGTACTGTTGTACTTCTTTACAACAGACAGGGCAGTATTCTGTCTAGATCAGCATCTTCATAGCAAACACCTGGACAACATGTGGTACAATGGTGTCACATTGCCACGATGTCACTAAACAATAAAAATTTCTTGAGTTCCCTTATAGACTGCTGAACCATTGTTGCATATCCTGTCCATCACTGATCAAAATATCAGCATCAGTGTAGGGTTGCACTCAGCAGTGTGTATATCTAAGGCACACAGTTTCCTCATCCCAGCCAGAAGAAAGGGAAAATCTTCTAAGGTAACAGGGAGGCACTGCATAATAAGGACAGGCAGATACCTGTAAGATTGCTTAACACAAAATAGCAGGACAGGAGGTGAGAAAACTCACCCTGTAACCTGAAAAGCAGGAAGAGCCAGGTGGTGGTGGCTTAATCTGTTTTGCATTGCTATATCATAGTACTAGATACTGGGTGACTTATAAGAAACGTATTTGCATCTCAAAGCTGGCAAAGTCCAAAATTAATAAGCTGCACCTGGTGGTGACTTCTTGCTGGGTTATACCAGAAGATAGAGCATATTGATTCAGAGAAAAAGGCCAAGCTCACCTCTGTAACATACCCACATCTGCAATAACACTAATTCATTCATGAAGGTGGAGCCCTGACGACCTAACCATCACTAAATGTTGCACCTCACCATGTATAGAGAATAAGTTGTTATCACAGGAGCTTAGGGCGGACTCGTTCAAACAGTAGTAACCAGCAAGCACACCATTGTGCAGGAGAAACGATACTAAATACAGCAGGGCATGGTATAAGGTCTGGGAGTGTGGCCCAGTTTCATCCACGTAAGTTACCTGAGTCCCAGTTTCCACATCTCAGATGTGCAAGGGAAGTGCAGGCTTTGTGGAAATGCAAAGGCTAAGAATGCTGCCCATGCAGTTTGGCAGTGGTCTGTTTAAAGTCAACCGAGGATGATGTTAGCTGCTAATGTCACTTAGATGTGTTAGTCATCTTTGTCTATCTGTGACAATAATACCTGGTAGAAAGGACTTAACAAAAGCAAGAGTTGTTTTTTATCATGGCTTCAGAAGATCCACTTCGTCGTGGCAGGGAAAGAAGTTCACATCCTAGCAGCCAGGGAGCAGAGAAATGGACATTCTGACTCTGCTTGCTTCCCCTTTTGTCGTCCTCTTATTTTATCTGAGCATCTTACCCACAGAATGGTGCAACCCACACTGAAATGAGATCTCTCTACTCCAAACATCTCCAAAGATGTGTGCCTCAACAGTTTTCTAGGTTGTGTTGACAACGAAGATTAGGCAATCACTCTGTATCATTCATTATCTTAACTAAGAAGCAAGCTCATCTTTGACTGGTTCAATCTCAGTATTCACTCTCTGTTCATTCATAAGATGCTTGCAAACACCTGAATATGCCACTTTAGCCTTAGGCATGAAAGGACCAATCTCTGGGGTCAAGGTGATAGCATTGCTCATTCAGGGTTTTCTGGTGGCCATAATAGTCAATTATAATTTCTGCATGATTTAAGCCTCTTGAGGAGCCTGTGATCAACAGCTGCTCCCCTTATGGATTTGATGGCAGGAAGTCAACAGCCCAGCACTGTGTATAGATAGTCTAGTCTCCCCTCATAAATTAAGGTCTAGCTCACACTGCCAGTCTCCAGGAGTTTGAGTAGTTTCCTAGGGACAAATTACCTCTAGAGCCTGGGTTACTTAGGTTTCTGCAGGGTTACATAGACTCTTGGTTGGTTATAATGCTAATCCCTCTGCTCTAGGCCTAGACACTCTGCTTTCGAGGTGTAGGGGCTTCAACCATGTTGTCGATACATGACTACTTCCACCTGGTCCCACTTCTGCCACTGAAGCCTCCTAAACCTGTGCAGGGCACTCACTCCCCCAGTTACTGGAAGGCATAAGTGGTCTAACACACGTGGGTTGGCTCACCAGCACTGTGAAGGGGTGTCACCCGCCGTGTGATAACATTTGACCCAATGACAGACCACCTGCCCAAAGGCAAACGTGTCGGACTCTACAGCTTGGTGGCCTTGTAACTGTCTTCTGGTGCAGCTGAAGAATGGTAAAATTGCTCAATGACACATTTCTCATAACATGTCCCTATCACCTGTTCAATCATGACTGTACAGAAACACAGTCACAAGATCCCTTTTGCTCATCTCAATCACCCTGGCCCGCCGAGGGCAAAGGGTCAGAGCATGAGAAGACCTGTTGGCTTCTACTGCCAAGAAGCAACTATTGATGAGGACAAGCCTGACAACCTGGCTGGACTAGAATAGGTGGAGCAATGAGCAACTCAACAATTTCTTCAAAGATCTGGGATCCTCATTCTACCGGGGATCCTCTACCTCTCCAGTCTTCAGCATTAGTCACTGCTAGAGGAATTTCTTTGGCATATTATGTGAGTTAAAGCATACTTGATCTGTTAAGATAACAAATTAACCAGAGTAGAAGACTAGAAAGAAAGTCATGTGATTCGTAGTAAAACATCCTTTGGTGTCTTCCCTTGAGTTGATAACCAGACACAGCTCTTACATGGCTCCCAGAGTCCTGCCCATCATTCCCAAGACTTCTCGTACCACCCTTTCTATGCCACATAGCTTTTTTCAGCCCTCTTCTCTCTTCCTGATGCCTTTGAATGTCACCTGTACCAGAGTTCTCTAGACAAACAGAACCAATGGGCTTCGTCTGGGTATTGTAGATAAACATATATGCATATGTTATACATGTGTGTTATGAATATAAGCATGCATATCTATATGTATATTTGCATGTGAATCTACATACATGTGTATATACATCTGTACATGTACACACAGATTTATTTTAAGGAATTGGCTCACATAGTTGTATAACTGACAAATTCAAGATCTGTAGGGCAGTGGGGCGGCAGGCTAGAAAGTCAGGTAGGGTTTCTATGCTGAGGACCTGAGGCAGAATCAGTCCCCTTTGCTGGGAGAAATTTGTTTTGCTCTTAGGAACTTCACACATATCATCAAAGCTAATAATATCTTAAAGTCAATGCTAATCACATCTACAACAAACTTTCCCAGAGACTCCTACATCAGTATTTAAACAAGTATATGGGTATCTGAGCCCATCTGGTTCACGCACAGACATACACACTGCCTGGGATTTATCTTTCCTTCCTCACCTGGTAAGCACCCTCTTCAGGAAAAGCCATTTCTGCCCTTTCAGTTCATGCAGGGGACCACAACTGTCCTGTCTTGGCATACATTTTATTTGTTGCACTCACTTGGCATCTATCTCCTACTTGGATATGCATTCAATCCCATCCACTCATCTCTAGCTATCAGTGGAAGGCTGCCTACACCCCTCAGAGTTCAGTTACCCCTGCCTTGGCAGCCTGTTGTAAGTACAGGTAGTCAGAAGAATACCCCACAGCATATGAGCTTCCATTCTGGGCAGGATTATGAGTGTTGTATCAACACAGCACAGTGGTAAAGGATGCTTGAGTTTTACCCCTGGAGACTTCTAACTCATAGACTTCCAATGGCAGACAACATCCTCCATAGAACACATTAGGGTTTACTGGTGTACCTTGGCAAAACGTTAACTCTTTGTAGTACTCTCTGTATCTTGGGAAAGCTCTTGAATCCCTGTCACTGATTTAATTCAGACTAAGAAGGATAAATCCTGGCATTGACCCCACCAAGATTTTTAGCCATTAATCAAGGTATTTCTATACCATCCTTATCCCTTAAAAGCCCTGTTGGCACAGTGGGTAGCTTCAGATGCAACCACATGGTCCCCTTGGGCATGGGCATGCCAGGCCTTGGCCAGGTTCTCATTGTTTGATGAGTGTAACCAGCATCAGGATTACCACCTTGGCCAATCTTCTACCAGAAGATTTCTTTGAGGCCCAACCAGCTTCCTAAACAAACAGAAACTGGCCCTGTAGCAGAGTTCAGGGATACTTTCTGTTCTGGGATAGATCGTAAGGGTGACTGGAGAGACTGTCATCTTCAGAAAAGAATGATCTCAAGTAGGCTATGATTTGGAAGAGGCAAGAGACATCAAAAAAATACATGCGTGAGTCCTTGATGGCTTCTTTGTGAAGCCAGAATTAACTGTACCCCCTGATGGCTCAGGTACTGGGCACAGCTAAGCAAACAGCCCATAATCTGCCAGAGGGCCTACCCACTTACCAGCAAGATGGCTGCAAGGAAACTCGAACTGAAAGGAGGGGACCCCTTCAGAAGCACTGGGTCAGCTCAGGCCAGCTCCCCTGCCCCATATCCCTGTCCCCATCCTGAACCAGGTTTCTAAATGTCTTCTCATTTTGTCTTCCCTCCTCACATCCCCAGGGCCTCGGCGAAGCTGGAACGTTTCTAGGCTCTTCTGTGTTCTTCGCTATCGCTGCTGCCGTGGCTGCAGCTCGCAAGGAGAGAGGCTTGTCCCCGATTTGGGCCATGAACAGCCCTGCCACAGCAGAACTAATTCGCATGGCCTGTGAGGACCAGTTTACGAACCTGGTATGGGATCACCTCCATCTTGTCTATGAATGTCTGCAACCCTTCTCATGATTCTCAGTGCAGGGACACAGGACACGTATCAGTTCAAAAGTAAATTCACAAACCCCATAAGCAGGATGTCTCCTTGTGAAAAATGGAAGTTGCTGGTGTGAGTTTTCAAGTAGGAAGTTATGGGATTTCCTTTGTATTTATAGAAGGGAACGTGGGTTTTAAAGAGTTAAGAAATGGGCTTTCCCACCTGAGCCGAAAGAGCTGCAGAAGACTATTGCCTTTTCAAAAATACTGCAATCTTCCGCCACAATCCACCTCTCTCTGCCACTTACTGAAGAGAAGGGCTGCTCATACCATTTCCTAAAGCCATGTACATGCTGCAGTGCACCATGTGTGCTGAATCCACACTACCTTTTAAAGATGGCAGGTTGGAATGCAAAATGCTTGATTAATAATTTTGTACTATTGTGATGGGAATGTCTTGGTGTATTGGGTTGAGTTAAACTATAATTAAAATTAACTTTACATGTATATCTTCCAATGGCTTAAGGTCCTCCAATCAAGCCAGGCCCTAGTTTCTAGCCCTATGTTTTCTGATTTTCTTAACCTCAACATCACAGTGGAGAGCTGAGGAAGGGAGGAATTCTGAGTCACAGTGGCAAGTAGGGACAGGTGTGTGGGCTTAGTAAGAATGTTATATAAAACTGACCAATTACCCATATACGATGTCAGCTAATATGTCCATGTGCCATCAAACTTGAACATGCCTGAACTATTGAAGACAGATTCTAAAATGTATATGAAAGATGCTTAGTACACTCTCTACTAGAGGTGCACCAAGTCAGTCACAGTTGGGTTATGGTGTGTGTGTGTGTGTGTGTGTGTGTGTGTGTGTGTGTGTGTGTATGTGTGTGTATGTGTGATATCCATATAGCTGTGTGTATGCATATTTAAACTATTAGACTTGTTCCTCTCCTTGAGTAAAGAGAGAACAGGGCACAGTGAGATACACATTCACGTTTTATTTAACAATTGTGACCAGGCATTGACAAAAATAAGTATATATCCAAAACTCCACCTCATGGGACTTAGAATGTAATGATATATGTTTAAAATGAGAGTGGAGCAAGAAGAAAGTACCAGACCAGACACGGCACGGGGTAGACCCACAGAAGGTGACAGAGATAACATCCAGCTTATGGATGAGAGCTAGACAAATAGGCAGAAGAAACAGGAATTCCAGGTAGAGGGGAAATTAAAGTAAATATGGGGCAGAGGAGAAAAGCATCGTAACACAGATAGTGTGTGTTTCCTGGATGGGAAACTGAGCAGAGGGAAATCTGGAGCGTAAACTGGGATGCAAGCCGAAATTAGAACACAGAGAGTCATAAATGTAAACTGGGACTATCCTGAAAGCAGGCGGGCCTTTGAAGGTCATGTGACCATAAGAATGAGATGCTCAAGCAAGCATCCTGATAGATGCTATAACATGACTTAGCCTGAGAACAAATGGATAGGAGCTATGATGGTAGTCAAGAGGTACGGTCTCCAGCATGACAAAGCTAACGGCATTTGAAGGAAAGGGGGTCATGCAATGCCTGCCATTGAGTGAAGGAGTGGCAGCTGAGAGTCCAGGGTAGGCCTACGGTTGTCCCGGAGTGAGAGGGAGGACTGTGCCTCTCACATCAGCAGGCAGCAGGGGAGCCCTTCCAAGGAGAGTGACAAATTCACTTTTAGACTTGCAGTGGGGTAGTCAGACAGCCAAAGCATTTTGCAAACAAGCAACTATCCCAGAATTGACACGAGGGCAGAATTCCAGACAGATTTATGAGTCATTAGTACAAAGTAGTAATTAGAATCGCAAAAGTCCATCATTTACCTGAGGGAAGAAAATGGAGACAAGAAAAGGGAAGGAGAGAGAGGAATGAGCCGGATGGGCTTGGTGGGGACACCAGATGGACAGGAGGGTCTGGGAGGGGTGGGGAATGGTGACACGGCTGCACACTGGACACGAGCACACCTCCAGGGAGCCAACAACCTTCCCAAACACAACTTAGAACAAAACAAACCTGCCGGCCTGAGAAGCACACCCTCACAAACCCTCACGGATACAGGTGCTCCAGACCCCAAGAGCTTCGTCACCATGCCTCCCCCACCCCAAATTCGGCAGTGCCAGGGCTGAGTGGAGATAGAAAGTCCTCCAGTGACTCTTTCCATCCCTGTCCCATGCTCCCTTCCACAATATTACAGCATGGATGGGGGTGGGAGCCTTTGTGGGCAGGGAAAGTCACAAGAAATATTTGTACCCAACACTCAGGAGACTGAGGCAAGGTGATAGTCATGGCCCAGGCCATCCTGGGCTACATGACAAGACCTTGTCAAAGGAAGGGAAATAAAGAATAGGAAAGGAGGAGGGAGAGGGAATAGGGGAAGGGATAAATAAGAACTCACCCAAATGGTTTCACTAACTTGGCTTTTGACCCACTTAGAGGGCGAGGGACACGAATGGATCAACACGGCATGATCTTGGGTAAAGCTCATAGAAATCTGTGTTTTAATGTAATACAAATACAAACAAGTGTGGGGTTGGCTTTGCAGCAATTTATATCTAAGTAGTGCCTGTTCTGTGCAGGAAGATTCCACTGACTCCAAGACTTGCTTTTCCAAAGGCATCAATGAAACTGTTATCTTTGAGATAGAACAGCAGCATTCACTGAGGACTGTATCACCAGCAGTGGCCTCCCTGGTGAGAACAGAGTATCTGTTACCGCAAAGGACTGTGCTGCTTTCAAGGTGTCCTTTTACAGGGCAGGAAGGCTGAACCTAGGAGCAGATGAAGAGATGCACTTGGAGAGGCTCAGGGCCTGGTTAGCACCATGCCTGAATGCTTTGTTCGAATTACCTATCCTCAAACACTGAATGAGCCCTATAGCAGATCTCTGTGTTGTATAGTCTTGAAAATAAGCTTCCCTGTGTAGCCCTGTCTGTCCTGGAACTTACTCTGTAGACCAGGCTGGCCTCAAACTTAGAAATCCCCCTGCCTCTGCCTTCCAAGTGCTGGGATTAAAGGTGTGCACCACCACTGCCCAGCTTAAAGATTTATTTATTTATTTATTTATTTATTTATTTATTTATTTATTATATGTAAGTACACTGTAGCTGTCTTCAGACACACAAGAAGAGGGCATCCGATCTCATTACAGATGGTTGCGAGTCACCATATGGTTGCTGGGAATTGAACTGAGAACCTCTGGAAAAGCAGTCGGTGCTCTTAGCTGCTAAGCCATGCTCTTCTGAAGGTCCTGAGTTCAAATCCTAGCAACCACATGGTGGCTCACAACCATCCGTAATGAAATCTGATACTCTCTTCTGGAGTGTCTAAAGACAGCTACAGTGTACTTACATATAATAAATAAATAAATCTTTAAAAAAAAAGAAGAAAAGAAGCTTCCCAATCAAATCCCCCCTCACTTTCCAAAGCGGCAGAACATGAATTTGCAAAACTAGAACTCACCCTCCAACTTGAGAGCATCTCATGGTGTGACGTGGAAATCGAAATTCTGCTCCTGTCCGCTCCCTAGGGCGACATACATTTAAGTTCTGCTGTTATGCAGCGGCTCCAAGGTCGCTGTGGGTTTTCGTCCACACCTGTTATCCATTCATCCATCCGTTCATCCATCCGTCCGTCTATCCATCCATCCATCCATCCATCCATCCATCCATCCATCCATCCCTCCATCCCTCCATCCATCCATTCATCCGTTGCTCCCCACCCAGCATCATCCAGCCTCTACTTACCTCTCGCCTTCCTCTGTCGATCCACCAACCCAAGCCTCAGGATCGCATCCTGTCTTACTTCTTTGCCTGACATAGAAAGGAAACATTTAAAAAATAAAAGGCCTTTAAATTAGTTATGCTACTTCAGCTTATGCTTTTGAAAGAATTTCTGTGGGAAATTCTATTTTGTGGGAATAAGTATGAATTCACTTCTCTGATCAATTTTGACTTGACTGAATTTAATGAAGTCCATTTACCCATCTGAAATTTTTGTTTTATTTAGCTCAAAGGTTGTTTACGAAAACATGTGACAGTCGCAGTAGACATTGCATTTCTCTTTGTGTGGTCAGCTTTCTCTTTTATTGCATATTTAATGCACTTCTATTTGACAGCATGTGCTCAGTTTAAAAAATTACATCTTTTTAAACCAAAAAAAGGTGTACTTTTTAATGTAAGATTATTTGTACTAATTTAGAGTTTTTGTTGTTTTTGGTTTTTTGTTTTGTTTTGTTTTTTTAAGCTTCCTTTAGAAAAAAAATCACCAAAAACAAAACTTGCAAAATCTTTTGGGGCAGGGTTGGGGGAAGATGTCAGTAAAGTCTACGAGTACTTCATTTTTGCATGCAATTTTTGAACAGGCTCTCTGCATTTTCAATAATCACTGCTCACAAATGCAACGAGCGTAACTCACCTAGAGAGCATATCTGCCTCCCGGTTTCTTTTCTGTCTCAGTTTTGATGAATGTTTACTTCACTAAAGAACTCCTGCTTCTGGGCCAGTTAGAGTTTGCCAGGGTTAAGACCTCATATCACTAAAGCCAAAGGACCCGACAGAAGATTAACTGTGGAGAGAAGTCTCTTTCCACTATTTGAATGTGTGGATGTATTTAAGAACATGTGGATTGTATTTAAGAATGCTTTATTAGTTCTTTTCAGCTGAGCCAGTATTGTATACATTTTGTCTCTGCTTACTATTAAAGGAATTAGATTTTTTTATTTATCTAAAATTACCTAATTCCTGTTGGGAAAGAAAAAAAATCTATGCAAATTAAGCAAATAAATGTGATGAATAAATAGGTTAAATGTTTTTTAAAAAAGAAACTATTTTTGCCATCCATTAGTTATATGGATTATTTTAGATTTTTTTTCACTTCTGTTTTTAAACTGAATTTTTTGACCTTTTTTTCTTTTCAACTTTCTTTTTAGGTTCCACAAACAGATTCTAAATGCTGTAAGCCGTGGTCTATCCCAGTTGCCTAGTACTCGGGGTTCGAGCACAAAAGCCGATGTTCAGATGGACTTAAAGCTTCAACAGGTTACTAGTATAAACATCTTTATCTAAAATATGTAGAAAATTAGAGGCAATTCTTACATTTTCATATTTACAAACTCGCACAATCTTTAATCACAAGCACTATGAACCATGATGTTTATAGGGCTTCAAGCAAATGCTATGTTTAATTCTATATACTAAACGGAGTTTTCCACTGTGTGAAGAATTGCTGTGCTGAGTCTACAGAGAAAATGAATATCTATTCTTGACTCTATGTTCCTATTCTGAAAAAAAAAATAAAACAGAGAAATGAACAGGATTCTGTGGTTGTTCACCTATATTTGTGAAGTTCTGGTATGATGGTGCTGTGTGTAAAATGATTTGGTTTTATTTATCACTCTAGAATAAATGTAGAGTTTAGGAGTTGACAGTCTGCAGCAACTGTGAAGTGAGGCTTCGCTTGCTTGTTTTAATGCGCACGTTTGTTGGAAAGTCCCTTTACTTTTTTTCTAAGACTCTGTCTCCAAAGATTCACTGAGATGCTGCATATGGCAGAGTTGCCTCTAAGATGACACATGGAATGACAACTTAGGGAAACTGAGGATGTACTTTTAGGATGTCAGAGCAGCAGTGGCGTGGCTTACCCTAACAAATCTGAGTTGAGGCGAAAGCAGCCAGATAACTGGAACCACTGCGCCTATCAGTCAGGTTCAGAAGGCACAAGCACTTAATATTTTGATATTCACATCATATTCAAAGTTGTCCAGTCTGAAACATTCTAACATGTGCTTAGACTTCACTATGTAGTTTTTGTTGATATGAAAGTTTTAGTGTCGGAGACTTTCAATGAGCTGATTTTGCACATGGCATTGCCTTAAGTCCAACCTAGTAACTCCTATCTGAGTCCCCACTCATCCCCTCTTCCTGTTTTGGGATACCTCTGCTTCCTCCAGACACCATCTCCAGCTTGGGGGCAGCCCATGTGAGGGTCAACTAAAACAGCAGAAGGGGCGGCCAGTTTGCACCCAGCACAGTAGTAGTTCTTATTTCTACCTTCATTTGAATCTCCTCACTTCTTAATCAGAATTATTAGGTATTTACATACTTAGATGCACAAAGAAAACACTGGCTTTGTTAACTGTTGCTTTAGCTTATTATTATTTTCTAAACAGGTTTTGCTTTGTCTTCAGGACATATACATTCCTGCTTTCTCTCTTGATTTTTTTCTCTTCCTTTTGAGATGAATGGTTGGTTTTCTTTTTTTTTTTTTAAATCATTGGGTTTAATAAAAATATTTAAAGCTATTACATTTCAGGAGCCAGAGAGATGGTTCAGTGGTTAAGATTACTGTCTGCTCTGGCAGAGAACCCTGATTTGGTTCTCAACACCCAAATGGTGGTTACAACGACCGGTAACTCCCATTCCAGTGGATCTAATGCCTTCTTCTGGACTCTGAGGGCACTATGTACACATAGCACAAATATATACACGCAGACAAAGCACTCATATACATAAAATAAAAATAAATAGATCAAAAATTAATTTAGAAAAACTATTTAATTCACCCAGAATATGACAATGGTTGACTTTTACAGATTTCTGAAATGGGCTTTTTATCACTTTATCTTTGGTTGGTTTGATTTTTGACACAGAATCTTAGCTGTTTAGCCCAAACTAGCCTTGAACTCAAAATCACTCTTCCCAGTCCTTCCTGAGGGCTGGGATTACAGGCATGCACCATCAAGCGTGACTGTGTCATTTATTTCTATATAAACTTTATGTTCTGTTTTCATTCCTTTTTTTGAATCTAAATATATAGAAATTTTATTCTAAAACATATCTATGGCTATATATCTTGTTTGTTTTCCATTAAGTTCTAGTGTGGTTGCTTTATAGTCACAAAAAAAAATCATTTAAAAGGGAAAATAAAATAAAGAACAAACTAAGGTGGAAAAGAAAAAACCAGAAGCGTAAGACACAACCAGAAAGTGTAAAGGAAAGTAATGAAGGTAAGGCATGAATGGAGAGGAAACAAAGGGACCCGGGGGCTCTACACAGCAGAGGACTGAGTCTCTGGCCTGGCAGCAGGGTTGTACGCAGGGTATGAGATGCGCAGGGTGTTGGGAGACCAGAAGATGCAGGGAGGGGAGGGCACGGAGCTGCAGAAAGGCGGGGAGCCTGGGAGGAGCTCTCTGCATCCCGACTGAGGGCTGGGAATGCCTTTCTCCTCTGTCTGCCCTGCTGCTTTAAGTGCTAGACTTAAGCATGACTCATCGTTTTCTGTTCCGTCCCATGACTCTTCGGATTCTTGGTTAAGTTTAATTATCTCTATATCCTTCCTTAAACTGGAGGAATAGATTTCAACATGGGAAAAGCACCAGGTGCCCCAGCCAAACAACTTAACTCACTCACATTGAGTTCCCGTGATGTCCAATGTGGCATTATGTGAGAAATGTGAAGTCACCAACCTCTAAACACCTTGTGTGCCCACCTGTGTGTGCCAGGCTCTGCCTTCCTGAGCAGCAACCATCTGTTTCTGTTTGGTAACGACTGAGTGACCATGGTAGCAACCACTCCCTAGTCAGAAGAAAACCCAATGTATGTGCTGTCTACCTACTTACAATAGCACACAAGAGCAGAAGATGGGGCTGATCCACTTGCCAGATATTTCCTTCATGGAGATATTGGAAAATAAAGCTTCCCAGAAATACCAGGGCCCTCATCAAGCCCAAGGCCCTGCTACATGATGATTACCAGCCAAGACTCTGCAGCCAGGTTGCTAAAGTTTTATTCCTGCCTCCATTACTAGAGTATTACTTTATTCAAGTTACTTAAACTCTCTGTGCCTCCATTTACCTGATCTGTAGTTGAAGACAATATTAGTACCTACATCATCTTTTTTTTTTTTTTGAGAATTAAATGAGCTGGTGCCTAGATAGTGCCTGCTGCACACGTACCTGGTGAGAACGACCTCTTATTGATCTTGTAGGCATCCTTATGGTCACAGGGTGTACAGACCTGCACAGAATATAGGTACAGGGTGCTTGAGTTAACTCAGCCAAGTGTCCCACCAACCTCTGGCTAAGTTAAAGCAGTTGTCCAGAAATGCATAAAACAAATTGGAAATCAAGACTTCAGTAGAAAAAAAAATGGATAGGAATCTCATGTGTTAAGACTCCTCAGCCAGAGAAATTATAAGCAAAAGCTGAGACTAGCAAGAGATTTCCCTGAAGAAAATGGACTCACAGCAGAGACATGAGTCAACACTGACTATTCAGAAGAGGCTTCAGTAAGGAAGAAAAAGAAACTAATAGCAAACACATTAAAATCTTTACTATAAAGATCTCACTATACTATAGACTCAGTCATTCATTTCTGAAGATGTCAATTTATGAAATCGTAAGTGGGCTATTTCTACAGTCATAGTGAGGTATTGTTTTGGTCACTTGAGATGTGTATGAATCATACAGATGTAGATCCTGCCAGGACATTATCTAAGTATTCATACAAATGTCACTGCAAGCTATGAAGGAAAAGAATGAAGGTTGTCAATAAGAATGATAGCAGGGGACCTTCAGATCTGGCAGTCAGAGAGATAGCCTTTGAGAAGGTAACATTTATGGGAAGAATAAAGGGCCAAATCTCACAAAATAACCTGGAGGTGTGATCCCAAAATTACTAAGCAATTAGTAGAACAGGAATCGGAGGGAGCTCTTGAAGTCAGGACCATTGGGAAATACATTGGACAGATGACAAATTAGTGTGGCAATTTTATCTCATGTACAGCTGAGGATTTGGGCTTAAGTCTACGGATAAGCAATGTTGCAAAGATTTCACCACTGAATTAAACCTATCCTAATTATGAATGGTTCTGCACTTGAGTAAGGAGCAGGAGTTGGCCTAATTAGAAGACAAAGATGGCAGAAGATGGAGAGTTGTTCTGGGACCTTCTTGGACTCTCAGCATTTTTGGTTTTGTGGACACCTAACTCTTCCCCTAACCCCTAACCCCCACAACCCTCCACACACACACACACAAAAAAAAAAACCCTAAAATAATTATCTTGTGACTCCACTGGTAACAAAGTCTATGTTGTGACAACTTTAAAAGATCAGAAAACATTTTCATGGACCCTAAAAGTGAGCATGTCAGTGCTGTGGAAGGCTAAGAGGAACAGAAGTGGGGGAGCCTGGAGAAAAGAAGAGAGGGGGACTCAACTGCTGTTGAAATCCTCTCATGAAAACACACAAACAAGCAGTCTGGAGCCTCAGGAAGTATCCTAGCCTCAGGTCAGATTCACAAACCTACAGATTCTTGCTCATTTCAGTTTGATTATGGAATTATTCCAGAAAACAGTCTGGAAACCCAAAAATAATGTCACTGTGTTTTCCAATCTCTACATCCCTTGAAGAATGCTCACTGAGATCTAAGGCATTTGTCTTAGTTGGGGTTTTACTGCTGGAAACAGATACCATAACCAAGGCAAGTCTTATAAAGGACAACATTTAATTAGGACTGGCTTATAGGTTCAGGGGTTCAGTCCATTATCATGAAAGTAGGAGCAGGGCAGCATCCAGGCAGGTATGATGCAGGCAGAGCTGAGAGCTCTACATCTGAAGGCTGTTAGTGGAAGACTGACTTCCATACAGCTTGGGTGAGGGTCTTAATCCCACGCCCACAGTGACACACCTACTTCAACAAGGCCACACTCTTAATAGTGCTACTCCCTGGGCCAAGCATATACAAACCACCACATTCCACTCCCTGGCCCCCATAGGCTTGTCTAAACACATGAGTTTATGGGGACCATATCTAGCCATAGCATAATAAAAAGTATATTTAGTCCAACTTCCAAAGTCCCCATAGACTATAGCAGTCTCAACAATGTTAAAAGTCCAAAGTTTAAAGTCTCTTCTGAGATCCAACCAATCACTTAACTGTAATCCCCAAATCAAGACAGGAAACTAGCTGGGAAAACTCCAAACACTGTATCTCCATGTCTGATATCAAAGTGGGCTTCAGATCTCCAACTCCTTTTTCATCTTTGTTAACTGCAACAAACTTATTTTCCTGGGCTAGTTTCACTCCCTGTTAGCAGCATTCCTTAGAAGATATCCTATGGCTCTGGCATATCAAAACTTTTGGGGTCTCCAAGGCAACTTCAGTGTTATAGCTTCTTGTTTCAATGTCTGGGATCCACACATGATCTTCTGGGCCCCTCCAAAGGGCTGGTGTCACTTCTCCAGCTCTGTCCTCTATAGTACTCTAAGCTCAGGTTGATCCACTCCACTGCTGCTTTTGGTGATCATCCTGTGGTACTGGCATCTCCAATACACTGCTGCAACTAAGCTTCACCAATAGCCTCTCATAGGCTCACTTCATCGTGCCAAGCCTCAAGTCATTTGCATGACCCCTTCAATCCTTGACCATCAACTACAACTGAGGCTGCACCTTCACCAATGGCCTTCCATGGCCTCTCACAGTGCAAAGCTGCCCTTCATGCTTCAAAACCAGTACCACCTGGGTGACTCTTACATAGTACCAAATACAGCTGCAGCACAAGGTACAACCTAGGCTATCTCTGGAACACAGCTTCTTTGTGCTCTCAAAAAATACTTCCCAGAAGATTTCACCCCAGTGATGCTGGTCTCTTAATCACAGCTAATTTCTTAGCTCCAGCCAACCAGCATCAATTGTCCCAGTGTCCATTCTATTTCTCTAAAGCCAGAGCCACTTGGCTGAAGCTGCTGAGTTCTGCTGCTTGTAGGATCTGAAACATCCCCCTCTCCCTTGTTCTAATACATTATCACTAGCTGTCTGTTTTCCAACTCCTTCACTGCCTAAGCTTGACTCTCCTGGATCTTGCTCTGTAGATTGACCTTGAGCTCAGAGATATACATGCTTATCTCCCAGGATTAAAAGTGTGTATCACCATGCCTGGATCTAAATTTATCTGGGTAGGATCTTGCCCCCAAAGTCCCTTAATCTGTTATCTTGTAGAACATAGGATTCAGTTCCATTTCACTTCCTGGTGCCCCTTTAATACTTGAACCATATATTTTATATTTTTTCTTTCGAAGCTTACTAAGTTTCTTCAAAATGCTCTTCATAAGACTTAACCAGAGAACAAAGTCTCTGCTGGGCTTTTTTGGGACTTCCCTTGTCAATGCAATTAATACAAATCTCTTTACCTTAGCCTCAGGTAGACTCTTAAGTCAAGGGCAAAAAGAAGCCACATTCTTCACCAAAATATCACACAAACAGTTTCTACACTATATACTGAAATTCTTCTCTGAAACTTATTGGACCAGGTCTGTATAGTTCAAATCACTCACAGCAATGAAGTCTTCTATATTCCTGCTAGGATGGCTCATTAAGCCCCACTTAAAACATCCCATGGCTTTCCAAATCCAAAGTTCCAAAATCTACATTCTTCCAAACAAAAGCATGGTCAGGCCTGTCACAGCAATACCCTAGTCCCTGGCACCAACTCCTGTCTTAGTTAGGGTTTTATTGCTGGGAACAGACACCATGACCAAGGCAAGTCTAATAAAGACAACATTTAATTGGGCCTGACTTACAAGTTCAGAAGAAGTTCAGCCCATTATTATGAAAGTGGAAATATGGCAGCATCTAGGCAGGCACGGTGCAGGCAGAGCTGAGAGTTCTCCATCTTTATCTGAAGGCTTCTAATGGAAGACTGACTTCCAGACAGCTAGGGTGAGGGTCTTAATCCCAACAAGACCACACCTCCTAATAGTGCCACTCTCTGGGCCAAGCATGTACAAACCATCACAGTCTTGTTCATGGTAAAACTCCTGACCCTACCTGCTTCCTCCTAAGTCCCATCCCTGCAGCTGCTCCTTCTCAAAGTCTCACCAATCCGTCTTATCTTGACGCTCTCCAGTTTTCTTGAGGTTCCTCTCCACTCAACCCAGATTATTCCCACAAAGAAAGTCATAGTCAGCAATCCAGGAGGACCAATGACCTCACTGTCATGGACCCTGTCATGACAAGAGAGTGGCTGAGGACATGACCAACCCCTTAGTCTGCCCTGTCACAACTGCAAACTCAAAGACTTTAAAAGAAGAGCCTGTTTCTACCACAGAGATTCAGAGCTGCTCAAGAGCCAAAAAGAAGTCACTGTTGAATACTCAGCCCGGAATGAGAGGTCTCCATCATAGTCTCCATGGTTTAAAACACCAGGGAAGAGATGGTGGAAAGAATGAAAGAGCTGGAGAAAGTATGGGCATGGCTGTTTCACTCAGAAGCACTCACAGCTGCTCTGATAATCTGCATGGAAGATTGGACCATCAACATTCCATCATGGAAAGAGAAGAGTTCCCAAGGCCCTGGTCCTTCCCTGAAGATCTATAGATAGTTAATGGTTTCTGGGGAGGCCTAAATTCTTCATTATTGAAGCCAGTGGTAATTGCCTATGCTTCTGTAATATAGCCCCTCATTCATGCTCCTATAACTGATTCTAGTGAACCCCAATGAGAAAGAGGAGAGGAGGGAGAGGAAGGGAGATGCACAGAGAATCATTTGTTGCATGGTACAATAAGAAACAACCTTCGCTATGCAGGGCGGTGTGAGGAGCTGACAGAGGCGCAATCATAGGTGAGCTAGTGGAAGGCTAAGGACATTGCCCCTACTGTTAGGGTCACACACCCAGGAGTGACTGGATCTTACCCTAGAGTGGAGGAGAGGGGGCCATTCTGCCCAGCTCTCCATGTGGAGGACCACGCTGCTCCACAGGTAGGTGATGCCTAGCAAGGGGGGTGAGAGAGAATTCTCCAACCAGTCTGCTGAAGAACTGAATGTTCCATCCTACAGATGAACTAGAAGGGAGAAATCCCAAAATGTATTATACATTGCAAGGTAGTATGAAAGCTATGGGAGTATTGTTTAAGGAAAGCAATACCTCGGACAGTTGCCTCAAGAAGCCTGTGTCATAGCCATGTTTTTGCTTACATTGTCACACATGGACAAATGTTAAATGTTTGGACAGGTGCTGATTTTCAGACTCTGGTGGGCTGGCCCAGGCTGAGGTCTCCAGACTACCAAACTCTCTTCACAGTGAGGGTGACTTTCCCATCAGGATGAAAACAAGACTCAACTACATGGGCAATAGAGGACCTCAAGAATCTCCAAATTCAAGCTGTAGTTGCAGGTTTCACATGCTAGAAATGAGCTGAGTGCCACTGTTGTTACAACCTTGAACCAAGAGCCTGGGGCTCCGGCAGGGCTCTGCCCGACACAGCCTTCCAGAGCAGTCAGTGTCCTAGAGGTATGCATTGATGACCATCGGGGAAGCAGCGCTACCGCCACCTGCTTAAAACAAGCATTGAAATTGCCTGGCTTTGAAACTGTCCACACATCTCAGCTGGGTCATGCGACATGTCTTCCATCTTCCAGCTATTGCAAATCCGAGCCAATCCAGGCAACGACTGGGAGCTTCCAAGCTCAGAGTCTCTGGTTTTAGAAAACTCAACAGATAAAGGCTAGGGGGATGCATTGTCCTGACAGGTTTTTAATATACATGCATTTGTTTGTTTGTTTGTTTATTTACTTTTCATCCTGACCACAGTTTCTCCTCCTCTTCTCCTTTCCTCCCAGTCCTTCCCTCATACTCTCTCCCTCTTCCTCCACCTTCCCCTTCCCTCCCCCCCCTCTCACACACACACACACACACACACACACACACACACACATTTAAGTTTCTTCTCATTCCCCACCTATTCTGCCGTGTGCAGAACCCCAGTTCCACACACCTGGAGGGAAAACCAGCAAACATTACCCAGCAATTGTGAAGATGTTTGCCTGAGGCACCCTGTCCAGAGAGCTTGACTGTTTCTGGCGTCACTGCCAAAGGTATCAAAGGCTTGTTTGACCTCACAGGGTAGGCAAGGCAGTTTCAGGAAGAGCACGCCTAGCCATCTACAGTGTTCTCTTGCCACAGTGCAAATGGAGCCTTTTCTCAGTACAGTACCATCCCCAAGGAGTCTGGGCTAACACCATTGATGAGCTGATGATTAAGTTGTCACCTCCAGTCCAGAGCCTCTATTGTCCTCTAGGTCCCTGTATTCCACTGACATGCACTCTTTGAACTCAGAAAGCCAACTTAAACTGTCTAGATCCAAAAAAAGGTTTTGATTCCTTTCCCTAAACCCCACTCCTGGCTTTCCATCTCAGCCACTGATACTGCCTGACTCATGACTGAGTCCTCTCGTCTACTCTTTACCCCATTCTTATCTAATCTGTCAACTGATCCAGTTGGATGTGTCCCCAAATTTCATACAAAAGCTATACTCTTCTCTCTGTCCTTATCTCTGTTTACTACTTCATGCCCTAGTCTAAGTTAGTGTAACCTTTGGGCTGGGGTGTACTGGAATGGTTTCGGATCTGACTCAACTCTGCCAGCCATAATTCTTTCTCTACACAATTGACTAAGAATTTTTGTTTTGAAATTGATTGTATTTATGTATATGAATATGTCTCTGTGTGATATATGTGTCATGCATGTGTCATGTATGTGTCATGTATGTATGGGACCCACAGAAGCCAAAAGACACCAGATCTCCTGGAGCTCCCCTAGAGTTAGAAGTGGCTGGGAATCTCCTCTTGTAGGGTCCATAATTGGGTCTTCTAGAAAGCGTAACAAGCACGATTCATCTCTAAGCCGATTCTCCAGCTTCATTTGTTAAGACAGTATCTCCAGTATCCCAGCTAACCTTCAATTCCTTGAGCTCCTGATTTTCTTGCCTCCACCTCCTGAGTGCTGAGGTTGCAGGAATCTGTCACCACACCCAGTTGCGTGCCAGGCAAGCACTCTATGAACTGAGCCTTAGTCCAAGCCCAAGATAGCTAAATTCAAATCACACTATGTTATATCCTACATGGAAACTTTCTGGGGCTTTCCTTCCCACTTAGTTCTGAACCTTTGTCTCACCTCTGCACCTCTGTCTCAGTCTCACCCTTGCATCTCTGCCTCACCCCTGCATCTCTGCCTCAACCCTACATCTCCGCCTCACCCCTGCATCTCTGCCTCACCCCTGCATCTCCGCCTCACACCTGCATCTCTGCCTCAACCCTACATCTCTGTGTCACCCCTGTAACTCCATCTCACCCCTGCATCTCTGCCTCACCCCTACATCTCCGCCTCACACCTGCATCTCTGCCTCAACCCTACATCTCTGCCTCACCCCTGTAACTCCATCTCACCCCTGCATCTCTGCCTCACCCCTGCATCTCTGCCTCAACCCTACATCTCTGCCTCACCCCTGCATCTCTGCCTCACCCCTGCATCTCTGCCTCACCCCTGCATCTCTGCCTCACCCCTGCATCTCCGCCTCACCCCTGCATCTCCTCCTCACCCCTGCATCTCCTTCTCAACCCTATATCTCTGCCTCACCCCTGCATCTCTGCCTCACCCCTGCATCTCTGCCTCACCCCTACATCTCTGTGTCACCCCTGCCTCTCCGCCTCACCCCTGCATCTCTGCCTCACCCCTGCATCTCTGCCTCACCCCTGCATCTCTGCCTCACCCCTACATCTCTGCGTCACCCCTGCATCTCTGCCTCACCCCTACATCTCTGCCTCACCCCTGCCTCTCCGTCTCACCCCTACATCTCTGCCTCACCCCTGCATCTCCGTCTCAACCCTATATCTCTGCCTCACCCCTGCATCTCTGCCTCACCCCTGCATCTCTGCCTCACCCCTACATCTCTGCGTCACCCCTGCATCTCCGCCTCAACCCTACATCTCTGCCTCACCCCTGCATCTCCGCCTCACCCCTGCTCTCCTCGGGTACCCTGTGCTTCTTTGGCTTTAACATGCCAAATTCACATCTTCTTTGGAGGCCACTATACTTTCTCTTTTCTCATACATTCTCTTGATAGGTGTTTTCTTTGTGACTGCTCAGACAAGACATGCTCCAGCCCTCAGTACCTCAAAACTAAACTTAAACTACTTAATTGTGTCACCAAACCCCATCTGCCACAATACTGTCCATTTCCTGAGGTTACACCATTTCTTACATTTCAAATCTCTGGACAGGCAAGGAATACTGAGCAGAAGATTCTAGAAATCTCTGAGGCAGCAAACAGAGGTGTGTACAGATGGTGAAGTCAGAACTATGGTGGCACGTGCCTTTAATCCCAGCACTTGGGAGGCAGAGGCAGGCGGATTTCTGAGTTCGATGCCAGCCTGGTCTACGGAGTGAGTTCCAGGACAGCCAGGGCTACACAGAGAAACCCTGTCCCGAAAAACCAAAAAAAAAAAAACACAACAACAACAATAAACAAAAAACTATGAGTTTGGTGACAGAAGACTGGATTGGAATCTGGTCCCAGACTTGGAGCACCTGCTCCAAGACAAAAGGAAAACAATTCAGCCTTGAATATCCAACAATCGTCACAGCCCTATTTGCAGTGTGTGTGTGCTTGTGTGTGTCCATCTGTCTGTCTGTCTGTGTGTCTGTGTCTGTATCTGTGTGCCTGGGTGTTAACATCTCAAACTTAGCCTGTGCAGATGGGACTTGAAAATCTCGCTAGGCAGCGGCTGTGCTCTGCAGCGGGTTCCCCTCTCTTATAAGCCAACATCACACCCAATGGGACATCTGCTCCCACCATACTTGATAGCAGCCTTGGGAGTCCTGAAATGCAGCCCATCACCCCTGCTCAAATCCAGATGACTTCTGTCCCTATTAGGGGCCTCAGGACACCTCTCCCAGTGGCTCCAAGTTCCTCAGAAATTGACAAAACTGTTCCTTGGCCTCACTCCCCACCAGGATTCAACTACATCTCAAAAAAAAAAAATGTTAAAGCTGCAGGCTCCAAGGCAACCCTGCTCTTTGGACAAGCCACCTAAAATCTTAATGTCTCATTTTTCTCATTTATAAAGTAATGGTGGTGGTTGTAGTGGTAGTAAGGATGAGGGTGATGCTGATGGTGGCGGTGGTGATGATGGTGATGATGACGGTAGTGGTAATGATGGTGACGATGATGCCCTCCCGAGATGCTCCAGAATTCCCAGTCCATGAGAACAGCCTCCAACCCTCAGCAAACCTGAGTTAATATTTGCGGCTTTGAGTAAATTTATATCTAGGGTATTTCTGAGCATGAGAATCTTAAAATAATTTGATTTTTTGAATCTTCAAATTTGGGGAGGTATAGACAAGTAAGCAGAGAATAGATTAAGAACAGAGAATGCACATTCCAGTTGTTAAAATCAAACTTTAATGACACAGTTGAGGAGGCTGGAGAGATGGCTCAGCAGTTAAGAATACTGGCTGATTTTCAGGAGGACCCAGGTTTGATTCCCAGCACCCACATGTCAGCTCACAACCATCCGGAGCTGCAGCTCCAGGGGATCGGATGCCCTCTCTGGCCTCCGTGAACACCAGCCTCACCTGTGGAACACAGACATGCGTACAAAATACCCACACACATAAAATGAATTAATAAAAAAATTGAGCATGCATTCGCGGTCTTTCATCACATTCATGAGAGAATCTCCCTTTGTAACTAAATACAAGCAAAACGGGAGACCGAGTCAGTCCTGCTAGTGTGGACAGCAAGGTACTGATTTACAGGCTGGTTCGTTTTTTGTTTTTGTTTTTTTAACCCATAATCATAATCATCCACTTGAAACTTGATTTTCATATATGAGCCACCGAGTCTAAACCCAACATGAAGAAACCAGTTTTAGACATCAAAAAGCCACGTGAATTCTTGACTCACTCGTGCCTGAACCAGAAGTGGGTGGCGTGCCAAGCCTTTGTGGGCCAGGCAGGCAGGCGACTATAAATCACCAGCGTGGGGCTGTGCCACCGGCTGTGGCTCCCCAGTACCGTAGGTGCCCACGTTACTGTCCTGGTGTGCCCGAGATAGAGGAGCAGATACACCTGTCAGTAGGGCATTTGTTTCTGATTGGTGCTTCTGGCTTTCCACTGACACCATGCCTTCTGTTTCCGGTTCTGACGAGCTGATTTTTTTTGTGAATGGAAGAAAGGTAAGTTTCTGGCGTGACTAATGTAGCTTTTCGTTCACAGAGAGTAAGTAAGAGTCAGGCTATTGTTCCTCACTGAGGTGTGTTTCCTGGCTTTTAGCAGTGGCACAAACTTAAACGTGGGTCGTTATCTCCATTTTGGGCACCAAATAGGAAAATTGGGGATGTCTGCTTGCTTTTCATTCTCTCGTTGGAAACAGTAAGAAAAAGAACAGGTTATTTGCCGTGTGGTGGCAAGCGTGAATTCTGACTGGGCAGCAGTATGCTGCGGGGGTGAACGGCTGACAGATGCTCCTTCTGTATTTGTTGGGAGTGAGCCCCACCTCAGTTCACCAATGCCCCTTTAACAGGAGAGAGAGAGGAGGACACCGAGCAAAACAACCACCATGGCTCTCAGTGGACAGCAATCCCTCAGTCTAGGCCATCACCCTGAAGTCAGCAGCTTCCCCAGGCACGAGGAGCAGGAGACAGGCATTCTCTGCAGAGGGCTGGGCCACAAGACGTTCTCAGCCTTTTTCTTCGGAAGCAAAACAAGCGCATGGGCATTTCTAAGTGCTTAATAGTCAGAATTCACAGTTTCTTGTGTGTGACACTTAGCAAAAGAGAAAACAGTAAAAGTAAATGCTATTTTAGTCACTCGTCTTGGTTCTTATTTCCCACACCTTGGTTATGCTACATTGCTAAGTTTTTAATGGAAAAATGCAAAGCTTCAATAAAGACAGCAGGCCCATTCCATAGGTCCTGCCTGGTGGTTTTTCCAAAGCACAGTACAGACTGCATTCCCTGTAAAAATATTCCATTCTTTGTAAAAATATCTGACCTACCCATATCTGGCATTCAGGTGCTTACGACATTCTCGGCCCCTGAGCTTTGCTACTCTCCTGGTGTTGCCTCCGTGTGTCGTTGTCACTTACGCACTGGTGATGAGTAATGGCCTTGCTCCTGCTTTATGTGCTTAGTAAGAGGAGATTTGTTTTTCACACATTTCCTGGGATCTTTTTCACACGACTGGGGATGCTGACTGCTCACCATTGCATTTGTAGTTGGCAGGCTTTAATCTCTACACATCAAATCTTGCCCTTCTTCTGGAACCCATCATAGTCTGTGTTCTTTGGACCCGACACAGGCATGACTCAGGACAGCAGTGAACCTTCGGATAGGAGGACTGAACATACAGTATTTACCAGGAAGGCCGTAGCAGGGAATCCAAGCCTTGAGTGTCACCAGGCCTTGATCCTGGGATGGGGACAATGAGCATTGTCATTCCCTGCTGCTATCTCGTTCCGTTTGTTAACCGTGTCCATGTGCTCCCAGTTGGAATGTTAAAGAACATGAGACTTGGATTCTCTATCTCTGTAGTACATCTTCTCTTAGGCACCTACACACACACATACACACACATCACACACACAGAGAGAGAGAGAGGAGTTTGGGTGTTGGGCTGATCTCTCCACTGGCAAATCTTCTGAGGACTTTAGGAGAGCTGGATCTGTGAGAGGTGAGGTGAAGGAATCAGTGCCCGGTTTGCCTTGCTCAAATGCAATGAGAATACAAGGTCCTGTATTCCCAATACAGAGCGGTGTGCAGGACAGTGCCCTCTGTGTCTGGGTTCCCTGCTACTCCGTTTCCAGGTCAGCTACATTTTAACTTGATTTCCCCATCTTGCCTGGTTGCCCCAGCAAGGATGCTGGCTGGGTTCCTCCAGGGCCTGAGGGAAGCAGCCTCTCCTCTGTGCCAAGGAACACCCTGCGCTTGGGTGAGGTAGCCCTGAGAAGGGCCATCTGACTCTCCCCGCACTCATATAGAGCTGAGAAGCAAAGCTCTGGTCCTGGAAGCATCCTCTCTGGCTAACTTATTTCTATGACTTTCTGTGACTATGAGTTATCCAAGTCTTCTCTGTATCTCTTCCCACCTGGTCCTTTCCAGGTAAATGACTGTCATAGATGATAGAAAATTCAGACACTGAAGTAAAACTTCACTGTTTCTTCAGACCTTTGGTTCCAATGATCAGTAAGAGATTTATGTAAAGTCACCCACATTATAAATATGTCCTCCAAACAAAGGATTGGATTGCTGTAACCAATGATGGCCTCTTCCTGCAACCCCCTCCCTCCCTTCTTTCACAACATAGGTCATAGAGAAGAACCCTGACCCTGAAGTCAATCTCCTGTTCTACGTCAGGAAAGTTCATATCCTTTAACTGTAATGGGCAGCAAACTGCTAAAAAACCCTCAGAAGGGCGGGGGGGGGAGGGGCGGGGGGTGGTCAGTGGTGGAGCGCACTTACTGTCCTTACAGAGGAACTGAGTTCAGTTCGCAGCATGCACATGACAGCCCATGACCACCTGGCAATTCACAGCTCCAGAACCAGGGAGATTCCGTGCCCTCTGTAGGTCTCAGCAGGCACACACCACAGACAGACGGACAGACAGACAGATAGACAGACAGACGGAGGAAAGAAGAGAGGAGGTAATAGAGAGAGTGCATATTCATATATAAACATAAATTAAAATAATAAAAAATAAATCTTTTTTTTACAAGAATGAAAGAAAAGCCACCCACATTCCCTCTAGGTAAGCGACTCTGTCTTCCATTTATGGAGTCTAGTTGGAGTTCAGACATATTTTATCTATTGTATTTTTACCCGAAAAAACAAAACCAGAAAACCACCAAAAACAAAAACAAAAAACACTCCCCACCCCCACCCCCAAAACCTCCCCACCCGCACCAGATGATTGCTTACTCTAGAAACAACTCCATGGCTTCAGAGCCCATCTTCCCCCCAGTGACTATTTAGTCTCTCTAGGCAGACCTGTGTTTGAGTATGACGGTGTGAGATTAGCACTCACTGGTGTTCATGCCTGTGCTTACACAATCTCCATACGAACTTTCATAGAACTGCACACACAAGCATAGAAATGCATGTAAGTGCTGTGCTCTAGTTACCAATACAGCACCAATGCTAAGCTCTTGGGTTTTGCCTTTTTTTTTCCCACATTTGGTGGGGGTGGGGGGAGAGTCATCTGGATGTCATCAATTGAGGAAAGCTGGGTAATGAAAATAAAGGATCATCTGTCCTATTCTGTAACTTCCCATGAGACTATAATAATTTTTTAAGTTAAAAAAATGTGCTCAATGGGGCTAGGGAGACAGTAACATATTTGTCTTGCAAGAACAAAGACATGAGTTCAACCCCAGGACCTGCAATAGAAAAGCCAGGTGTGGACCTGACAGAGACATCAGATCCCTGGGGAGGCAGAGAGAGACATCAGATCCCTGGAACTCACTGACTAACCAGCTGAGCCTACTTGTCTAATTCTAGAGTAGTGAGAGATCAGGAAAAAATTTATCAAAAAATACTGTTGACTGTAGCAGAGGCATGACACCGAGGTTGGCCTCAGGCCTCCATGTGGGCACATGCACGCTGAGCTTTGTTGACTAGGAAGCCAGCAGTGAACAAGATAATGCTATCCTGTCTCCTTCTGTCTCTCTACATCCCAATTAACACTTCTAAAATAACACTTCATCGCTCTCCGAGTCTTACCTTGACAAGAGTGTTCTAGAAATAGCCTGTCCCTGGTGTCTAACTTTTCCCTCCGGACTCCCTCCCACTATTTAAGCCTTACAACCTGACTTCCCACAATATCATTTTACAGCCCCCTCCCAGTGAGGAGATGAGGACCATCGGCCTAAGTTCTGTTCCACTCACAGTCTACACAATCTAAATCCTCCTCCCCATCCCACTATCTCCCCTGTGCCCCACTGCAAATTCTCACCATTGGTCAGCAAACCCCATCACTGCCCTCCCTTTAAAATCAGCTCTGAAACCCACACACACCCTACCATGCTTTCTCTAGACTTCCTAAAATGAAGCAATATCAAAAATAAGCTGAAAATGCAGATTCCCAGGTGACCACAGCCAACACTAGATAAAACACCTCACCCAGGTTCCCAACATTCTCTCTGCTTGTTGCTGTTGGTGACTAATATAAATAATATAAATGAGGCTCCCTGGAGTTCTCGGCCCCAACTTTTGATCAGAGTCAAGGGTTCTAGAATAGGGTGAGGTATTTCTCTCACTTGCTCCTCAGCGGGTGGTCCTAACGAATGGCCACAGGAAGGAAGGAATGCTTAGCCATGCTACAGACCATGCCAACCTGAAGACTTTCCCAGAACTCCTATAGGCTCTGCCCAGGTTCTGGTTCTATGTTTACATTCACACTTTATAATCATATTGTATCTTGTATATTACAGAAATGTAAGGCCCCAACAAAAAACCCGATCTTGGACCCTGCCTTAGACATCAGGCCCAGACTGTGACACATGATGAAGATTCTCCCTTGTATTCCAGCCCCTCCAGGCACAATCAGGAGCCAGCCTTGGAGGCCTTAGCCTCCCGCTGAGTTGCCCCCCCACACACACACACCCCTACTGGCCTGCTCAGATCTGCTGAGGAGGAGGGTGCAGAATGTTAAGTGTTAATACTCTCTAAGATCTTAGCTCTGGGATAAACCATGTAGGTGAATCTCTCAGGGCATTCCCAAACACTTGTTCTTCATATCGCAGTCAGCCCTGTAATTCTCAAAATAATTCTTCTTCATTTGGGAGGCTATGGCTATAAATTAGTTGGTAGAGTACTTGCCTGGCATTCAGGAAGCCCTGAGTTCAATCCCTGACATCACATACACCAAGTGTGGATAGTGTATATCAGAAACCCAGCATGCTGAAGGTAGAGGCAGGAGAATCAGAAATTCAAATTCATCCCCTACCTCACAGTGTATGTGAGGCCAGCCTGGACCACAGGAGAGCCTCCCTATCTTAAGAACAAACAAATAAAAAGCACAGTTTATGTATTTATTCAAATAGCAAATTTTATTAAGCACTAAGTATTCAGAAGCTAGCCAGACACAGCCTCTAGTCCCATCATAGTGAAAGGGACTGCCACGCCAGGCACACAGGAAGTGATGACAGCCAAGTTGTGGAGCACAGGAAAGGATGCCCAGACAGATATAAGGAGGGAGAGGGATCAAATGAGCTGAGTACAACTTTTCAGAAAAAAACGAAAATGTTGGAGCCAAGGGTGTTCTGATCAACAGCAGGGGATCGGGAGTACCATGGTTTGGGAGGAACAAACAAGGTTTGTGTTGGCATATGTAAAGAGCTGACGGTGAGAATGCAGAGATATGACAGAAAATGAAGAGCAGACAAGCAATGAGAACCTTAAAGGTCCAGGTCTGGTTCTGGTGGCATGGTCCCTGTGCACGCTGTCTGCCCATTAATCCAAGGCAACTTCTGAGTATACTGCAGGACCGTCCATCTTGGCAGCAGTGAGAAATCCTTGAGCCAGATAGTATTTGGATTTTCCAGACTCCCGAAACAAAAACAAAAGACACCTTTTGTGCCCTGCCCAGTGAAGCACTTTAAGTAAGGTCTGACCCACATCACCTTCAGTCCTCTGCCTCAAAGGACCTGTAGTAAGCTCTGAATTCCTGTAACTCAGAATTTAAGTCTGTGTGCAAAGCTTTCTGGGGAAGGCTGCAAAGAACTCAGCTAATTATTCCAAAAACCAGAAAGTATCCTGATTGCAACACCTCATTAAGGGCAGTAACTTAAAGGAAGAAAATTATTCTTAGCCTCCACCCTAGTCAATTATGGGCTCCATCCAAAATCCTTTTAAACTGCGCCCAGAAAAGTCCCAAGCCAACTTCGGTAGATTCCTGGATGCACCTGAAGAAGAGAATTTGCATATATCTTTTGTTCTTTCTTTGAGAAAATATTATTATTATTTGTTGAACCCAAGGCTGCATGCACGCTAGATCCTCTGCTGTGCAGTATCCCCAGCCCTTAAACTGATGCTTTCTAATTCTGTAGGAAAGTGAAAGCACATATTGCTATACCGGGGAAAATTAAGCATCCTGGGAAGATTTTTCCAAATTTTACACAAACTGCTTTCTATGACATCCATAGACGTGACAGTCCATGGACTCATTTCCATTGCCCACCGTTCTGAGTTCTGCAGAGGCCCATGAGTTTTTCCGAGTTGCATCTGGGTGCACACCCCGAACTGCTGACAGGACACTTGTGTAGTCTGTGTGTCTTATTCAGGAAAAACATATGTGTGGGTCCCTGCAGAAATCTCTGCTTTGACTGCAGATGCTGCCTTGTGCCCACTAGGAGTTCCTCACCATTGCCTTCCTTGGTTTTGTTATTGTGAAACAGAGTCTCTCCTTGCGTTCCAGGCTACCCTGGATTCCCCTATGTTACCCAGGTCGTCCTCAAACTCTCAGTAATCCTCCTCCCTCAGCCTCCCAAAACTTAAGAATGGTAAGTATAAATCACAATACCCATTGCCTGCTAGTTCTCTTTGATTGTTTAATGCTGTATTGGATGCTGAGGATAGAACCCAGGGCTTCAGGAGGTGAGCTCTCTACCTGCCACCGTGCTGGCTCCCAACCACCATTTCATCATCTTCCTAACTGAACTAGAAATTCTTATGTTCAGAAACACTCTGGGACCACAAGTTTTCAAAGAACTGGTGTGGCTCTTGAATGGTCTCTTCTCATCAATGAGCTCAGATACAAGTAGCAACTTGAACCAATCTTTTCAACAGGAAGCTATAACCAATAAAACACAGTTTGTTATCAGCACCCAAGGAAGTAACAACAAAAGCAACCTGAGTCCCTTTTCCTTGACTCCCTCCCCTCTAGTCCATCTCACAGGCACTAAGTATGGCTGTGGAGGAGGAGGCTGCGGTGCCTGTACAGTGATGATGTCGAGATACGACCCCAAAACCAAGAAGATCCAGTATCCTTTGCACTGCCTGGCTATGCTCTGGCCACATCTGGGAAGGACAAGGAGCCCTCCCTGTGAAGGCTCCACTTTTTCTGTAACTGTGCATCACTTACTCCTGTCTCCGAGTTTCTAACATGCTCACCCTGCCTCTGTTATGCCATGAGACGTTTGTAAACCCCAAAAAGACCACCAAGGAGCCAATCCAATGTAATCGCACTAGGGTCTCTTTATTTAAACTCGACCTTGAACCACACCACAGTCTCTGATGCAGGAGAACGGGAGAGGGCCCCGAGTCCAGTTTTAGGCAAGCACTTATAGAGGCAAGAAGTGGGTATCTAGCTTGGCACACATCGGTTTGGGGAGGGGGGAATTATGGCCTTTAACATAGTTGGCTGGTGCTAGGAGCCAAACCATAAACTGAACTTCTGTTTTCCTCCCAATTGGTGGTTATTAGGAAGTGAAGTGTCAGTGGTGGGCTTGTAACCTCGGGGTGCAGATTTATTGGGGAATAACCTGGAACCTAATGAAGACACAGGTTTTGTTGGGGGAAAAACCTGGAAACTGGTGCTAGGGATTGACCTGTTAGCTAAATTGAGTTAAACTTAGGTCAGGTTCTCTAAGATGTAGTCTGAACTCAAAAGATTTGGTTCTCTGCTTTCTCTGGTAACTAGAAGGTACAATAATGCAGTTTCCTGAAGGTATTATTGTTTTTAGAGGGGATCAGGGTTGTCATCACTCAGTCCTTGTGGTGTCCCTAGAGCTTGGGTAAGGGCCCCATCAGTGGGAAATAAGAGAGAAACCTAATTCTCCTCGGGCTCAGGGTGGTCTTCAAATGCAAATGGGTCTGTGACCTTTAGGGTGATGTGGGGACCTATTTTATAGAGAACACAAAGTTTAGGTCAAATATGTTTATATGCTCATTAAATACCTTTGAGATCCTCTAGCAATTGGCAATCCTCAAATTCAGAGATGACCTCTGTTTGTGTGTTAAGAATAATGGGGGGGAGGGTATCCCAAATATGATTTCAAAAGGGTGAGTTTCATCTGGTAAGGGGAGTTTTTATCCAGTAGAGAGCGATGAGAAGGAGAGTTAGTCATTGTCAGTCTCTTAGATCAAGTTAGTTAAGGTCTCTTTGAGGGTTTTGTTCACTTTCTCTACCCATCTTGAACTCTGGGATCTACAGGTACAATAAAGTTTTTAATCAACCCCCAGGATATTGGCAGGGACACAAAAGCTGGTCCATTGTCTGACCCTGTCATCTGAGGAAGCCCATGCCTTGGCTGTATGTCCTCTGAGAGCTTCTTTGTCAGTGTGTATATAGTTTTATGTTTGGCAGGAAAATCTCAGTCCAACCTGAAAAGGTATCTATAAGCATCAGTAAATATTTATATATATAAATTTTTCTGGTTTTATCTCTGTGAAGTCTGTCTCTTAATAGACTCTTGGTTTGGTGCCCCGGTATTCAATGCCAGGATTCTTCTCGCTGGCAACCACATTGGTCAATTGGCAGGCCTTACAGTTCTTAACAATTTTAGCTATCTTTGAGTTGGCATTTCTAGTCTTGATATTAGCATATCGTATCAAATCCTTCATTCTCTGGATGCTCATGTGGGAAGAGTGGTGGATCTTCTGAAGTATGTATAGTCTAATTTCTTCTGACACAATGAGTTATACTCAATTTATTTCTGAATCTTAAAAATCTGTATTTCATCTCTGCTACCTCAAATCCAATCAGGGAAGTGGCCTTCATGGTCACTTTACCTGATTCTCACATGTGGGCTGGCCTCAAGCTCTAGTCTTTCTTCTTTCCAGTCATGGAAATCCCTGTCTCCTTTCCTCTTCCCCCGTGCCTCCTAGCCCACACAAATTCTGAGGTCCTGTCTCAGTCTACCTACCCAGCCACTGGCTTTATGACGATTCTTTATTGCCAATCAAATCCAGCTGGGGGCAGAGACCCTCAGCATCTGGAAACATAGCCTTTGGGAGCTGAATTGAATTGAAATAGCATTAGAACCAATCCCTAACATCTCACCTTTTCTGTCCAAATTTTTTCCTAAAAAAAAGAAAAAACTCTTCTCTCAGACATAAATTGGGCATAACCATAATAATTATGTAAATTACAAAGTATGATATACAATTAACATCTAGTCTATCATATTTGTCAGTTAGATAAAGTACTCTACCACCTATGCTAACTTAAGAGCTTATAATCTTATACCTGATTATGTTCTGATTTTAGCCTGTATCACCATCTAAAAACCATCCTTTTAACTCTATACCATCTCTCTCAATACTAAACAACTTAAGTTTGATTATGAGACTATAACTAGTCTTCAACCCATCAGAAATCTAAGAATGTATTAAATATTATCTGAATATTTAGAAAGCACAAAAACATAGCTTCCAAAACTTAAATTGTAAGGACAGCTGACTACCTGGACAATCCCATATTCCTCAAAATCTGGGAACAGCTGCCTTCAGCCTTCTGGTCCAAAGCCATCTGGCAGATCTCAAAATGAAGAAATATGAAGGACTAGCTCACCCTGTCTTGGCAGAGCAGAGCAGTCAACTGTCCTACATCTGTTTGTCCTCTTTGGACAGTATTTTGTCTTCAGATAAATAGGGCAATTTTTGTCCAGAGGCTACCTTGCCAACACTGGAGCAACTCTATTTGGAGGATTTGATGCTCAATTTCTTCATGTCAGAAGCAGACTTGTCTCACTGTCAGATGATCCTTAATAATGTAGTAACATTAGATGTCATATTCTGTGGATTTCTGGTGTTTTTGAAGATTGTCTAACAATGAAAAGTATATCTGAACTGTTAAATCTTAGCTACTCTAGCCAATTCTACTTGAGTAAATTGAAAACACATTATTATAATTAAATCAGAATCTAATATAACCATGAGTTTACTATCTGACCCTTAACTTGTGTCACTTAATCACCCTAAACAGTTTGTAATAGCTGCTATTAGGAGGACTGGGTCAAAGCCTTGTATTCTTGAATAAGTTGCATAAGTACAATGCCTATCTAAGAGCAACAATAATAATTTCAAATTTTATACAAATAAATATACAGATTTATACCAATGAAAACATTAATTCTATATCAATATATAAATTCTGTACTAATGAAAGAAATTATAACTTCAATTTTGCATCAATTACAAAGATTTCTATCAATGTAAGATTAACCTATCTGTTTCCTTTCTGTTCAAAATGATGAACATTTCCAAATTATCTCTTAAAATGACAACCTATTTATAATTTATAAAATAACTATAACCAGACACCCAAAACCAAAGATCGAGGTGACACCTCTCCATAGCTTCTTCCTGCTGAATGGGGTGACAAGAAATTCTTTAAAGAGGTGGGGAGGGATAGGAAAATTAGAAAATCTGTTTATACCTAAGAAAGCTAATCCAGTCTCTGTATGCTTAGAAGGCTCAGGGCTTGACTGAAGTTTTTACTGGATCTGTCTGAAAGGTTGGATGAACCAAGTCCATCAGGAATCAGCAGCAATCCCTGAAAGTCTCTGGACAACATTAGGAAGCATGGGGCTGGGACAGCAGGTCAGTTCAGCCTCTCTGAGGATGAATCTTGACAAAGCTTTACATTCTGTAATATATGAATCTCATAACCAAAATTTTAGTATCATTAAGATATTTGAATGGATTGTGCAAGGTGCACAAGATCAGTTAAGGATAAATTTTGTTCCTTCTTTGAGCAGGTGAAAGACAACTATCCTCATATAAGTTAATTTGTTCAATAACCAATTGTAATAAATCTTCATTTATGCCATATGAAGGAGGACATGAAGAATCTTAAGGATTCTATAACAAGATTTATTGTCTTATTTTAGCTCAAGTTTTTGCTAGAGACATTTTTATGTCTAAGCCAGTTATTGGGTTGTTCCCATGTTGAGGAATCAACAGATCAAGTTACCTATCCTGCTTGATTTACTCAAATTTTTCTTTTCAGTATCCAAGATCCTCAGGAGGGGTCTTCCCCTGTCATATCTGATCCTATTACTCTGGAAGGAGTTCAAAGCCTTTTCTCCTTTCCTTTTTTTTTTTTTGAGTACTTAATATTGACTAATTTAATGGATGATTGAAACATCATTGTACATAAACGACCCAGTATTTTTAACTTTTAGAAGTCTAGTGTACTATCTGCTGTACTTATGTGCCAGCTCTCTGCCAGCAGATTCAGGCAAGAGGAGAGAACCTGCTCCAGCCAGGTCTCCTGGGGGCTGAGTAGGATGGTGAGATCTCCTGCAGTCTGGGAGAATAACCACCCCCTGCTGGGAGTCTGTCAAAGCAGGAACTCATTTAATTGTATCAGTCTTTTGTTTATATAGGGTTGGGGAAGGAGGTGGGGATTTCTGGTGGGCTGAGATGATGTAGGGGGCAGGGAAGGGTGATGGAGGGTATGGGGTGACTTAACAGGGCCAATAAAGTTATTCTACATCAGCAGTGGCTAGGCAAATGTAGGCTTAAGCAGGTTGTGCTGAGTCATTCCAGTATGGAAGTGACCAAAACAGGTCTCTAACCTCAAGCAAAGGCTCAGGCTCCCTCACTAGGCCTCAGTTTCTGGCCCAGTAAGGCCCAACATCTCCCCCTTTTTTTCTCTTTATAAGCAGGTCACGTGGCTCCTGTCTTAGGTTGTCCCCTGCCTGGGGATCTTACTTGTCTCTGGATACCATGTATCACACTTGCTTGGGGGTCTGCTCCACAACCTGTCTTAGGTTGTCTCAGGGCATCTGAAATCTTACCCATGATTGGAGAGCTGTGGGGGAAATCACTCATACTTTGAGGGCCAATCATATGCTGACCTTGGCTCTCAGGACGTGAACCTTGACCTGATGAAGCCTTATTGCCTCTAAACACTATTGGATGAATTGTGTGACCTTATTAAGTAAACACGGCCCCACCATAAGAGGGAGAAGGAGAAGGAGGAAGGGACCAAGGAGGGGAAGTAGGTAGGATAGGAAGACATGGAGGTCAGTTCACAGTGGGTTGTTTTGAAACTCTTTCCTTTTGTTCTCTAAGTCTTCTTGGAGCAGATCGTCAAATTCCCCCATCAATCTTTTGGAGGATCTTCATTGTCACCTACAGGGGAATCTTCGTTTTTTTTTTCCTTGATAAATCTGTGGAGGAAGCAGAAGGAGGGCTCTCAGGGCTTAGAATTTCCCTGAGTAGTTATTATCATCGTCCCCCTGTTGGGGCAAGTATTTTATGTCTCTGGCTGGTATCCAGATTTGTATTTTTTCATTTTGGGGGAACACACAACCAAACCTTCTTCCTGTTGTCAAGATCGGGTCTGGCCCTCTCCAAGCTCCAGTCAGTGGGTCTCTCCACCTGACCCAAATGGAGTTGTAGGAAATGGAAGAGGTCCAATGTTTTTGAGAGGGAGATAAATGGAGACTTTTTTTTGAGAAATTTAAATTATCTAAGATAAATAGTGCCTTTTTCAATTGATTACATGGGGGTAGAGACTCCCCCTCTTGTTTTTGTAATTGAGCCTTAAGGGCTTGGTTATAGCATTCTACAATGGCTTGTCCCCTGGGATTGATTATATGGGATCTCTGTTGAGTGGGTAATTTTCCACATCTCTAAAAACCCTAAAAAGGCTTGACTTACATAGAAGGGGCCATTATCAGTTTTTATCTGATCAGGTAGTCCAAGCATAACAAAGCATTTGACTTATGGCATGTTTGACTTTTTCTCCAATATGTGCAGAAGCCCAGCACACACAGGAAAAGGTATCAACAGATACAAAAGCATATTTAAGCTTTCCAAAAGGATAATAATGAGTAACATCTATCTTCCATAAATGGTTGGATCAAAGTCCATGGGGGTTGCTCCCCAAAGCCTGGAGGGGAGGCACCTGGAGGAAAGGTTGGCAGGACTTGCACGTGCAGACAATCTTTTTAAGATCTTTGACCAGAATATGGGGGACCCTATGACAGAGGCTCTTCCAGTTAGTATGGGTCAAGAGGTGAAAGTGGCTGGCCTCCTAGACAGTTTGGCATCGTAGTCTGGATGCCGTCTGGTCAGCCAGACTGTTTCCCTTTGACAAAAAGCCTGGGAGATTTTGGTGACCACTGAGGTGTTGAAGATAAATGGGATTTTGTCTTTGTCTAAGAAGGGTACGTGCTTGAATCATCAAGGGGGATATGGGATTGGAATCTAGCCTAATGTGGGCTTCAGGCAAATTGGGCAATAAGTTAACCACATATAAACTATCCAAAAACAAATTAAACATACCAGGGATGGAATCCAACGCCATTACAACAGCAAAGAGCTCCTTAAATTGGACTGACCCTTCTATGTCATACACCTCACCTCAGAACTAATGGGTCCAGGTTTGTCAGTTTCCCCAAAAGGGGAATAGATGACCACCGACGATCCCAGGTGCTCACCGTTAGTAAAGACCATGGGAGAATTAGGATCAGGCTTAAATAAGAAGAGTCTGGGAGGCATCCACTCCAACCAGGAAAACAAGCTCATCCACAGCCTGGCACAGGCTCTGGGCCTCACCCCAGTAGCCCTCTAGCTTCTCCATCCACTCCGGCTCCTTATTCTCCTCCACGCTCTGCTCTAGCTGGACCTTCTCCACCCACCAGCACCCTTTCTCCTGCTCCCGACTCTGCAACTTCCATTTCAGCTGTTGGATTTCCGCTTCAGTGACAGCATGCTTGATCTGGAGCTCCTTGAACTTGGGCACCAGCTTCTCAGGCTCCATCTCCACAGGGGACAGCACATCCTCATTCTCTGCCAGTTCAAACACCTCACTGAACATTTCACCCCCTGGGAACATCGGCCTCAGCTCTTCATCTTTGTCAATGACATACTCTTCTGTCTCTTCATCATCTTCTCCATTCTGGGTGTATCTCTGCTCCATCATCTCCTACCTCCATCTCTCCTGCTCCAAGGTCTGCTGAATTAGCTGGGCCACTTCACTCTGTTCTTCAGGCTGCTTCCAGCCAATCATGAACCGCACTCAACCTTTGGTGTTCCTAAGCACAGAGGCTGCCAAGGTCTGGGTCACTCCCACCAGGTTTGTTCTATCCATTTCCACCAGCAGATCATTCACTTGGATCTTGTCATCTTGTCAACACAAATACAGAGCCTCTCTCCCAAAATAGCATGTCCTTGGTCCAGTAACTGGAAACCATTAAAGGTATAACTTGACCTCTCTCCCAGAGGAATTTTAATATAACCACCAAACTCATAACCACATGCATTTTGATAATTAAAACAATTCAAAGCAATTAAAGCAATCTAAACAAATTATCTGTTAAGACAGTGCTCCTCCACCATCCCCTGCCCTGACCTACATGAGATCAAGGCCTAAGTTATTTATTTATCTGTATAGTTAAATTCTCTCTTCTATGGCGATTATTATCTCTGTGAGCACACATGGTAGTAATGCCCCTTTCCCTTTATATAATTATCAAGGCCTAAGTTTCTACTGTCTGAGAGAGATTAGGCTCCCTATCACTGGCTTTTCAATCTAAGTTTTAAAGATCAAAAGCCTTAATTATTTATACATTCATGCAGTCTTACTCTATAAGCCTATTTCCAGGCTCCATTTTTGTCATACCAGGCAAAAGCAATTCCAAAAATCGCATGTAGACCATGTTCAAAGATCCCAAGTATTTGCACTGGCAAGACTTTTACATTTCTTTAAAGCAGTTTTTCATCCAATCTCTCTAAATTCTCTCTTCTTGCCTTTATTTCCTACGTTTGAAACCAAAGGCCTGGATTTCTTTATTCCATGTATACTTAAGAACATTTAAACAATTATCATTATACTCCCTCCTATCCTTAAAAACAATTAAATCAAATTTTATTTATCCCTATCCTTTGATTATTTGCTTGTAGGAAGCAGGCTGCATCTACCATCTGACTCTCTACCTTGAAGCAGACATCCTGTCTCTTTGCACAGCAGGGCCTCCCAGCATCTCAGCTAAGGCTCTCTGAGGTGGCTAGAATCCTTTTAAAAGGGCCCAGGGTAAATCCTGGTAGCTCTGTAGTGGCAATTTGTCTAACTGCTCTGTGTCCCCAAAGGTTCATACTCACTCACTGCACCTGCCCTAGAGCTATCTGGATTCATGAATGAAACACACACACACACACACACACACACACACACACACGCACACGCACACACACACACATGCACACACACACCCCAGTTAATTTTAAATATGCTTGACCAGCTCACTTCTAATCCTTCCCACAGCTAGCAAACACTCCCCTCCATTATCCAGAGTTAACATCCTTAAAAATCTATATTTCATCTCCACTTTCCCTGATTCACACATGGGAGTGGGCCTTTAGGTCTGGTCTTTCTTCTTCCCCATCATGGCAACTCTGCCTCCTTTCTTTTCCCCACCCCACTCTAGCTCCTAGCACATGAAAATCCCAAGGTCCCATCTCAGTCTACCTGCCCAGCCATTGGCTGTATGGTGATTCTTTATTGCCAGTCAAATCTATCGTGGGGTGGAGACCTTCAGTGTCTGGGAAAGCAGCCTTTGAGAGCCAAATTGAATTGAGAGAGCATTAGAACCAATCTCTAACAGGGGCCATTATGGCCTTTAATATAATTGACTAGTACTGGGAGCCAAACTGTAAACTTAACTTCTGTTTTCCTCCTGATTGGTAGTTGTTAGGAAGTGAAGTGTCAGGGGTGGACTTGTAACCTTGGGGTGCAGATTCATTGGGGAGTAACCTGGAAACTGGTGTTAGACATAGATTTTATTGGGGGGTAACTGGAAACTGTTGCTGGGTACTGGCCTGTTAGTTAAACTGAGTTTAACCTTGGGCCAGGTTCTCTAAGATGGAGTCTGAACCCAAAAGATTTACTCTTTCACTTCCATCTCCTTTCCACAAATATTCTGCTCAGCAGGACGTTTTGTCCTATGTTACAAGTTCTCTGGGATTTGTTCTCTGTTTCTGTAAAAAAAATTTCCTTTGCTTTTGAACTTTTTGTCACTGTGTCAAACTTATAGAAAAAACTTTTATTTGGGGCCAGGGTCCTGGAGACCTCGGTCCCAGGAGTGAGGGTGAAGCGCAGCACCTCTGGGGCAAAGGGAACCGAAGGCAGAGGTCTCTCACGGTGGATCAGAAGGCAGAGGTGACTGGTGAAGCTGGGTGCCAGGCTGTCGCCTTCAGAGGCACGCTGCCCTATCTGCTTTTACCACCCAGTCCCCATCATAGCCCGCAAAGGAACATGGGTAGCTGGGGACACAAGCTCAAGACATGAGCCTATGGGGCACATTTATTATTTTATTTTATATAATTCTTGAGTTTATAATATAATTACATCATTTTTTACTTCCCTTTCCTCCCTCCAAACTTTCTCATATGCCTCTCTTTGCTTGCTTTCAAATTTATGGTCTCCTTTATCATTAATTCCTGTTATATGTATGTATGCACTCTCTCTCTCTCTCTCTCTCTCTCTCACACACACACACACACACACACACACACATATGCCACATGCTGAACCGAAAAGGAATAAAGGCAAGAAAAATATATATATATACATTTAAAATCTTAAATATAATCTGTTCCATCTGTGTAATGTTACTGGTATGTATGTTTTCAGGCCTGACCATGTGGTGTTGGATAACAGATTGGTGTGTTCTTCCCTGGGAAAGACTATTTCTCCCTCTCTTGGTACTCATTGGTTACCTGTAGTTCTTTGTATAGGATTCAGGCATTCAAGGGGCATTTATTATCCAAAGAGAAACACTTCCTTACTTGCCCTAAAAGGAGAACAACTATATATAAGAATAGGGTGAAGGAAGATCACTTAGGAACCCAACATGGAAGTGTCTCTCTTCTGCTTCCTCCACCTGTCATATCCAAGTTCCTTCTTAGGTATATCCATAAGTCCATGGTTGTACAGGTCATCTTCTCCTGAAAGATGATTGAAGAAATATAGCCCTGTCATCCTCCTGGACTGAATTAACTCACCAAGTTTTATCACTCATTTCTCATGATTTCAGTGTGTTCTCTTTACATAAGCCCATCACAGTCACTACCCAGCAACGGCATGCCTGGTGCCCATCTGCTCTCTTCATGGGGCAGCCATTACCACAGTGGAAGGTGTGGGAAGCATCAAAAAGAGGATCCACCCAGTACAGGTAAGAGCCCGCTGTGATGGGGACCGGATGCTGGTACAGGTGTGGCCCATAGGACATTCTCCTGAGGTCACCAGACTTGAAAGCCTTCACGCTTTTACATTCTAGTGTTATAAGCACCCCTGCTTCATAGCCAGCAATCTTCTTCAGAGATGTCATCAAGATGCTGTCATTGACTGTAAGACACCTTACTTAACCCAAGAGATCTTTATTCTTGCCAGTAACTCAAAGCCAAGAGCAGTCTGGCTCAAGAGGAAAATGAAGTAGAAAACCGAAGCTTATAGAACATAGACTTCCTCATTTCTCACTGTTGCAAAGTGTGGGATGCTGATGAGAGTTCAGATGTGCCTGAGGACTCCAGCAGCATCTCCCAAATGCCTGCTACAGTTAAAATGCCGAAGAGTGACTGCTCACGTGTAGAAGGCTTGTCAAGGAAGGGGCAGCGTTATTTTCTTATGCTTGAGCAGGAAACTCTGCTGGGGGGAGTTTTAAGGGCAGAGTGTAGACAGAGAAAAATGAAGAGTCTCTGCCTTAGGACTCCTTCCTTGAAAGGTTACAGCTGTAACACGAAGGCTTCCTTGACTGCCCACACCCTCGACAGACACATGGTCGAATCATTCAGCCGTGAGCTCTCAGCCCTGTTACGTAGACAGTACCCAGGATTCACCTCTCATCACTACATATTCAGGCTTCCTTCTGTGCTGAGTAGATTTAACTTTCTGGGGTCTTGATAGGATGAGAGCCACATTTATTTAGTGATTGCCCGGAGCAGGCTTGGCCTGGGTTGCAAAAGCCTTTTTTAAACATGCAGCAATTCTGCCCATCGTCTTTAAACATATCCACAGCTGAATTAAACTAGATGCATTTAAAATGCCTTGGTTTGTATACATTATATTTGCAGTAGTAGCAAAGGTATTTGTACAATGAAAATTGGAAAAGAAAATGCTTAGATTCATCTGTCTGTCTGTCTGTCTCCCCAAGAAAATGCACAGGTTTGTCTCCCCAGGAAAGCCAAGTGTTAAACACACCAGCAGGTTCTATGGCCAAGGCTACATGCCACAGCAGATAACTGCCATGTAGCAATAAATCCAGCACAGCCATATTGTCCCCAGCACTAAACTACTATCTGTCCTTTCTCTGGAACCACATCCAGGCTACTCGGCTTTCATTATGGGAGCCATGAAGTTTGGGGGACAATGTTCATCTGAGAACACTAGACTCACACTCCAGCTGGCTGAGTGTGAAGTGACAGACAGGGCAGACTGCCAGTCCTGGCTCCATTTGCAGACTCCTGGCCTAGGGTTTTTACACTGAGCAAGTAAATTGCCTTTTCCCCACTATGTTTTCACTATGTACGATAATTGTGCATGATTTAGAAACATGATTAGTCCAACAACATGAAATAGACGTTCATTTTTCAAGCAAACAAACAAACATGGCTTGAGGATGACTCCAGGTCATTTTCTTTCTCAAAGTATACTTTCTGTTTCAAAGATGGAGAACCTGGATCTATAGAGAAGGATGGGTCTTGAGTGATACCAGCTACATACAGCTCCCCCCTCCCCTTTTTTAAATAGATATATTCTTTTTTTTTTTTTTTTGTTTTTCGAGACAGGGTTTCTCTGTGTAGCCCTGGCTGTCCTGGAACTCACTTTGTAGACCAGGCTGGCCTCGAACTCAGAAATCCTCCTGCCTCTGCCTCCCAAGTGCTGGGATTAAAGGCGTGCGCCACCACCGCCCGAGATATATTCTTTATTTACATTTCAAATGTTGTCCCCTTTCCTGGTTCCCCCCCCCGAAAATCCCCTAACCCATCTCCCCTCCTCCTGTTCCCCAATCAACCCTCTCCTGCTTCCCTGTCCTGGCATTCCCCTACACTGTGGCATCGAGCCTTCCCAGGACCAGGGGCCTCTCCTCCCTATGTGCACCCAACTTCAAGAAATTACTCCTCTTCCTCCAGGGGCAAGCGGTCTCCTTTAGTTATTTTCAGCCAACTTGGTCTATACTCTTCACTGCTGGCTAGTGTGCATGACACGAAGACCAGAGGTCTGGTGCACTGATGGTGTGCCTTTCTCTCTCAGGAACGGCTTGCCAAGTGTCACGGCACCCAGTGTGGCTTCTGCAGCCCTGGAATGGTGATGTCTATCTACACACTGCTGAGGAACCATCCGGAGCCGACACCTGATCAGATCACTGAGGCTCTTGGAGGTGAGGCTTTGGCAAGCAACGCTTAGGGAGCTAAAGATGGACCCGTGTGGTGGAATATAGTACCGCCAGGGGTGCCTGATGGACCCGTGCCAAGGTGTCCACCTGAGAAACCACGCCACGCAACAGATCTAGTATAAGGGGTTAGCTGGGGGAAGAGGGGAGTGTAGTAGTCAGACAGACGGACAGGAGCAGGACATGAATGCATGCTCTCCTCAGCACTGAGGTGAGAGAGAACCGGCAGACACGAGGCACAAGGCAGATAATCTTACACTATGCAGACAGCATGAAGTGTGTGTTTGGTGCAATTATTCTGGGAACTTTTTACATATTTAAATACATCTGTATCCTATTGACTGTATATTATTATAAAATATAGACACACCAATTTTTTAAAGTATTTTCTGTTATGTAAAAGTTTCATGTTTATACAATGTGTACTGATCATACCCACCCACCCTTATCTCCTTTTTGCTCCCCCAGTGCCCTCGCCCCCCTTCCTAATTTTATGTCCTCCTTTTATTGTTGCGAATTGCGAATAGCCTTCCAAATCCACTTAGTGTCAGATGCGCACAGGGGTGGGGCTGTCCAGGGAGGCAGGAGCAGCCTACCAGCGGTCATGTCTTCCTTTGGGTCTCTCTTCTGGCATTGTAAACTTAAGGATGATTATGCAGCCCAAAACAAACACCCTGACCCTGGCAAGCGCTAGATGTCAACATTTGCTTTCTGTCTCTTTATGGAGGAAGGCATTCTCTGCCACCCAAACTTTCTAACCTGTGCCTCCTGTGTTCTTAACATCTTGTCTTGGTTCCACAATAACAAAATTCTGACTTTACATCCTTTCTGGTTTTCTTTCCCTCTTGCCAGAAAGAACCATCATAGAGTGTCCAGCCCTTCTTGTGCATGTTTGCAGATTCTTCCTGGGCTAGCCCCATTCTGTAATCGGGAAGGCACTCACGCAGAACCCACACTTCACACGGTGTTCTGCTGGGTGTGTAAGTCTGCCCAGTCCATACACACATTGCTCCAAACTTGTAAAACTGTAGTGAAACCTAACAATTTGAAGTGTACTTCTGATTATAAAATTAATGTTCTATTGTGAAGATGCCCCCAAAAAATTAAAAGGCAAAGAAAAACTCACGCATAACTCTCCCACTAACAGACAACTACTGTCAAAAATATCTCTACTTTGTCCATATTTTAGGCACAGATACTGATATTGTTTGTTTAGTTTCAGTACGTACATCTGTTTTATGTGTGATTATCTACATATGATTTCAACAGTGTGAGAATCTCCCTGTGTTATTAAGACTTCTTCATAACTACTATTCAAACTGGTTGTAAAATTTGCACAATACATTTTCAAAATTTTGAGACAGGATCTCATTATATAGCCTCTGGTTGGCCTGAACCTCCCTGTACAGACCAGGCTGATCTGGAATCCACAGACTGCCTGCCTCTTCCTCCTTAGTGCTGCGGTCAGAGGCATGCACCACCACACCTGGACGCATATGCTTTTGTAAGGACAGTGACTTCCCTCATACTTCCAGCTGTATTTTGGAAATGTGAACTGATTGAACAATATCAGCTTCTTCCCAAATACAGACTCTGGTTACCCAATGGGTGCAATCTCGCTTCTCCAAGAACTTACAATCCAGCAAGTACACTAAGGTAGATTCCTAAGTGACCCAACACACCTAGTACAGGATCCGGGCAATCGGTGGAACAGCTCTGCCTCTAGTATTCTGTGAGAGAGCAGAGCCAGGACCTTGGAGCGCTGTCCCTGTGTCCGTCGGCCTTCCATTACCATGACACAATACCCGAGATAATTAACTTACGAAGAGAAATAGTGTGTTGGCCCGTGATCTACTGACTCCATCGCTCCAGGTTTGTAGTGAGGCTGCCAATCAGCACGGAAGGAAAAGCTGCTCACGGCAGGCTGTGCCGAAGTCAGGAGGATAATGGGTACTCTGTTTAGGGTCTAGGCCTGAGATGAGGCAGGAAGAGTCGGCTGAGAAATGTGAAGGTTTCTTTACTGTTTCAGGAAGAAAAAAAAATTGTAATCACACAACCTGTTATTTGAAGAATATCTCCAAGGGAAGTGTTTTTTCAAAGCATCTTGCTGAGTTTTAGACCAAAGACAAACTTGTTTACTTTCCTGAAAACGTTTCATACACATCTGTCGTCTATCTCTATTTGAGACCTTAAGATCTGATTCCTTGTTAACCAGGTAATTTGTGCCGATGCACTGGATATCGACCAATCGTAGAAAGCGGGAAAACATTCTCTCAAGTAAGTTAAAATGTTGTCAGTTAACATTCTGTTGGCTTAATGTGTGCACGGACTTTGACATGAAATAACCTATTTTATTCACTATCTCTGAAAGAACCCCAGGTCATTCCTTTTAACCACAGGAGGTTGCTAGATGCCTACTGTGTGTATTTACTCTTCCCCAGTTTGATGCCTGTATGTGATGCACTCTAATCCTGATGCCCTGTGTCACCCTCCCTTATCCCCCTACTCCTGCCAAACCTCTTCTTTTTCTATGAGTCTCCTCATGTCTTTTTTCTGATGCCCTGCCCCGTATCTCCCTGCCTCCCCCTGCATTTTAACTAGGGTTGCTTACATGAATCTGTGGGTTATTCCTTCAGAGTTCACCAGTGGCTACACCACTGAGGAATATGGCTCCCCTCCCCAGCAAACAAAATGGCCTGTAGCTCCTCGGGAAGGGTGGGGCATGCTGAGTCCCCACCTCACCCACAGTGCTGGGCTGGTTTTGTGCAGGCAGCCACTCTGAGTTCATAAGTATAATAGCTCACTGCTGTATTGTTTTTTTAAAGTAAACATTTAGCATGCCTTATTTATTTCTTCAAATCTGATACTTTCCTGAGAATTATAACATTTATTCCACTGCTCCCATAAAGGAATATTCTATTGAAGAAAATGGAATGTGGAGGCAATGAAAGCAGCCAGTTTTGTGGCACAGAACTGAGGCTGAGGTTGGAGAATCTCAAGTGCAGAACACACTGGAGCACAGAGGGAGTTCAAGAGAAGCCTGGGCCACTTAGTGAGGCTCTGTCTCTAGTCAAAAGGCAGACTGGAATGTACCCAGAGATAAAACACTTAACTAGCATACATGAGGCCTGCAATTCAACCCCCAGTACAGGAAAGAAAGGGCCAAGAGGAGAGAAGACAGTTATTAAACACTTAATATATCTAATAGGCATGCATACTGAAGGAACACCGACCAAAGGGAACAGAGGGAGGATAGAAAAGACAGAACGTATCAGAAAGTTTTGATAAGGAAGTTTTGATCTATCATAAAAGAAACTGCAGAATTAAAGACACGGAGTGCTGGAGAAAGAGCAACAGAAAAGTTACAAGGAAGAGAATTGGTTAAAATAGAAAAGATGTCCAATGTCCAAGGCTCGAGTTTGGACCTAAAGCTGATAGCCAACACGTAGACACTGCTCCTGGGCAGGAGAAACACAAGCACAGAACTTCACAGGGAAGTTCTCACAAGCACCCGCCTGTGAGACCTGCGGAGGACACAGTGGGGTGGGACAGTGAAAGCATGAGCTACTACAGAGTCCCGTGCAGAAGGGAATCTTCACAAAGGCCAGGGTCACAAAGTGGGGACAGAAAGGCCACTTCCAAGAAGGAGCAGGTCAGTCACAACCACTAGGCAACAAAGACTGAGGTAAGCCAATATCCCACGTCACTTTTAAAGGTGAGAACAGAGGAGTCACAGAGGCCAGAGAAGGCAGGAGACTAAGATTGGTGGATACAAATGCAGTCTTGAAGTACATGGTTTCCAGGAGCCGCTTTTCATGATGGAAATTATGTTTGTATCATTTTTGTTGACTGAGAATAATTCAAAATACATCAATTCACTTCAAATATTGCAGGTTTTTGAGGAGCCAGGGTGTAGATCAGTTGGTAGAGGGCTTGCCCAGCACACAGGAAGCCTTAGCACCACATGAACTAGGCACTGGAGTGTACGCTTGCGATCCAAACATTCAAGCAGCAGAGGCAGGAGGATGATCCTTGGCTACACAGCCAATTCTGGTCATTCTGAGACACCTGAGACTTTATCTAAAAATAAAAAATAAAACAACATTGGAAACATATTTTATGCTACTACTAAAAATTTTTGGGAAATTTTAATTCCTAAGATACTCTTTATGGTAACCTACAGACACAACACCTTCTTCACATTGTCCAGCCTAAACTATATTGTCTTCTTTGTAGATAAAAATCTATATAAAAATGTAGACAAAAATAAAAAGAACTAGTGCCTTTCCAGTGCACAGCTCACAGTACCCAAGCCCCTAATTAATTCTGTAGAAATGGTCTTGGAGTTCAAAATACTGGCTCTCACTTTCCCAGCAGGTCTGTGTGTCAGACACTGTGTGAGATTTTTCTCATCATTAAGTATAACAAAACAATTTGAGACGGGCTTCATTATCCCAATTTAACATGCCAGCCTGGCTCCTGCTAAACCAGGAACTAGACTCTTTATTTCAAATATGATATTCATTGCCTCCGAATTACCACACACCCTTTGGCATCATTTACACAGTGACAAGAGAAGATGAGAACAGTAAATGAAACTTGGTATTGAGGTACACACATGCAATCCCAGCATTTGGAATGCTAAGACAGGAGGTTTACCAGAAGTCTAAGACCAGCCTGGGTTATACACTGAGCTACTTCCAGGTCAGCCTAGGCTACAGTGTGAGAGCTTGTTTCACTAAAGCATCAGAAAAATTAGAAAAAGAGGGAGAGTAATAGGGAGAGGAAAGAGGGCAGGCAGAAGTGGGGAGGAGGAAAAAGAATTGATAGTGGCAACTGCTCATAAATTCGGCCCAAAGGTTGCCTTTTGGTTCCACATGAAATGTCCTGAAACTTGTAAATAAATGATTAGCCATCTGAACCCTCCAAATAATTCATGATGATTTCAATAATATACAAATAACCCCAAAGTTTTATTTCATGTTTATTTTCATATAGAAAACTTTTAAAAGCATCTTGACTTCTCAAGACATCACTGTGAAGAGAAAAGCAATCTGCTTGGGTTGACCACCACAGCACTGTCCTCTGTGTTTCCCATGGGCAGCCCCAGTGGCTGGTCCCGTGGACTCTAATCCCTTTTGTCTCTCCTGGAGCCCAGACTGACAGTTTGCAAGTCCCCACAGTTGCATGCCCCCTTTACTTTTCTTTAATTGTTTAATAGCAGGACAGCTTCTCCCGTGAGCTCTCATACTCATTTAGAGGTTTAAGCATTTTTATTGTTGTTCGAGGTATTAAGGTTGCAGCCAAGGGTCTTACCCATGTCAGCCTACCCGGTGAGCTACAGACATCCCCACCCTCTTTTTCTCTTTTGTTTGTTTTGATTTGTTTGGATTTTGGGGCCAGGGTTTTGCAGACTGGCATCAAACTTGCTATGTATCTAAGGATGGCCTTAAACTCCTAATCCTCTTGCCTCTACCTCCCAAGTGCTGGAACTACAAGCATGTGTCTTTCCAAGTCTTGTTACCTATGTTTTATTGGGAATTGGAGAATCAGTAGCAAGATGAGACACAAATGTTTCAGGGATCTCTTTCCAGTCAGCCAAAAACAGAAACGAGGAATCAGCAGATAAACTTTTCACTCCCTTGTGGGGTGCCAGGGAAATTATAGAAATAGGGTCCAGGGTCAGCATGTTCAGAAAACTGACCACAAAGTTGACTTAAACTGTGTTACTTCCCAAGAAGTCTAGTGTTTGCCAAATGAAGGGATCTGGAAAATGCTGCATGGATCCAGATGAGAGGTGTTTTGAGAGCAGAGAGGAAAAGGTAAGTCCCTGTTTTTCCTACTTTAATCGGGATCAATTCAAAGAACATGAATAAAAATCCAAATGTATCTACTCTTGTCAGTCACTAAAAGGCAAAACTAAGTGAAATTTGTGTCATTCAAAGTCTCAGTTTGAGAGTACAGTGCAGCCTGGACGGAAGGCAGGGCAGTAGGAGCTTAAGACAGCTGGTCAGACTGCCTCTGCGGCAGGGAGATGGGTGCTGGGCTGGGCTGACTCTCTTCTCTTTACTTAGTCTGGACTCAGGTCCATAGAATGGTGAAGACTCATATACAGGGTAGGTCTCTCCGTCACAGTTAACCCAGTCTAGACTCTCCCTCACAGACATACCAAAAGGCTTGCTCCTAGAGGAATCTAGAGCCTTTAGAATTGACAATCAATATTAATCACTTCAGGCACCTTTGTGTGCATAAAAATAAGCACCCACAATAATACAGGCGAGCCAGTGCAGAAGGCTCAGTCCTGGGAGTGTGCCATGCGGCCCTGTGCCTCCCTCATCTCACTCTGGGTCAGTATGTCAGGAGGAGTGCCACACCTGAATATCGTTGTGTGTCTCTCAGTAACTCTGAGGCTCCATTTGTGTTCTGCTGTGTTTTCTTGAGATGTGTACTAAACTGTATAATGAAGACGAGTTCCAGCCGTTCGACCCAACGCAGGAACCTATATTTCCTCCTGAACTGATCGTAAGTTGCTTTGCTCTTGTTGTTTCGTGAGACAATGTAGCACATGCCCTTTTGTATACACCAGAGAACCCGCAAGCTCTAGTTGTTAAGAGATGGGGGTGTATCCACCATGATGGAGTCATTCTCAGGGACTTGTTCAGTTCTTCCAATAGATACCAAAGCAGGAGAGTGGCACTGCCAGGACCTTGGGGTCTCCTGAGGTCACACAGGTGCTCCTAGGTATCTTAAAGGCCATTGTCAAACAGTAAAGTGACAGTAAAATGAATTGTAGGACAATGGAATTGTGCGGCTCGCACAGCTAACCACTGGCTCAATGTGGTAAAGAAAAAACGAAAAAGGGAAATAATACAGGTCAAAAAGGGAAATAACACAGGTCAAATTCTGGTATGCCAACACTCCTGCTCTGGACTCTGTATGCGGACTCTGCCCTGGAGAGAGCACGGTAGGCGAGAGAAGCCCCTGGATTCCCAGAAGCCAGTGCCCCGCATCCCTCAGTGTGAGCACTTTGTTATGTGTCTGTATTTCAAAGTCATATACCTAATATGTATACTAGCTAGACATATGCAGGGTTGTAAAAAATCAATTTCACACACACACACACACATATACATACATGTATACACACACATACATGGAGACACATAACACACAGAGAGACATAGAACATGCAGAGAGACACAACACACAAAGACACACAACCCACACATAGACATACAACACACAACACACAAATGCACACCAATGAACAAATAGCAAGTGAGGTTTTTGTAATTTTTTTTTTAATTTAATTTTATTTTATTTTTTTAATTTACATTCCAAATCACTTCCCCTTTCCCGTTTCCTCCCTCCCCGAAAGTCCCATAAGCCCCCTTCCCTCCCTCTTTTCTCCGTTCAACCCCCTCTCATTACTCTGTCCTGGCGTTCCCCTACATCCAGTCTTTCCAGGACCAGGGGTCTCTCCTTCCATCTTTTTAGAAATCTATTGATATGCTGATTGTGTCTAGGGTATTCTGAGATTCTGGGTCAATATCCCCTTATCAGTGACTTCATACCATGTGTGATCTTTTGTGATTGGGTTACCTCACTAAGGATGATATTTTCAAGTTCTGACCATTTGCCTAGGAATTTCGTGAATTCATTGTTTTTAATTGCAGAGTAGTATTCCATTGTGTAAATATACCACATCTTCTGAATCCATTCCTCCGTTGAGGGACATCTGGGTTCTTTCCAGCTTCTGGCTATTATAAATAAGGCTGCTATGAATATAGTGGAGCATGTGTCCTTATTGCATGCAGGTAAAGTCTCTGGGTATATGCCCAGGAGTGGTATAGCCGGATCCTCCGGAAGTGTCATGCCCAGTTTTCTGAGGAGCCGCCAGACTGCTTTCCAGAGTGGTTGTACCAGCCTGCAATTCCACCAGCAGTGGAGGAGTGTTCCTCTTTCTCCACATCCTCGCCAACAACTGCTGTCTCCTGTGTTTTTGATCTTAGCCATCCTGACTGGTGTGAGATGGAATCTCAGGGTTGTTTTGATTTGCATTTCCCTAATGACTAAGGATGATGAACATCTCTTTAGGTGCTTCTCAGCCATTAGATATTCTTCAGGTGAGAACTCTTTGTGGAGCTCTGTACCCCATTTTTTAATAGGGTTACTTGCCTCTCTGGAGTTTAACTTCTTGAGTTCTTTGTATATCTTGGATATTAGCCCTCTGTCGGATGTAAGGTTGGTAAAGATCATTTCCCAGTTAGTTGGTTGCCGCTTTGTCTTTTTGACGGTGTCTTTTGCCTTGCAAAAACTTTGTAATTTAATGAGGTCCCATTTGTCTATTCTTGATCTTAGAGTATAAGCTATTGGAGTTCTGTTCAGGAAATTCTCCCCTGTGCCCATATGTTCAAGGTTCTTCCCTAGTTTCCCTTCTATTAGTTTCAGTGTGTCTGGTTTTATGTGGAGATCTTTGATCCACTTAGAATTGAGCTTAGTGCAAGGAGATAAGGATGGGTCAATTTGCATTCTTCTGCATGTTGACCTCCAGCTGAGCCAGCACCATTTGTTGAAAAGGCTATCTTTTTTCCACTGGATGGTTTTAGCTCCTTTGTCAAAGATCAAGTGACCATAGGAGTGTGGATTCATTTCTGGGTCTTCAATTCTGTTCCATTGATCTACATGTCTGTTACTGTACCAATACCATGCAGTTTTTAACACTATTGCTCTGTAGTACAGCTTGAGGTCCGGGATACTGATTCCCCCAGAGGTTCTTTTACTCTTGAGAATAGTTTTAGCTATTCTGGGTTTTCTGTTATTCCATATGAATTTTTGAATTGCTCTTTCTAACTCTATGAAGAATTGAGTTGGGATTTTGATGGGGATTGCATTGAATCTGTGTATTACTTTTGGTAAGATGCTCATTTTTACTATATTAATCCTGCCAATCCATGAGCATGGCAGATTTTTCCATCTTCCGAGGTCTTCTTCAATTTCTTTCTTCAGAGACTTGAAGTTCTTGTCATACAGATCTTTCACTTGTTTGGTTAGCGTCACGCCAAGATACTTAATATGGTTTGTGGCTATCGTAAAGGGTATTATTTCTCTTACTTCTTTCTCAGCCTGCTTATCCTTTGAGTATAGGAAGGCTTCTGACTTGCTTGAGTTGATTTTATATCCGGCCACTTTGCTGAAGTCGTTTATCAGCTGTAGGAGTTCTCTGGTGGAGTTCTTTGGGTCGCTTATGTATACTATCATATCGTCTGCAAATAGTGATAGTTTGACTTCTTCCTTTCCAATTTGTATCCCTTTGACCTCTTTTTCTTGTCTAATTGCTCTAGCTAGAACTTCAAGTACTATATTGAAAAGATATGGAGAGAGAGGGCAGCCTTGTCTAGTCCCTGATTTTAGTGGGATTACTTCAAGTTTCTCTCCGTTTAGATTGATGCTGGCTACTGGTTTGCTGTAAATTGCTTTTACTATGTTTAGATATGGGCCTTGAATTCCTGATCTTTCCAAGACCTTTAGCATGAAAGGATGCTGAATTTTGTCAAATGCTTTCTCAGCATCTAATGAGATGACCATGTGGTTTTTTTCTTTGAGATTGTTTATGTAGTGGATTACATTGATGGATTTCCTTATATTGAACCATCCCTGCATCCCTGGGATGAAGCCTACTTGATCGTGGTGAATGATCGTTTTGATGTGTTCTTGGATTCGGTTGGCAAGAATTTTATTGAGTATTTTTGCATCGATATTCATAAGAGAGATTGGCCTGAGATTCTCTTTCTTTGTCGGATCTTTGTGTGCTTTTGGTATTAGTGTAATTGTGGCTTCATAGAACGAGTTGGGTAGTGTTCCTTCTGTTTCTATTTTGTGGAACAGTTTGAAGAGTATTGGTGTTAGGTCTTCTTTGAAGGTCTGATAGAATTCTGCACTAAAACCATCTGGACCTGTGCTTTTTTTGGTTGGAAGACTTCCAATGACAACTTCTATTTCTTCAGGGGTTATAGGACGGTTTAGATGGTCTATTTGATCCTGATTTAATTTTGGTACTTGGTATCTGTCAAGGAAATTGTCCATTTCCTCAAGATTTTCTAGTTGTGTTGAATACAGGTTTTTGTAGTAGGATCTGATGATTTTTTGAATTTCCTCAGTTTCTGTTGTTATCTCTCCCTTTTCGTTTCTGATTTTATTAATTTGGATACTATCTCTGTGCCCTCTGGTTAGTCTGGCTAAGGGCTTATCTATCTTGTTGATTTTCTCAAAGAACCAACTCCTCGTTTTGTTGATTCTTTGTATGGTTTTATTTGTTTCTACTTGATTGATTTCAGCCCTGAGTTTGATGATTTCCTGCCTTCTACTCCTCTTTGGTGTATTTGCTTCTTTTTGTTCCAGGGCTTTCAGGTGTGCCATTAAGCTGTTAGTGTATGCTGTCTCCCGTTTCTTTTTGGCGGCACTCAGGGCTATGAATTTTCCTCTTAGCACTGCTTTCATTGTGTCCCATAAGTTAGGGTATGTTGTGCCTTCATTTTCATTAACTTTCAAAAAGTCTTTGATTTCTTTCTTTATTTCCACCTTGACCAAGTTATCATTGAGTAGAGCATTGTTCAGCCTCCATGTGTACGTGGGTTTTCTTTTGTTTTTGTTGCCATTGAAGACCACCCTTATTCCATAGTGATCTGATAGGAGGCATGGGATTATTTCTATCTTCTTGTATCTGTTGAGGTCTGATTTGTGACCAATTATATGGTCAATTTTGGAGAAGGTACCATGAGGAGCTGAGAAGAAGGTGTATTCTTTAGCTCTAGGATGAAATGTTCTATATATATCAGTTAGTTCCATTTGGTCCAAGGCTTCAATTAGATTCACTGTGTCCCTGTTTAGTTTCTGCTTTCCTGAACGATCCATTTCAGAGAGCGGGGTGTTGAAGTCACCCACTATTATTGTGTGCGGTGCGATGTGTGCTTTGAGTTTTAGTAAAGTTTCTTTTACGAATGAGGGTGCCCTTGCATTTGGAGCATAGATATTCAGGATTGAGAGTTCTTGATGGTGGATTTTTCCCTTGATCAGTATGTAGTGTCCTTCTGTGTCTTTTTTGATGACTTTGGGTTGAAAATCAATTTTATCCGATATTAGGATGGCTACTCCACCTCGTTTCTTGGGGCCATTTGCTTGTAAAATTGTTTTCCAGCCTTTTACTCTGAGGTAGTGTTTGTCTTTGACACTGAGGTGCGTTTCCTGCATGCAGCAAAATGCTGGGTCCTGTTTACGTATCCAGTCTGCTAGTCTATGTCTTTTAATTGGGGAATTGAGACCATTGATATTAAGAGAGATTAAGGCATAGTGATTATTGCCATCTGCCATTCTTGACGCTATCTTTATGTTTGAGTGGTTATCTACTTTTGGGTTTGATTCAAGAAGGTTATTATCTCATTTTTTCCAGGGTGTTGTTTCTCTCCCTGTATTGGAGGTTTCCACCTATTATCCGTTGCAGGGCTGGATTTGTGGAAAGATATTGTGAAAATTTGGTTTTATCATGGAATATCTTGGTCTCTCCATCTATGGTGATTGAGAGTTTTGCTGGGTATAGTAGTCTAGGCTGGCATTTGTGCTGTCTTAGTGTCTGCATGAGATCTGCCCAGGATCTTCTGGCTTTCATAGTCTCTGGTGAGAAGTCTGATGTGATTCGGATAGGTCTTCCTTTGTATGTTACTTGGCCCTTTTCTCTTACTGCATTTAGTATTCTTTCTTTGTTTAGAACATTCGGTGTTTTGATTATTATGTGACGGGAGGTATTTCTGTTCTGGTCCAGTCTGTTTGGAGTTCTGTAGGCTTCTTGTATGTTCATCGGCATCTCTCTCTTTAAGTTAGGGAAGTTTTCCTCCATAATTTTGTTGAAGATGTTTACTGGCCCTTTAAGTTGCAAATCTTCACTCTCATCTATACCTATAATCCTTAGGTTTGGTCTTCTCATTGTGTCCTGGATTTCCTGGATGTTTTGGGTTACGCGTTTTTTGCATTTTGCATTTTCTTTGACTGTTGAGTCGATGCTTTCTATGGAATCTTCAGCACCTGAGATTCTTTCTTCCATCTCTTGTATTCTATTGTTGATGTTTGCATCTATGACTCCTGATTTCTTCCCAAGGTTTTCTATCTCCAAAGTTGTCTCCCTTTGTGATTTCTTAGTTGTTTCTACTTCCTTTTTTAGTTCCTGGATGGATTTGCTGAGATCCTTCACTTGTTTGTTTGTATTTTCCTGTATTTCTTTAAGGTATTTTTGCATTACCTCTTTCAGGATTTCTTCCTGATGACCCACGTTCTCCTGCATTTCTCTGAGCGATTTTTGTGTTTCCTCCTCATGGGATTCCATCTGTTGATCCATCGTCTCCTGCATTTCTTTAAGCAGTTCTCGTGTTTCCTTTGTAAGGGCATCTAACCGTTGATTCATTTCTTTAAGCAATTTTTGTGTTGCCTCCTTATGGGCATCCGTCTGTTGACCCATATTCTTCTGCATTTCTTTATGCAAATTTTGTGATTCCTTTGTGAGTGCATCTACCCGTTGATTCATCTCGTTAAGCGATTTTTGTGTTGTCTCCTTGTGCGCCTCCATCTTTTGATCCATGTTCTCCCGCATTTCTCTAAGCGATTTTTGTGTTTCCTTTGTAAGGGCTTCTAACCGTTGATTCATGGTCTCCTGTAACTCTTTATGAGATTTATTTGTGTCCTTCTTGTGATCCTCTAATAGCATCATGAGAAGTGATTTTAAATCCAGATCTTGTCTTTCGGGTGTGGTGGGGTATCCAGGACTTGCTGCTGTTGGAGAGTTGGGTTCGGATGGTCCCACATTACTTTGATTACTGTTAGTAACATTCCTACGTTTGCCTTTTGCCATCTGGATACCTCTGGTGTTAGTTGGTCCTGCTGCCACTGGCTGTTGGTTGGACCTCCTGTGAGCCTGCAAAGCTATTTCTGCCCCCCCTGGATTACCAGGATTCCCCTGGCACCGATTTCTGGGGCCTGCCTGCTCCTGAGTGACTTTGGAGCCCTAATGTGCTTTGCCCCAAGTGATCTTATATTGGGGAGGCCTTCCACATCTAAAGGCTCAGCCTAGTGGATTCCTGGAGCAGAGGTCGCCAAAGGGAGGCTGGCAGGCTCCTGCCCTGTGCAGGGGTGTGTGATCTCTCCTGGGGGGGGAGGGGGCGTCCCTCTGCCAGGCAGAAGTCCCACAGCAGATCTGGCGCGCTGGTCACTGCAGATCAGCCCAGCACCTGGGAGCAGGTTACACACAAGCTGCCTGAAACCGAAGCGATATTATGCCTGTCTGTCTCTGAGCCTGGCGGTCCCAACTACCTGGTCACTGGAGCAAAGATGGCGGAGGGCAGTCTCCGTGGCGCCGCTCACCCTGTGGTCACGATGGCCCGCCGATCTGGCACCCAGACGACCACAGCGCCAACCCGCCCTCGGGCACAGACGGAAGCCCCAACAGGCCGTGTCCCAAGTGATGTTATATCGGGGGGAGAGCCTGGGTACCGGTCTCTCCAGCGCAGTCCGCGGGAACAGAGGTCGCGGAAGGGAAGCTGGCAGGCTCCCTCCCTGCGCGGGGTCCCTCCACCAGGCAGAAGCGTTTTTGTAATTTTTAAGGGAATAATGACCAGTGACAATTTTTCATTAAGTCGGTGTTCATCGGACCCCAAAGATGAGTCTCTCAGGTCACAGTTAACAGAATCTCTAGTCCATTGCTCACTGCTTTACTGAAGGCCCAGGAGGCAGAGGCCAGAAAATGGACTTAGCTGCAGTTTTCACCAGAGCTGCCAAGAAAAGTATACTCAACTTCTCTCCACCTGGCCTGTAGCAACGTTGTCATTTATAGATAGAAAATCCAGGACATGAGCATATGTAGATTTAACGGTGAGGTAAGTTATCAGAGTCAAGTCTCCTGGGAACTCAGTTCCTCTTCAGAGGCCAGTTCCTGTGCAAATCCTAATTCTCCAGTGCTGGAGCAGAACTACAATAGACCCAGACTCTTCTACTATCCCACGTGCCTCTACAGACACTCGCCTTACAAGCATAAACAGTGTCCCTATGGATACCTAGCAGACTGTGATCTCTTCGACTTGGTAGTTTCAGCCCAGCCTTTCCTGATCCATAGAAGTTAGGTCTCCTGGGAAAGCTAAGGTGGCCAGTAGACCATGGGGACGCTGGAAGGCACAGTGGCTTTGCTTCTCTGCAGAGAATGGCAGAGGAGCCAAACAAGAGAAGGCTGACATTCCGAGGGGAGAGGACCACCTGGATCATGCCTGTGACCTTGAGTGACCTCCTGGAACTGAAAGCCAGCTACCCCGAAGCCCCACTTGTCATGGGGAACACCGCAGTGGGTATGTGTTATCTCGGACATGTTTTAGTTTAGACCCGTGAACCCTGTGCTCCTCCTTAAGCTTTTGGTGGGCATAGCTCATCTCAATTCCTGGGACTTATGGTCCTTTACAGTGATTTCTTTTTTTCCTTTTGCAAATAAGTTCTATACATCATCAGTTTTATGCTGTCTTGCCAGTAATGCATTGTTCTCCCTTTCTAATTGCTTCTTGTTTTTCTCCTTAAGGACCCGCTATTAAATTTAATAATGAATTCCATCCAGTTTTTATATCCCCACTTGGGCTTCCAGAACTAAATCTTGTGAACACCACAGATAATGGTAAGCATCTTCTGTTTCAAATAAGGCATCAACCTTGGCTCAGTGGGGAGCTAATAATAATCAATGACATGTCACAGGATACCTGACTTCATTTATTCATTAGAGCGACTTATTGGTCACTTACTATGTCTTCTCTATAAGCATCTTCAGAATATCTCACTCAGCTGGGTCACTGAGAGTCACATTGTCATCAAAGCCATAACAAGAAGATACCAAAGAGCTCAGCCACGAACACAAAAATTGGTCAAATATTTTCTTTCTTTCGGAACATCACACACACATGCACACACACACACACACAATTTTGGCCACAAAATTTAAAATGCAACCATGAGCAACTTTATTTTTTCCTTTCATTCTTTTCATGAGTTGCCAAGTGTGTTCACATGTCCTGTCTCTTTGGTCTTTATGACAACCCTAGAAAACAGACCTGGGTCATACCTAGGAGTCTCCAAAATCCTATGGAAGATTCAGGATCAAAGGACCTAAATCCCCAACCTCCCAAGTCAGGGTTAGAGCCTCTGTCTTTTGTGCTTATAATGTACAAATGAGGCTCTCCGAGTCATCCCACCACCAAATCCCAAACAACACATTTCAATAGATAATCAATAGGTGATGGGAGCTAAAAACACTAACCCTTGGTAGATAAAAATGCCAGCATGAAAAAGAAGCCAACTGGGCATCTTCTCGCTGTCCCTCTGATATGCCATCCTTAAGTAGTCTGGCCCATTCATTTTTTTTCTTAAGTGTTGGATATAGATACGGGAGAAGATGCATAAGGGAGACTATGCAGGCATGTGGGTGAGGGGAGGTCACTGAGTAGGGTGCAGTGAGGATGTGGAGATGAGGAGGCACAGCCAGTGGAGCTGTATCTGTTGCTCCAATTTTTCTTCACAGCCATCTCCCCCAGGAGCAGTAAGCACTATCTGCCTAATCATCCCCCGTGGAACGTTAACACCACAGATAGGTGCACATTTTTTTATGCCCAGTGTGTGAATTAGTACTTGGTGCATGGTGGGATTGTTTAGTCACTTCCTTGGGGATCCTGTTAGCCCTGGTAGGACAACACTACTGGGATCACACCTTGTTAGCACACCAGTGGATAAAACTAACCTGCAAGCAGGTGTCCCCTCCTGTTCTCCTTTTAAAGGGCGAGGGGCAAAGGGAATAGATGACTTGAGGAAGAAGAGCAAGGGGACAGTGGAAATTTTGCTAGTTTAATGGTCTTCAAAAAGAGATTTGAAGTCCTAACATACTGGCACACCCTATAATCTAGAGGAGGCCAGCCTGGGCGCTGTAGTGTAGCAAAACTGTCTCAGAAAATAAGTGGGGGATTTAGAATTTCCGTATTTGGTCATTTACTCAGAGAAAGCAAATGAAGTATTGAATTTTGATTATCTGTGGTTAATGTGTACTAAAATGCAAGGCAAGCATGACTATCTACAACTGAAGAAAAGGGTTTGGTACTTAATGTTTGAAGATTGTTTGGGGTTTTCATCACTATGATAAAACACCTGAGAGAAGCATATTAAAAGGAGGAAAGGTTTATGCTGGATCCTGGTTTCAAGTATTTCGTTTCATCATGGCAGGACAGGTGTGACTGAGCAGGGCAGCTACATCATGGTCCTTAGGAAGCAGGCAGAGAAAATATTCCTGCAAGATAACTATCCTTTTGTATTAATTGCTTGCTCATTCTTGGGGCAAAATACCCAAGAGGAAGCAAACTTAAGGGAGGGAAATTTATTTTGGATCTCTATTCAAGGGTATAATCATGTAACAGGAAAATCATGAGAACAGGTGCTGGAGGCAGCTGGTCACATGGTGTTCCCAGTCAGAAAGCAGAAAGTGTCAAATACTCAGTTCTCTCTTTCATGGTTTAGTGTTAAACCCATATTCTTCTTTCCTCCATGTGGGTCACCACATTATAAGACAACACTGCCCCTGTTAGTTAACCTCTGGAAACAGCCTCAAGATACACAATCAAGTTGCCTATAAATGTTAACCATCACAATAAGGCAAACTGTCAGAAGAATAATTATCATCAGTTGTCATCATCCTAACTTAATAAATGAGGAGTAGATCTATTTAGAAGCCTGTTTCTTGCCTGTTTCCATGTGCCTTCGGCTTATAGACTCACTGTGCACTTATGTTCTGTTCTCTTGCTTTCAGGGGTAACAATAAGAACAGGACACAGCCTGGCACAATTTAATGACACCTTGGATTTTCTGGTATCGGAGCAACCAAAGGAGAAAACCAAAATCTATCAAGCCCTCCTGAAAAATCTGAGGACACTTGCAGGGCCCCAAGTTAGGAGTATGGCTGTATGTTCTATAAAATTATCCACAGTGTATCTGTGTCTGTGTCTGTGTGCATGTGTGTGTGAATGTGTGTGTAAGTATGTGTGTGTGAGTGTGTGTGTGTGTGTGTGAAATGATATAACAAATTATTATATAGACAAATTCTTGTCCCAGTCACCTATGTATTATAAGACCCTAGGGAAACCGCTTAAACTCCTTAAACTGTGGTCACTTGAGTTTGGAAACTAAAAACCAACCAAATGGAACTGAGTCTGGGGTGCAGTCCAGTTTAGACTATCTGTGAGACATGTCTTATCTAGGGTACAGCTCACAAGACCCCACTTCCCCAAAGCTCTTCTGATTGGTTCTCCTCTTAGACCTTTGGTCTGCTGTCTATTTCTGACCCGTATGCCCCATGCACACATCCTTGGACCCCCAGTCATCTAGCTTTCCCACTTGCTGGGTTTTTCCCATCACTTATGACTTTTAGGTTGATTGATTGGTTCAAGCCACTCCTCATTGCATGCGTGCTGGGCAGGCCATCAGGATGTGGGGAGGCAGATACAGCTTGTCATGATTGTCTCCTCCCCTCTGCTGATCCGCAAATCAGCCACATATTCTAACATCTGTATTTTGTGTTCATTTCCTAAGTGACATTGCTCATCTCAATGAACCTGTTCCCATAAGTCCCCTAAAGACCCCTGTCCAAGCCTGTCCTAAGCAGACTTTCCTGAAGGTTTAAAGCCACAGAGAAGCATCAGGTTTCTTGGCCCCATGGCTGAGGTCTGTTTACTGGGGCTTCAGGCGCTCCATCTTCCCCTTTCTCTCTCTTGGCCACACCCTCACATTTCCCCTTAACCTGCTGATGTCGCTCCCCAAATTCCCTCTCACATCTCTTACTTGGCTTCATGAAGCGTGCGTATCAAGGAATGCTTCTAAACAGGTGCAAATGTGTGTTAAGGCCTCTTCTCCAAGAAGCTATTTCTCCTCACTGCCCATGGGTACCTCCTCAGCCTGCAGCACTGAGGTGGGTCAGCACAGCATGGTGGCAGGATTATTTAGCAGCTTCCAAATGCTCCCAGATCTTTTTATGGAGCAAAAAGGAGAATTAAAAACTTACATAATATCTCTGTGTACATGATTCCTTACCTGTCAGATAACTGAATGGAACTTTTTTATGTCATCTTTTTATTAGACTTTAGGGGGTCATATTGTGAGCCGCCCTAATTTTTCTGACCTCAACCCCATTTTGGCAGCTGGAAACTCTACCATCAATGTGGCATCTAAAGGTAAGAGGTCAAGCTTTGGGCATTTGATTTGACACTTATCTTTTTATTTACATAGACCCTGCTGTATATTATGAATTAGGGACTCAAGAATATCTTGCTTGGACCCATGAGCCTCAAACATCACCTCAAACCTGAGGCAGAAGCTGTGATCCATCTGTCTTCCAGAAGATCTGTGCTTATAGGCTGGACTTAATGTTTCTGATACTTTTCTTAAATATCTGACCCACTTATAAGCAGTCCGAATTATAGAGTCAAAGAAATTTGAGAAAAGGATCTGAGCCGCTGTGATGGCCCAGTGGGTTAAGCACTCGAGGCCTAACCTGGCAACCTGGATTTGATCCCTGGGACCCACGTGGCAGAAGGAGAAAGCCGAGTCCTACATGCTGTCCTCTGATGGCCACATGAGAACCACAATGCATGCTCATACGATGAATAATTCAATGAATGCAAGAATCAGAGGCTTCCCGGGGCTTATCGCATGCTCTTGTCATAAGTTTGTGGTATATTTCTTTCCCTGGCTTTGAAAAGAAGGCAGTTTTTATACACTCCTCATGACTCCTCTTTTTATTCCAATATGAACTTTGTGGAAGAAGACTAAAGAGGAGATAAAAGCGAATTGACCTTATTCATAGTGCTGCTAATGTAAAATCTCATCCCTTCTATCAAAGTTACATTTTTAAAACTGATTCAAATGATTCTAACTACATAAGAGAATGAGCACATGCTTCTAATTTTAATCAAAGGAAAGCGGAAAGAGCTGAATGGGAAGCTCAGTAGTAAAGAGCTTGGTTCATCAGGACACGAGTTCAATCCCCAGGACCAACAAGGGGGAAAAGGCCAAGCATGGGGGCTCTCTTGTCACCCCAGAAGCTGGGAGGGACAGCAAGCAGATCCCTAGCCAGTCAGCCTCCTAACAGGTCGTGTTCAAGGCTGAGTGAGAGACCCTGTCCGAAAAGAAACCAAGGCAGGCAGAGTCTGAGGAACAGCATCCAAGGTTGATATCTGGGGGGTCACATTCCAGTACGAGCACGCGCACGCACACACACACACACACACACGCACACGCACGCGCACGCGCACGCGCACGCACACGCACACGCACACGCACACGCACACGCACACGCACACGCACACACACACACATACACACACATACACACACACACACACACACACACACACATACACACACACACACACACACACACACACACACACATACACACACATACACACACACACACACACACACACACACACACACACACACATACACACACACACACACACACACACACACACACACACACATACACACACGCGCACACACACACACACACACACACACACACACACACACACACGCGCACACACACACACACACACACACACACACACACACGCACACGCACACGCACCACACGCTGTGCCACTTTGGAAAGGTAATTTAACTTCCTGGGATCTCTCTTTTCTTGTTTGGGAAATGTTACACATTGTAGCAGGTTATTTCTCAATTACTTTAAAATCTGTTAAGTTCCGTGTTTGTGTGTGAATGCAATGGGCTGTGGGACTTTTAGCTCACCTGGTGCAACCCTGTCATTCTGAAGCCTGGACCCCAAAGTTTCCATGACCTGCCTCAGGCAGCCCAAGCTTGGGGCTGGAATTCAGTTCCCTGGGCTCTGGCTCCCAGCCCACATCAGTTCATTCCAGGTAGTCCCTGTTTGACAAACACATCTTTTTTTTTCTTTTGAAACAGTTTTTTTATTAAATATAATCTTCATTTACATTTCCTCTTTTTTGTTTTTTTTTATTTACATTCAAAATCATTTCCCCTTTCCCGTTTCCTCCCTCCCCGAAAGTCCCATAAGCCCCTTTCCCTCCCTCTTTTCCCCATTCAACCCCCTCTCACTTCTCTGTCCTGGCGTTCCCCTACATCCAGTCTTTCCAGGACCAGGGGTCTCTCCTTCCATCTTCTTGGAAATCTATTGATATGTGAATTGTGTCTAGGGTATTCCGAGTTTCTGGGTCAATATCCCCTTATCAGTGACTGCATACCATGTGTGTTCTTTTGTGATTGGGTTACCTCACTAAGGATGACAAACACATCTTAACCCAGATCCTTTTCTCTAACAGAAGGAGAACGGCAGATCCCTTTAAATGGCCCTTTCCTTGAGAAGTTGCCTGAGGCCAACTTGAAAGCAGAAGAGGTTGTCTTGTCGGTTTTCATTCCTTACTCTGCTCAGGTGAGGTTCCTGTTCCTTCATTCCCGTGCTGCGCCTGCTCTCCTGCCCTGAGTTTCCAACAGCCGATCACTGACTGCTTCTGAGAGAGTTTGGGGTCACTCACGGTGAGGGATCATTGTGGCCATCTGAGTTGCTTCCACAGAAGGGTCACCTTATTATGACCCTTCTGTGAGAGGGGGTGCCTAAAAAAAATGGAACCATCTGTGTGAGTGGAAACTTTGGTTATAGATGAATGTGCATCCTAGCCGAGATTACGTAAATGTATGGCATTATCGGCCTCAGAAATTTCTGATGAGCTGAAAATTTATTATGGAGCTATTTGCCGATCAGCGATAGTTATGAACTAGGTAATTTAAGTGGAATCATTGGGAACTAAGTGCCTGCTATGCTAAGACACGATGTTGAGGCAGGAAGAGTGTGCAGGAGCTTATGTAAAAGGTCTCAGGTCCTTTCCCCCAAGCTCTCTAAGTCTAGTAGGAAAGACTAGAAATAGGAAATGAAACTCAGCCACCAAGGACCACAAATGAGTGGACAAGGAACCGAAGGAGCCGGTGTAGTGGAGCTGAGGAGGGGAGGGCACGAGGTTGGATGGATTTGCGGAGGTTGGGAGATAAATGTGGAGAACAGCAGAGATTCAACATAGCCTGTAATAGGGTCCAGATCTGTGGCAAGGAGGGCACAATTCCAGGTAAGAGGACTATGAAGGGGGTGGGCGGACCAGACCAGAGCAGCTACACATCATGGCAGTGAGAATGGAAGAGTGGCTGGGACTTAGCACAGGGCTTGAGTCTGTCTTAGCACATGGTCACCTTTGAACTGTTAAAGCAGGGTAATGTTTATATAAAAGAGATGTTTACAGTACAGAGGGTAGCCCCACACAATGACGAGATAGCCCAGTTGTGGGAGGACTGAAGGTTGACAGATCAAGGGGGAGGCCTGTGCAGTCACTCAAGTGGGAGACAGTCGTGAATTTGGCAGCAGTCGGAATGGGCAGGAGAGTCCCCACCAAACAGCACAGCATAGGAGATTCATGTGCAATTACTGCTTCTTCCAGAAGCTTCTATACAGATATGCTTAGGTTGGCGGGGCTCCAGAGATCCCATTGACTTCCCCTGCAGCCTAAAGACTCCTCCCCCATAAAGAGGTGTCTTGACTTCAGGGCTAGAGTTCCAAGTCAGAAATGGAATTTTCCCTAGAATGGCTTGTGTAGACCTGGAACTCTGAAGACTGTGTGTTCCAAGGGTGCTCAGCATTTTTCTTTAGTCAAAGAATCTCATCCAATGAAACCTATAGAGAAGGCAACTAAAAATAGAAAAAAGTAACACTAGGTAACTCATCAGAGGCACCCCCCTCTCTGCCTTCATGTCACCCAGCAGCCTGGAACACACACCATCTGATCCACCCCATATCCTCTTAAGGCAAATAAAGCCCAAACACTGGAGTCATTTCCTCATGGTCTCAGGCGAAGCCATGAAAAGCAGAGAACCTGAAGCCCAGGCCTGCCACTTACTGTGACCTCATAGAAGTTACTAACATTGTCCTCGTAACTGGAAACAAGCAGAGCTGCTGAGGATTAAACATTGCTACACATGAGACACATAGATAGGACAGTGCTCATGTGAACGGCCATCACTAACTGTGTCTGTAGGACTTAACTATAAGCAATCACCAGAAGGTCAGGGGAGATGGCTCAGCGGGTAAAGCGCTTGCCATGGCGGACATGGGAATCTAAGTTCAAGCCCCAACACCCCCATTAAAATAAAGTAACAAATGTGATAATATATGCTATGTCTGTGATCCCAGATCTGGTGGTTCAGGGATGGTACACAGAGACTGGTAGATCCTTGAAGCTCATTGGTCAAATACACTAGCCAACTGGTAAACCTCAGGTTCTGTGAGAGATCCTGTCTCTAAAAAGAAAGACAGAAAACAACTGAAGAAGACATTTGATGTTGACCTCTTGCCTCTACCTCTACATACTTGTGTGTGCACATACACACACACACACATCATCATCATCATCATCATCATTACCACCACCAACAACAACAATAACAACATCATCACAGGGAGGGGAGGAGGGGTTACTGTGTGGCATGTACTAACCATTCTGAGTATCTCTATCTCTAGTGGCAGTTTGTGTCAGGACTCCGGTTGGCCCAGCGTCAGGAAAATGCCTTTGCCATTGTCAATGCTGGCATGAGCGTAGAGTTTGAGGAAGGTACAAACACAGTCAAGGATCTTCAGATGTTCTTTGGAAGTGTTGCCCCCACTGTGGTCTCTGCAAGTCAAACCTGCAAGCAGCTCATTGGGAGGTAGGTCACAGTTACACACATTTCTGCTTGAATTTTCATTAAAACTGTACTTGAAATTTTCTGAGAGTTTATAAACCTCTGTGTGTGTGTATGTGTGTGTGAGAGAGAGAGAGGGAGAGAGAGAGAGAGAGACAGACAGACAGACAGACAGACAGACAGACAGACAGACAGAGACACAGACACAGAGACAGAGACAGAGAAAGACAGAGAGACAGACACAGAGAGAGAGAGTGTGCGTATATGTGTCTGTGTGTGTGTGTGTGTGTGTGTGAGAGAGAGAGAGAGAGAGAGAGAGAGAGAGAGAGAGAGAGAGAGAGAGAGAGTTGTCTTTCAAGACAGGGTTTCTCTGTGTAGCCTTGGCTGTCTGAAACTCATTCTGTAGACTAGGCTGGTCTCAAACTCAGAGATCTACCTGTTTCTGCCTCCTGAGTGATAGGATTAAAGATGTGTGCCACCACCATCTGGCAACACATATTGTAGGTTTCTGTACAATTATTACAGTTTAAGTAGATATTGTTTTTAAGTAATTGACCTCAAAAAAAGCACATATCTCCAATACTGAATCCTGAAAATGAAAAAGTATCTTTAGACTACATCAAGAAGATGGAATCTTTGGAATGTCAGAGGGTTTTGCTCCAGGAACCCTCATTATTGCTGGCTTCTAGAAAGTTTTTTTTTCCAACTAGTGTTTTTGCAATAATTTGTATTTAACCACATATGCTCATTCCCAGTGAGTGGAATTCAACGTGGTTTTCCTCAGATACTGAATTAAACACTCACTTCTAAGACAACCATGGAAACTTTCCCCTTGTGAAAACAGAACTCCAGATCTCAGAAACCTTTGGTTTTTAGCAGAGTTGATTTTTTTTAACCTAAGTAAATCCTTATGATCAGTTTATGGAGGAAGATTTGGCAACCATTAAATCAGATTCTGAAGAAGCTAAGGAACCTGGTGTAGTAGAGCATTCAGGAAGATCACATGCTAGAGGCCAGTCTCAGCTGTAGAGGATCCTGTCTCAAAATAATAATAGGAAAAAAGGCTAATGGCATATCTTAAGGATATTTTGTTTGGACTTGGAAAGTAACTAGAGTTACACCCCATTTTTCATTGCTGTTTGGTGTTTGCCTGCTTGTTATAACATACTTTCTGTTACTATAAAAAAAAGTACTGGAGACTAAGTGATTTACAAAAGGGAAGGGTTTTATTTGGGTCTGTGAGTCTAGGGGCTAAAGTCCCAGCGTGTAGTGCTGGCAAGGCTTTGCTGCTTCAGTTCTCTGTAGAAAATGGAAGGACGTTTGCAGAAGACCAATAGACAATATTGCTCTGTAACGCCCTGAGCTCGCCATGAAGGTCCAGCCCTGGCAAGGTCCCTTCTAAAAATAGATTGCCTGGCCTGGCAACTGAACCTCCTCTCAACCGCACCACGGCAGTATTCACGTTTCAACCTGAGACTGAGAGAGAACAAACCTCAGGATAGTCTTTGGCTGTTCTGTGAAATGTTCATGTGAAATGTCCTGCCAGGCAATGGGATGACCAAATGCTGAGTGACGCATGCCGATTGGTCCTGGAGGAGATCCGCATCCCACCAGATGCTGAGGGCGGCATGGTAGAGTACCGACGCACCCTCATCATCAGCTTGCTCTTCAAATTCTACCTCAAAGTGCGGCGATGGCTGAATGAAATGGTAAATTGCTTCTCTGGGCCCCTGGGTGCCTGGGTCTCTACATGAAGAACCCCATCCCCACCCCCATGGAGAACGCAGGGTGGGACCCTGCAGCTCCTCCGTCCTCCCTTCAGTCTGAGTCTCAGAAAGGAGCAACCACACTATTCCAATCTGTGGGATAAATGCTAATGTTCCAAGTGATGTTGTCCAACAGCAATGAAAGAAAAGTCATCAGTAAGCAAACTGCATATTTTCCTTTTTAAAAAAGATTTTCTTGTTGAGAGAAGAAAAATGATATTTTAATACTTATAGATCCTAATGATGGAAGAAATAACATTCAATACCGTTGAATATTCAACCATTGCCAATATTTTAGTGTGTGTCCTTCTAAACCCTTCTTATATAAGTATGTGTGGGTGTGTGATGTGTGGGTGGATATAACTGCTTAGTAAAGCTTGATTCTTCGCTTTTTCAATGTTATTACATATTTTTAATGATACCATAGACTTGGCATGTCCGTGGATAGACAGGCCATTTTCCAACCCATTCTTTAGTTTTAGACACATCTGCACTGATGAAGGTTCAGTGGTAGAAAATTTCAGCTGCCTTACTTTTAGACATACAAATTGTTTCCACATCTCTGTTAACTTCTTAGTCAGCTTACTTTAAAACTATGTCCACAGTACTTGCTTAGATTTTACCTCACATGTGGGGTGTCCCTTTGATAAGTCTAAGCCACAGGCTGACACAAATACAGCAGAAAAATGACCATCTGTGTATCTCTCTAATGACTGAGAGCATTGTGCCATTGGGTTAACTGCTCCTTCCCATTCACACACCCTATCAGCAGCAGAGCCATGTGTTCTAACACAGATCCTTATTACCCATGGTTTACCACCTTTAGTTTGTAGATATCTAATCAGATGCAAAATAAATAATCTGTGGAATCTTTTTATTTCATTTACTACATAACTAGAACCTCACATGTGTTGGTCAAGAACACTACCACTGAGCTACAGCCTGGCCATTATATTCTCTTCTGCAGTGCATATGTGCGCTATTGTTATAGAAACAAAATTTCAAAAATCAACCATAATGTGTGACCCTACCCTAACCACTATTAACATTTTATAATATATAGTCACTCATTTATATAACTATATTTTGCATATTTTATAATTTTTACAATGCTAAAATTATACTGTGCGTAAATTTTGTAACCCTTCTTTTTCACTTATATTTCATCAACTTATTTTTTAAATTCATACTTTAAAAGATCTTTCTTTATCACAGTGTTTTGGCATGTGTAAAACTTGTCAGTTAAGACAAGGATATCTTTTTTTCTTCTACTAAAAATATTTTTTCATACAACATAATCTGGTTATATTCCCCTCCCCCTACTCCTCCCAGATCTTCCCCAGCTCTCCTTCTATCCCAATCTACACCCTTTCTGTCTCTAGTAGGAAAACAAACAAGCAACTAAAGAATTATATTAAAATAAAATAAATAAGCAAACAAATCAGAATATGACAAAAACAAGAAAATTAACCGAGAGAGAGAGAGAGAGAGAGATAAATCTCATAAAAACCCAAAATGGAAGTCATAATATACACACACAAAGGACCTGTATGGTTAAAAAACAAACTAACTGGAAAATCTAGAAGAAATGGATTATTTTCTTGTGCATACCAGCTATCAAGGTTAAAACAACATCAGATGAGCGATGTAAACAGGCCTATGTGAAATAGAGGCAGTTATTAAGTCTTCCAACCAAAATAAGCCCAGGGCTATATGGTTTTAGCACAGGCTTGACCGACACCTCAATCTCAGTATTGGAAGTTTCATTTGGTGTTAGGAGATATCCAGTGGGGGCTCTATAGAACTATTTAAGGTCAGGAATGGGGATAACTTCCAACAGGGGTTTTGTTACTCAAAAGGATTCTCGCTCTCCTGGGTTTTTTGTGTCTCCATGTAAAGTTAAAAGTTGACTTTTAAAGATCTGTGAAAATCATATTGGAATTTTGATGGGGATTGTGTTGAATCTGTCTGTACACGGCTTTTGGTAGGATGTCCATTTTTACTCTGTTAATCCTACTGATCCAAAAGCATTGAAAGATCTTTCCATCTTCTGATATCTTCTTCAATGTCTTTCTTCAGTATCTTGAAGTTTTTGTCATACAAGTCTTTCACTGGCTTGGCTAGAGTTAACCCCAGATATTTTATGATTTGTGAAGCTTTTGTGAAAGGTGTTGTTTCCCTGATTCAGTCCATTTGTCATTTGTATATAGGAGGGATACTGATTTTTAGTGTGTGTTCATTTTGTATCCTACTGCTTTGCCACAAGTGTTTATCAGTGGCAAGAATTTCCCACTGGAATTTTTTGAGTCACTTATGTATACTGTCATATCATCTGCAAATAAAGATACTTTTATTTCTTCCTTTTCTACTTGAATCCCCTTTGATCTCTGTAAATTACTTTAGCTAAGACTTCAAGTACTAGCTGAATAGGTGTGGAAAGAATGAATAACCTTGTCTTGTTCCTGATGTTAGTGGATTTGCGTTGCGTTTCTCTCTATTAAAACTGATGTTGGCTATGAGCTTGCTGCAAATTGCCTTTTTTTTATGTTGAAGTATGTGCCTTGTATCCTTGATCTCTCCAAGTCTTAAATCATGAAGATTTAATCTTGCCAAAGGTCTCTTCCACTTCTTTTTTCTTTCTTTTTTTTTTAAAAGATTTATTTATTTTATTCATATGAGTACATTGTCGCTGTTTTAGACACACCAGAAGAGGGCATCAAATCCCATTACAGATGTTTGTGAGCCACCATGTGGTTGCTTGGAATTGAATTCAGGACCTCTGGAAGAGCAGCCAGTGCTCTTAATAGCTGAGCCATCTCTCCAGCCTCTGTCTTTTCTGCTTCTAATGAGATGATCACGTGATTTTTTTCTTTCAGTTTGTTTATATGATAGATTACTTTTATAGATTTACATATGTTGAACTATCCTTACATCTCTAGGATAAAGCCTATTTGACCATGATAGATGATCTTTTTGATGTGTTCTTGAATTCAGTTTATAAGTATTTTATTGAGAATTTTTGCATCTGTTCATAAGGGAAATAGGTCTGTAATTCTCTTGGGTTTTATGTGGCTTTTAAACGACCCTGTTTTTAAAAATTGGGCAATATTCCTTCTTTTCCTATTTTTTGGAATAACTTGAGGACAATTAGGATTGACTCTTATTTGAAAGTTTGTGGAACTCTGTGCTAAAACCATCTAGTCCTGGGTTTATTTTAGTTGGAAAACTTAATGACTGCTTCTGTTTCACTAGGGGTTATAGGTCTGTTTACATTGATTATCTGATATTGATTTAACTTTGATAAGTTATATGTATGAGAAAATTACCCATTTCTTTTAGATTTTCCAATATGGTGGAGTACAGATTTTTTAAAGTATTTTGTTATGATTCTTAGGATTTCCTCAGTGTCCATTGTGATGTCTCCATGTTCATCTCTAATTTTCTTAATTTGGATCTTCTCTCTTCACCTTTTAGTTAACTTGGGCAAGTGTTTGTCACTCTTACTGATTTTCTCAAATGACTCTGTTTCATTGATTCTTTGTATTGCTTCTTGTTTCTATTTTCAGCCCTGAGTTTGATTATTTCTTGCCATCTACCATCTTTGAGTGTTATTTTTATTATTGTTGTTCTAGAGTTTTCAGGTGTGCTGTTAAATTACTAGTATGAGATGTTTCTAATTTTTTATGTAGGCATTGGGTGCTATGAACTTGCCTCTTAGAATCACCTTCATTGTGTCCCATAAATTTGGGTATATATGTGTATTCATTTTTATTCAGAAATGCCAGAAAAAAATCTTTATTTATTTCTGTCTTTACTCATCTTTCATTTAGTTGTTCAGATTGCTTGAGTTTGTAAGCTTTCCAGTTGTTTTGGTTGTTGTTGATATCCATCTTTAATCTGTGGTGGTCAGATAGGAGGCAAGGTGTTATTTTGATTTCCTTGTATCTGTTGAGATTTGCTTTGTGTCCAAGTATGTGGTCAATTTTGGAGAAAGTTCTGTTAGCTCCTGAGAAGAAGGTGTGCTTTTTTGTGTTTAGATGAAACACAAAACATTAGATGAAATGTTCTATAAATATTTATTAAGTCCATTTGGTTTATGGCACCATTTAGCTTCAGTTTTTATCTGTTTAGATTTTATCTGGATACCTATCTATTGTCAAGAGTTGGCTATTGAAGTCTCCCACTATCAGAGTGTGGCAGTTGATATGTGATTTAAGTCGTGGTAGTATTTCTTTTATGAACTTGAGTGCCCGTGTACCTGGTGCACAGATGTTAAGAAGCTTAATATCCTCTTGGTGGACTTTTCCTTCAGTGAGTACATAATGTCCTTCTCTATCTCTTCTATTAGCTTTGATTTGAATTCTATTTTGTCGTATATTAAAATGACTACATTGGCTTGCTTCTTAAGTCTGTTTGCTTGAAATATCATTTTCCATCTATTTATACTGAGGTGATATCTATCCTAGACAGTAAGGTGTTTCCACATTCAGCAGCAGGATGGATCCTGCTTTCAAATTCAATCTGTTATTCTGTGTCTTTTATTGGGGAATTGAGACAATTGATGTTTAGAGGTATCAATGAGCAGTGTTTGTTGATTCTTGGTTTTTTGTTGGTTTGGTCTGGTTTGGTTTTTGTTGTGTGGTGGTGTGGGGATTTTCCCCTTTATTTTGATTTGCTGATCTTTATTACTTATTCCTTGTGTTCTCTTAAGTATGATTGGTCTCTAGAGGTTGAAATTTTCCTTCTAGCACCCTCTGTAAGGCTATATTTCTGGATAGATACTGCTTAAATAATGTTATTATAGACTTTTTCTCCATCTATGATGACTGAAAGCTTTGCTGGGTGTAGCAGGGTTGATATCTGTGGCCTCTTAGAGTTTGTAAAACACCTTGTTCAGGACCTTCTGGCTTTTAGAGTTTCCACTGAAAACTCAGGTGTTAGTCTAAAAGGTCTGGTTTTCATATGTTATTTGGTTTTTTTTCTCTTGAAGTTTTTAATAGTCTTCCTTTGTTCTAGACATTTAGTACTTAGTTGATTATACTGTGATGTGGGAAATTTTTCTCTGACCCAATCTATTTGGTGTTCTGTAAGCTTCTCGTTCTTTAATAGACACGTTCTTCTTTTGGTCGGGGAAATTTTCTTCTATGATTTTTGTTGAAAATATTTTCTGTGCCTTTGACCTGGGTTTCTGCTCCTTCTTCTATTCCTATTATTCTTAGATTTAGTCTTTTTATAATGTTCCAGGTTTCCTGGATGCTTTATTCCAAGATTGTTTTTTTTTAAGTTAACATTTTCTTTGACCAAGATATCCATTTCTTTTATCTTATCTTCAATGCCTGGTGAGGTTTGCCTTGGAGTTTTCTATTCAAGTTCCTTAATTTTTTCATTTCCATATTTTCCTCAGTTTGAGTTTTCTTTATTAACTCTATTTCCACTTGTAACTCTTGGAATGTTTTGTTTTTTTCTTTTTTATCCCAGTCTTGGTGTTTTCATAGATTTCTTTAAGGGATTCATCCATTCCCCTTTAAGGACCTCTAATGATTCCTAAAGGCTATTTTGGAGTCCTTGTGTTGTGCTTCAGCTATGTCGGGATACTCAGGACCTACTCTGGTAGAGTTCCTGGGCTCTAGTGGAGACATTGCCTGGTTGTTATTGATTATGTTTTAGGCTGGCGTGTAGGCATCTGGGTTTGGAATGACTGTAATTCTAGGTGCTGCTTTCTGGTGTTTGTTGGGTGGATGTTTTGTTCCTTGGTTTCTGTTGCCCTCTCTGATTTTCAGGGGAGTGCGGTGGCTGTGTGTTGCCTGGTAGGGAGTTGAATGTGTTTCTGTGAGAACTCACAGTTAGAGACAGAGATGGGCTAGAAGAAAGTGACTGGAGGGACCCATGGTGGGGAATAAAGCAGGGTATGCTGCCAGGATCTGCTAAGACCCTTGGGAATTGGGGCAGAGGGGAGGAAAGACCACAGTTGGTAGTCAGCCATGGAGCTGGGGCTGAGACTGGAGAATTAGCTTTGGAGGAAAGGAAGAAGAGTGAATGTACAGAGCTTGCCTGCTTCCCAGGTGTATCTGTGATTTCCAGCTGTGGGATTTAGAGGCTACTTCCCCAGCTGGCATCCCAGAACTGTTTCTTTCTGTTCCCATAAATATATTTCTACAAAATTATTTCTCATGATTGCAGAATTTTGTATCCAAATTTACCATAAATTCTCTGTTATTACATATTTATCATAATTCTATTTTCTTTACTATCAGCAAGACGTAGTTCCTTTAATCATTCAAAAGAAGACCTTGTGAATGCTTACTAAATGAGTTTTCCCTTCTCTGAGTGCCTGAGCAGAGGTGGTAGTTTCTCTACTCATTTAGGGAACTTGAACTTCTAGGCCCTCTTAGCAAAGCCAATGTCAAAGATCTTGAACACTAGCTTGGGTGATTCCATTTCTTTCTTTCTTCTTTCCGTGTGTGTATGTGTGTGTGTATCAGATGACAGTTCTCCCCTTTCACCATGTAGGTTCTGGGGATTGAACTCAGATTATCCGATTTAATGGCAAACACCTTTACTCACTGATCAATCTCATGAGCCCAGATCATTCTGTCTTTGTACTTGTTTCCCAGGTCAGTAGCTCAGGTTATAAAATCAAATGCAAAATAACCTTTTTCCCCAGGATTCCCAGAAGTTTCCTGACATCCCAGAAAAGTTTGTGAGTGCCCTAGATGACTTCCCCATAGAAACACCCCAAGGAATCCAGATGTTCCAGGTGGGTAGAGCTTTTTATTAATCTATGAATTCAGACGTGTGTTATATACACGCACCTACCTCTCTTTTCAACAACTTTATTATGAGTAAACATATAGTCTTATAAAAGCCAGCCAATGTCATATTGGGTCACACTTAATTTCCATGGTTTACTCAAGGCTGCTCAAGGAGTTAGAGGCTGAATCTGCCTTCTTGACTTTTTTCTGGATTTCCTGACATTTCTCCTTCACTTTGTTAATTTTGATGTTCTTTTAAAGGAATCAACACTAAATGCCTTTCCAAGCACTTCCTTGCTTTACCACAGTCTCCCCAAATCTCCTGGAAATGTGGGTATACTGGTTGCCCTTAATCAGATGTATACATTATGCCTTACTGCAAGCTCTGCTAGAACATAGTATTTTGTGTGTGCCCTAATTCCTAGTTAGCCTGAAGAATCCTTGAGGACATTAATGACATCTTCTTTGCAGAAGGGTCTTGTGAGCAGATTACATCCTTACCATATACTTGAGAGATATTTACTAGTGTCCATTTGCAGACTTGGTTACCCAGTCACCTACAGTTATTCTTAATTATAGGTAAAGCCAAACACTGAAGACCCAATCTTCAGGTCTGGTATCAAATATCTTGTCTTGTTTCTTAACAGTGTGTGGATCCCAAACAACCCCAGCAAGATCCAGTTGGGCACCCAATCATGCACCAGTCAGGCATTAAACATGCCACCGGGGAAGCCATATTTGTTGATGACATGCCTCCTGTTGACCGAGAACTCTACCTTGCTGTCGTCACAAGTACCAGGGCCCATGCAAAGATCACGTAAGGAAATGCACAGTGATTACATCTGCTATTAACATATGTTCACCATTTCATCTTCAACCTGACAGCTTATTATATGTTAAGGTCAATTTAGAATAGTCATCTCTTCTGGGTGAGAACTGGCCATTTTTAAAGCACAGTTATAAATGTTAGAACACCTGCTCTTATTTTTCAGCAAGGACTATATTACTCCATGATTTAGCTTTACTCATCACAGATTTCTCTGTCTGTGGAATCCTCTTCCTGTACCATGAGATTTCCTCTTCAGCCTTAAACCCTGCCTCATGTTCCTCCCAGATCACTTGATGTATCGGAAGCCCTGGCGTGTCCAGGTGTGGTTGATGTGATCACAGCTGAGGATGTCCCGGGAGAAAATAACCACAGTGGAGAGATTTTTTATGCACAGAGTGAGGTGTGTGGTTTGTTATTCTAATACTCTGCTCCAATGTCAAAATCATTGTTGGCTGTGGCTACAACATCCACAGATTCATGTCTGTGGATCATCATAAATATTGCTAGAGCCAGGCAGTGGTGGCGCACGTTTAATCCCAGCACTTGAGAGGCAAAGGCAGAAGGATTTCTGAGTTCGAGGCCAGCCTGGTCTACAGAGTGAGTTCCAGGACAGTCAGGGCTACACAGAGAAACCCTGTCTCAAAAAACCAAAATAAATAAATATTGCTAGAGCCCAGGGGCTGCCTCAGCCACTCTTCCATTCCATCTGACGTCTTGAATCACCTTGAGATTATGACAAAGGTTTTGAATCTTCTCAAGGAAGGCTTCCAACTGTTGGGAATGGCATGTAAGGAATGTACAGCATAAGACATTAAAAGGAAGAATCATAGAGTAGCAGGATCAGTCTGCATGCTACAGGAGCAATGGGAAGTGGGGGCAGAGACAACAGCAGGCAAATCATTAAACTCAAGTAAGTTCTAGCCACAGCTTTGATTAGTCCCATTCAAACTGGATTCAAGCCTTTGATCCCAGCACTCAGGAGACAAAGATAGGTGCATCTCTGAGTTCTAGGCCAGCCCAGTGTAAAGAAAAATCTTGTCTTGAAAAACCAAGTGGGGGGGGGATGGTCTTCCTTCTGATCACCAAAACATCAGTGAGTGATATAAGAATGTGAAAGCAGTAATTGCTTGGAGATTCTGTTTTATTTTCTGTCTTTGTTTTGAGACAGGATGCCATGTATCCCAGGCTGGCCTTGAACTCATTATGTAGCAGTGAGCTCCACAACCCTAGTTTATGTGGTGCTGACGATCTAACCTAGGCAAGCACCGTGCCAACTGAGCCACACCCCAGCCCCTGAAGCTGTGTTTTAACTAACAGCACATGGCTTTTCTACAGGTCATTTGTGTGGGTCAGATCATCTGCACCGTGGCTGCTGATACCTACATCCATGCAAAAGAAGCAGCTAAGCAAGTGAAGATTGCTTATGATGATATAGAGCCAACCATTATCACAGTAGAGGTAGATCACTATCCATCTTCTGGAATGACTGGGGGCAGAACACGCTGTGAACGGAATCCAACCACAAGGCCATGGAATAAAATAATTTCTGTTTCAACTAAACTCTAGCCAGTGTTACATGTAGGTTTAGAGTGCAGTCTCTGGTAATCTATCTGCACCTCAACTCGAGTCCTGAGACTCCTGTGTAAATCCCTCTTCCCACCAGCACTTCTGCAAGGACCTGTAAAAAATGAAGTACCCTGTACTCTCTTCTCCCATGGCCTCTGACCATGTCCTAGCTTGAGAGTACAGAAAATTAACACCAGAAAAATGACCTCCTTTCCACAGGCAGTAAGTGAGTGGGACAGTCTAGGGCACTGCAGAATTCATGAAAATTGCAACACTCACCAGCTCCTGGGCACTCTATGTCTCTGACCATCCTCTGATTACATACAAGCTCTGAAGACAGAACGCTTGAGTTCGGGATGTGATTCTGCCTTTTACAGTCTCTGAACAGCAATACAGACTTTGGCAAGTTAACTAAACGTCCAACTCCTCAGTTTATTCCTGTATAAAATAGAAACTTTTAGGACCTGCACCAAATGGTTATCGGAAAATTTAAACGTAGGAACCCAAGAAATGTTAAGAATAGCACCGACCATGGGGAATACGTTTAGTAGATGGTAGCTGCCATTTTGGTTTTGCTATTATTAATGAAGTCAAGGATATGTTTTATCTTGTTTGGTATCCGCTAAAGTGCTAACTCCATAGCAGATGCCAGTACTTTGTGTTGGATGGTGGAGGCATGGAGAGGTAGATGGACAGAGAGAGGCATAAGTAGGGTGCAGCCTTGAACATCCTCGGATTTGCCCTGTTCTTCCTGACAGCTGTCAGTTCATCTTTACCTATCAATGATGCTTTAACTGTCCCTTCAGCCGGTTCCTCTTTTCATCCTCACTTTCAAGCCCAGCCCTCAATAACTTATTTTCACATGGCCACATTGTCAAGAGGTTCCTGTCTTCCATTCCAGCCCATCTACTCATGACATTAACTTTCTAGCCGTTGGGGTTTATCAAATCACCTTTCCTGTTCTGCCATGTCCTCCGAGGCACTGCCAAAACTCCACAAAGTAGAATCAAGGCCATTCACAGACCTGCTCAATCCTCCTTCCAACTGATTAGCTACTCTCGGTGTCCACAACTTCTTCATAAAGAGCCCACATCCCAGCCAACTTGACTTCAGTCTCACTTTGGCCCCTTACTTACCCTATTAAGTACCATTGACTTAAAATGATCCAGGATCTAATTTAAGCCATCCATTCCAGGACATTCCAGAATATTCCAGGCTTTATCTGCCCTCTTCTTGACCCCTCTTTACTCCATATACTATCCTTACCCCAGAGCCAACGCCTTAGTGGCAGGCCACCTCAGATAGTCAATCAGCAATCTGGTTATATACCCTCATACTTCTACAACACCTACAAATACATCTAAATCAATTTCTGCTGACTCAGCTCCAATTGTCAGGCTCCAAGTGTCTTAGTGTGTAGCTATCTGACAGCAACGTGTAGAATTCAGATAGGGACAAATGGCTTATTACGGCTTATTAATTTTTTTAATTATTTTATTTTGATTTGGTTTTCCACTGCAGCAAGCCCTAGAACACAATTCTTTCCTTTCTACTGAGAAAAAAATTGAACAAGGAAATGTAGACTATGCCTTCAAACATGTGGATCAAATTATTGAAGGTATGTACAGACACCTGTGAGTGCTGGGAATCAAACCAGGGTCCGCTGGAAGAGCGGCTGGCACTCTTAACCACTGAGCCATCTCTCCAAGCTCATAATGCAAATTACTGTTTACAAACGAAACACTCAAAGAGCTCCTCCACACTGAAACCTGTGTCTAAACCTTGTCCTGTGTGTGTGCTTTGCAGGCAAGACCCACGTGGAAGGCCAGGAACATTTTTACATGGAAACGCAAACTATCTTGGCTATCCCACAAACTGAAGACAAAGAAATGGTGTTACACTTGGGGACACAGTTTCCAACCCATGTGCAGGTAACAGGGGGATCTCTGGAAAGGGCATTTCAGAATACCCTATAAGAGTTTCATGAAGCTGGGCAGTGGTAGCACATGCCTTTAATCTCAGCACTCAGGAGGCAGAGGCAGGGGTATTTCTGTGAATCCAAGGTCAGCCTGGTCTACAGAGCGAATTCCAGGACTGCCAAGGCTACACAATGAAACCCTGTCTCAGGAAAGAGAGAGGAAACCTCCACTTTTGTGCCTTAAACTCCTTGAACAATTGACTCTGGTTAAACTCTAGCATAGTAAAATGGAGCTGATGCCTTTAAAAGTGACCAGGAAATCTTGTGACATGCCAAGGTATAAGACAAGGTCCATCTTTCCGGTAGAACAGTAACAGGGTGAAAATCTCAGAAGAGGATTCAAGTGGGCATTTCTCCAAAGAAAAGTATGTAAATGACCAGTAACCTAAGATTGTAGTAAATTATTATTTAAAATCCAGGTGCAGAGTTTCTCCCCCACCTTTGACCATTTATGTTCCCAGATGAAAAACACATAAGCTTTGTACTTTAATATGCCTTAGGCAGCATAATAGCTGGGCAGCTGTCTACCTTCCATGCAGTTAGAATTCATTTCCCTATGGATAACACTGCATTATTACTTACTATTTACTATGTTTCACCTGGGCTGCTTTTAGCTACAACTGGTCAGCCCACAGTTTTCTCTACTCCTACCCCATAGCAGCTCTCTCTCTCCCTCCTGAACATTCTTCTTCCATGGTGGCTTCCTCCGTCTCCTTTCTGTTATTTCCTCTCTGACCCAGGACCATCAAACTCCACCGCACCTATCACTCTTCCGCCCAGCTATTGGCTGTTGGCATCTTTATTCACCAATCAGAATTAACATTTCAATAGACAATAAAAGACAGATGTCCATCATTGACAGTCACTAGGGAAGCCAAAATCAACCATCTACTAGAATAACTGTAATTAAAAAAAAAAATAAAGACAAGTATTGGTAAGAATGAAGAGAAATTGGAACCTCCATAAATTGCCAACAGACATAAAGGAAATAGCAAATCACCCATGGCCCAATTTGGCAATTTCTCAGGATGCTAGGAAGAAAGTGACCATGAGACCAAGCAGTCCATGACTAAGTATGCAGCCAAGAGAAATAAAAGCATGCCTGTGAAGACTTACACACATCTAACACCTTATAAACTGATTTAAATATTTTTAACTTCTAAAAACTTAAGCACATGTTCATATCTGCATTACTTATAAGAGTCTAAAGTAGAAACAGCCCAATGTTTATTAACGGGTGACTAAGGAAAGAAAGAAGGAAAAAAACTGGTATATTCCATACAGTGGAATATTATTTAGCTATAAAAAGTAAGATATAGTCATGCATGGATAGAGGGCCTTGAAAGCATTATGCTAAGTGCAAGAAGCCATTCACAATGACTCCATATTATATCGTTCTGCTGTGTGACAAATCAGTAGAGATGGACACAGATCCCAGCTGCAGTATAATGAGAAGTTAACAGGAAATAAGAAATGGCTTCTTGTCGGATAAAGATTGGGGATGCTGAAATTTCTAAACTAGACTAGGATGATTGCACATTTCATCAATAGAAGTATCAGTTGGACTAGAGCATTCCACTGTGCAGAACAACAGCAGGCAAGAAGGTAAACCATGGAATTGCACTTACGTGGCTTGGGGGTGGGGGGGCTCTTTCTTGCAGGAGTATGTGTCTGCAGCATTAAAGGTCCCAAGGAGCAGGATCGCCTGCCACATGAAAAGAGCTGGAGGAGCATTTGGGGGCAAAGTGACCAAGCCTGCTCTACTGGGAGCTGTCTGTGCTGTGGCTGCCAACAAGTAAGGGGTTGGGTGACCACTGTCATGTCAATAGTCTGAGTTGTGTGAATCCTTCCAAGCCCTTTCACCCTCATCTCATCTCGGCCTACAGCTCAGCTGAAGCTGGCTGGATGGAAGGCTGGCCAGAGCGTCGGCCTGACAATAGCTTGTCCTGAAGTAAGCTGTGTGCTGCTGCCAGGCAATGTTCTTTAAGCCTGCAAATGCTGGTGCAGATCTTACTGGGAAACTTGTAACTAAAAAGCTTACTAAGACAATATCCACTCAGGCTAACTTATCAGCCTACTGATGCAGGAGACTCTATGAACATCTTTTTCTTGTTGTTGTTAAAGATTTATTTATTAAGTTTACAGTGTTCTGCCTGCAGAAGAGGACACCAGTTCTCATTATAGATGGTTGTGAGCCACCATGTGGTTGCTGGGAATTGAACTCAGGACCTCTGGAAGAGAAGACAGTGCTCTTAACCTCTGAGCCATCTCTCCAGCTCCATCTATGAGCATCTTATCTCATTTGTGCTCTCCAGGCATGGAAAAGGCTGCCCCAAGTGAATGTAGCAGCTTTGCAGAGGCTAGAAACCAGAGTCCTAAACAGATGTATTACAAGAGGGGTCTGCATGTGGGGAGACTGACATCTACAGAGCATTAGGCCTCCAGCACTGGGGCTCAGCAATCCCCTCACAGCCATATGTTAATGGCCCTATTATTGTCTGAAAGTGAAATTTGGAACTGCAAAATGATCATGGAACTTGTTTATATAATATGAAAAAGACCCAGGCAATTTAATTCCAGAACTCAATAGGCAGAGACTGGCAGGTTGATCTCTGAGAGTTCCAGGCCAGCCTAGGCTACATAATAAGATCCTGCCTCAAGAGAGAAAAAAGAAGGAAAGAAGGAAGGAAGGAAGGAAGGGAGTGAGGGAGGGAAAGAGAGAAAGAGGAAGGGAGGGAAGGAGGGAGGAAAGGAAGGGAGGAAGGGAAATGGGAATAATATATAGCCAAATATTATATCATCATAATATGCAAATATTCAGTTGACTAAACCAGAATAACTATTTTAATTCCAATGCTCCACTACTTCCAAATGTCATCTAAGGCAGGTTGTTACTCAGTAAAATCACTGAGCTAATTACTTCAAGACTCCTCCCTATCTATGCCTCTACAACTTTAAGGAGATTACAGCTTTTTTTAAATTAGATATTTGCTTTATTTACATTTCAAATGGTATCCTCTTTCCATGTTATCCCTCTGAAAACCCCCTATCCTATCCCACCTCCCCCTGCTCACCCCCCTCCCATAATTTCCTGGCTTGCATTCCCCTATTCTGGGGAATCGAACCTTCACAGGACCAATGGCCTCTCTTCTCATTGATGTCTGAAATGGTTATCTTCTGCTACATATGTAGCTGGAGCCATGGGTCCTTCCATGTGTACTCCTTGGTTGGTGGTTTAGTCCCTGGGAACTCTAGGAGTACTGGTTGGTACATATTATTGTTCCTCCTGCAGGGCTGCAAATCTCTTCAGCTCCTTGGGTCCTTTCTCTAGCTGCTCCATTGGGGACCCTATGCTCATTCTATTGGTTGGCTGTGAGCCATTGGTATTTTGATCCACTTTCCAGTGAGGATCAAAGTATCCACACTTTGGTCTTCCTTCATCTTTAGCTTCATGTGGTCTGTGAGTTGTATCTTGGGTATTCTGAGCTTTCGGACTAATACCCACTTATCAGCGAGTGCATACCATGTGAGTTCTTTTGTGATTGGGTTACCTCACTCAAGATGATATTTCTAGCTTGGTTCATTTGCCTAAGAATTTCATGAATTCATTGTTTTTAATAGCTGAGTAGTACTCCATTGTGTAAATATACCACATTTTCTATATCCATTCTTCTGTTGAGGGACATCTGGGTTCTTTCCAGCTTCTGGAAATTATAAATAAGGCTGCTATGAACATAGTGGAGCATGTGTCCTTATTACATGTTGGAGCATCTTCTGGGTATATGCCCAGGAGTGGTATAGCTGGGTCCTCAGGTAGTGCTATGTCCATTTTTCTGAGGAACTGCCAAACTGATTTGCAGAGTGGTTTTACCAGCTTGCAATCCCACCAGAAATGGAGGCGTGTTCCTCTTTCTCCACATCCTCTCCAGCATTTGCTGTCTCCTGAGTTTTTTAACTTGGCCATTCTGACTGGTGTGATGTGGAATCTCAGGGTTGTTTTGATTTGCATTTCCTTGATGATTAAGAATGTTGAACATTTCTTTAGGTGTTTCTCAGCCATCCGATATTCCTCAGTTGAGAACATCAAACTAAATGGAGAGAAACTTGAAGCAATCCCACTGAAATCAGGGACTAGACAAGGCTGCCCACTCTCTCCCTACCTGTTCAATATAGTACTTGAAGTCCTAGCCAGAGCAATTAGACAACAAAAGGAGGTCAAAGGGATTTAAATTGGAAAGGAAGAAGTCGAAATATCACTATTTGTAGATGATATGATAGTATTACTTAAGTGACCCCAAAAATTCCACCAGAGAACTCCTAAACCTGATAAACAACTTCAGCAAAGTGGCTGGATATAAAATTAACTCAAGCAAATCAGTAGCCTTCCTATACTCAAAGGATAAAGAGGCTGAGAAAGAAATTAGGGAAATAACACCCTTCACAATAGTCACAAATAATATAAAATATCTTGGTGTGGCTCTAACCAAGCAAATGAAAGATCTGTATGACAAGAACTTCAAGTCTGAAGAAAGAAATTGAAGAAGATCTCAGATGATGGAAAGATCTCCCATGCTCATGGATTGGCAGGGTTAATATAGTAAAAATGGCCATCTTGCCTAAAGCAATCTACAGATTCAATGCAATCCCCATCAAAATTCCAACTCAATTCTTCATAGAGTTAGAAAGAGTAATTTCCAAATTTATCTGGAATAGCAAAAAACCCAGGATAGTGAAAACTATTCTCAACAATAAAAGAACTTCTAGCAGAATCACCATTCCTGACCTCAAGCTATACTACAGAGCAATAGTGATAAAAACTGCATGTTACTGGTACAGTGACAGGCAGGTAGATTAATGGAATACAATTGAAGACCCAGAAATGAACCCTCACACCTATGGTCACTTGATCTTTGACAAAGAAGCTAAAACCATTCAGTGGAAAAAAAGACAGCATTTTCAACAAATGGTGCTGGATCAATATGTAAAAGGATGCAAATTGTTCCATTCTTATCTCCCTTTACAAAGCTCAAGTCCAAGTGGATCATGGACCTCCACGTAAAACCAGATACACTGAATCTAATAGAAGAGAAAGTGGGAAAGAACCTGGAGCACATGGGCACAGGGGAAAATTTCCTGAATTGAACACCAGTAGCTTATGCTCTAAGATCAAGAATTAACAAATGGGACCTCATAAAATTGCAAAGCTTCTGTAAGGCAAAGGACACTGTCAATGGGATAAAATGGCAACCAACAGATTGGGAAAAGATCCTTACCAATCCTACATCCGATAGAGGGCTAATATCCAATATATACAAGGAACTCAAGAAGTTAGACTCCAGAGAACCAAATAACCCTATTAAAAAAAGAGATTACAGCTTTTTAACTGAGTGTTTCCCACAGGACTGGCCGCCCAATCCGCTTCATCCTAGAGCGAAGTGATGACATGCTGATAACAGCTGGCCGCCACCCACTCCTGGGAAAATATAGAGTGAGTGAGACCCAGAGTTCAGCAAACTGCCTGCAAGCCTGTCCTCAGCAGTAAAGACCATCGGTCCCACACTCCTAAAAGGGATATTAGAATGCTGTTTAAACCTAGGCAGTCCCTTCCGGATCATGCTAGGATAATGTTTCTCTGACGATTGTCATAGACAAACCTGAGCCTGGCCCAAGTGCAGGTTGACAATAAGCTCAGATGTGTTTGTGCACAGCACAGTTTGGCTGCAGGAAAGGCTGCTGAGAGGGTCATCTTTCTTGTTATCACTTTGCAGATCGGGTTCATGAATAATGGAGAGATCAAGGCTGCTGACGTTGAATATTACATTAATGGAGGATGCACCCCCGACGAATCTGAGATGGTAAATACACCCTCTCCAGAGAGCCCGTGTCCCTTACTTCATCTACACAAATTTTTGCCTTAACCAATTCCACAAGAGGTTTAAGCTAAATATAAAATCTGAAACATCGAATAGATGATCAGAGTTATTTTTGTTTTAATTCAGGTGATAGAATTCGTCGTACTGAAATCTGAAAATACATATCATATTCCAAATTTCCGGTGCCGGGGCAGGGCTTGCAAAACAAACTTGCCATCTAACACAGCTTTCCGAGGATTTGGCTTCCCTCAGGCTACGGTGGTAGTAGAAGCATACATAGCTGCGGTGGCATCTAAATGTAACTTACTCCCTGAAGAGGTGAGCAGTTAGAACCTGGAAGTAAAACTCTGGCAATGGTCTTGAGCTCCTGCAATCTCTATATATAGTTTCCAGAAAATAAAATGCATTGTCCATTGTAGTATGTGAACCATTAAACCTGGTAGCTTCCATCTGTGATACTATTTCTTAGGATTCTGTGAGTTGCTTGGGGGCTTCTCTTGGTCTTAGGCCAGCTCATTGGAAGCTCTATGGTTCAAGACGACTTTATTGACATTTCTGATGAGTATTTGGCTGGCTTATCTGACTATGCCTCAGCTGCAAAGTCTGTTGTATAGTCATTCATCCTTCAGTAAGCTAGCCCAGATTCACTGTCATGGAGGAGCAGGTAGGTGGCATGCTCTAATCCACAAACACTTGTCAAGTCTCTGTCTGTGTCACTATGTACAGTCCCATCATAAAAAGCAAGTCACAAGGTCAATCCAGAGTTAGTGTGAAACAGATGATCACAGCCTTTTGTGCAAATATCGTGTCACAGTTTAAGACTTTGAAGAAAGATAAAGACATAACTTGGTGGACAATCATTTGCTTGGTATATGCAATACCCTCAAGGGGTAAAGTGAGGACAATTGGGAGTAATTAAAAATTTGAATCAGGAAAATTTTTTCCTTGCCAACAAATTGGTGACAGGACTAGTAATTGTCCTACTGTTTCTCAGGGTTATTGTGAAGCTCACTGAAATACTTAATCTAAAGTCTGGCACATATGAAGTATTCGTTAGTAGTTTCCATTGATTTCTGTTGTCATTTTTAACATATATATCTGCATGTTTACATACTAGAAGTATTTTTAGACAAACTTTCTCCATATCACACATGTGACAAAAATGTACGCATGTTCTCACCTTTCAGATTAGAGAAATAAACATGTATAAGCGAACTAGCAAGACAGCCTATAAGCAGACATTTAATCCAGAGCCCTTGCGAAGATGCTGGAAGGAGTGTCTGGAGAAGTCATCATTCTTTGCTAGGAAGAAAGCTGCAGAGGAATTTAACAGAAACAATTATTGGAAGAAGAGGGGAATTGCTGTTGTCCCCATGAAGTTTAGTGTTGCGGTCCCTGTAGCCTACTACAATCAGGTAAGGTGAAAGAGATGGGCCCTCCTCAAAGCCCTTCTCCAAAGGGCTGGTTCTCTCAAAAAAAAAAGGCTCATACACAAGGAAGGGAATCTGAGCGGCCATGCTGTCCTCTTTGGAGACAGAGAAATGAAGAACAGTTCCATTTAGCAGGAGAGAGCATGGACTCCGACAAGGGCCAAAACCATGGATATCAGGACAGACCTTGGGATGCAGTACTTAGGATCTTGAAGAGCATCAACAATAAGGTCCTATTCAGAGGGACCCATCTGCATAGCTGTACCCTAATATGAGCACTGGAATGTCACATAGTAGAAAACATTTCATCTCCATGGGGGGGGGTTCCACCCAGACTTTGATCATTCAATTCTCAGATAAAAGAAACAAAGCCTTTATATGTGTGATAACCCTTTAAAGCACCAGAACTGGACATGGTATCAGCTCTTCTCTCTACCTTCTCTATCTCTTCATGACCCTCTGCCTTAGATCTCCAGCCCAGGAGCCAAACTCCACCTATCTCTCTTCTGCCCAGCTATAGGCTATAGGCATTTCTAGCATCACTTAAGTTCACGTAAGAATCTCCCCATCCCTGGGAGCAACCAGGGCCAGTATTTAGCATTACAATCCATAGCAACAGACCAAACCTCAACAGTGTCAGGCCAAGTTTCAAGAGCAAACTGGTATAAACAAAAAGATCCCTTTCTTGCCTCCTCTCTCATTTCACCATAACTGCTTCTTCACAGAGTTCAATCTCTGGCATTATCTTTTCCTTTCCACCACCATTATGCTAAGTATCTAGGTGGGACCAACTCTAGGAGTCCCATCTCTAGGCTTCTAGTCCCTAATGTACAAACTGATGAATGTAGACTCAATTAATCAATCCCCAACCTCGTCATCATCACCATCATGAGGAAGCTTGTTAAAATTGGGTAATCCAGGCTCCACCAGCAGCCTGTTGCCGAGCAGGAGTATCACATTGGGTCACACCCTCCTCCCCTACCACCATTCTCAAAGACAGCCTTTGGAAACTAAAAACAGCTCCAGGTCCTTTCAAGTCCTCCAGTATCCAGGAGAAGGTGTGCCTGGGAAATTACTCTTGTGGGTTCCAGTTGTGTTACATTCTTTTCCATACCTGGAGAGGAAAAAAAATTAAGCATTGTCCAGATTGAGCCCTTGAAGAGACAGATGCTGGGGACCAAAGGAGGAGAAATGTACACATCTAGGTTGATGGTTTTAGGTCCAGGGTGTCTTGCAAGGGATTGTCTGTGGCCCGCTTGTCCACAATGAGAAATAAAAGATTGTTTAAATCAAAGGAAGCAGTCTGACAACCTCAGGGGAACTCCCAGCAACATTTGACTCTCTCCATTTCCAAATTTGGATGACTTTTTCCCACAGGCAGCTGCTCTGGTCCACATCTTCTTAGATGGCTCTGTCCTGCTGACCCATGGTGGCTGTGAGCTGGGACAAGGCCTACACACCAAGATGATTCAGGTGAGACCAGTGCTCCAGTTCTCCACTGGGAAGTGTATCGGATCATACAGGCCGCAGTTATTCCCAGGTTGAGTCAGGGAGATCCCACACACCGAACACACAAGGCAATTGCAAGAATCATCCTGATGTCAGGAATACAAAAACGCAAGGCAATGAGGGAATGCAAGCCAGACCTGAGGAAATGCGCTATCATTCCTTCTGCACCAAAAGAATTGGGGCCATGTTTTTTGGTTTGGGGCCTTGTGTTTTGTTTTGGGTGTTTTGTTTTGTAGAAGATGAGAGGGTTCCAGTTACCACACATTAAAAAAAAACACACACTTTTAAAATCTATGGCAGTGACTCAGAGTACTAATGCATTCATTCAGATCCTCACATAGAAATGAATGCTTCACATGACAAAACTTAAACTCTTGAGGGTTCACACTCTGTGAGGCTGAAAGCCGAGCTCACTGCAGGCACAGCTGCCAACCTGCCTAGAGGTCTGGGCAAACCAAGTACCCTTCTATTCTGAAGTGAATGATGTGCAAAGGAAAATAAAAGAGTCTACACTCCACTTAAGGAATCCATTCACATGGCTGGCCACTGTTATGTAGACTAACTCAAAATATTTCTTTACTACCCTCAAGATCATTGCAATAGAAAATTTCCATTTCTTTTTGCTAATATGAAATTATGATTATTGAAGATGACATTTGAATTAAAAGTGTATATGGGAGGGGAGACAGATGAGACCATAGTATAAAGACATGTGTACAAACTCACATAACAAACATCGCTGTATGTGTTAACACTGACTTTCTTGCATTTACTTTGTGTCTGTGTACTTGTGTGTGTATCTGTGTGTGTGTGTGTGTGTGTGTGTGTGTGTGTGTGTGTTCTTTCTTCTTCCACCCTGTGGGCTGTCTACATTGGCAGCAGGCACCCTGACCCACTGAGTCATCTTGCCAGTCCTAAAACAGGGTTTATTTGTTCGTTTGTTTGTTTTTAATGCACATGAAAAATGCTCATCAATTTTTTTTAAAAAAATAGCTTCTCAATTAGAAACAGAGAAAAGACCAATTTTTAAAAAAAAAATAAATAACATTTGATCAGGTTCTTAGAACTAGGAAAACTCACAAAGCTCTTGGGCCCTCTCTGACCGCCATATTTCTTTACAACCCTGCAATCATCCCGGTAGAAAACACCCCGCTGAACCGTCTATAGACCGGGCAGAGTGGGTGTGAGTGACCCAAAAGCCCCGGCGCTCCAAGCGGGCTTCTGGTGCCCTCTAAGCCTGCATGCAGAGCGGCCACACCACTGCATGACTTCTACAAAACAGGTCTAAAAGAAGGCACAAAAAAGGCCGTTTTCTTCTCCATCTATCTACAAAAAGAAGTGTGTCCTTGCCATGCCGTTTAAAACCCAAGCTGAACGTCTGTCCCTGTAGCAGGACGGTGGGGCTTCAGGCTCAGTTCTAGAAGGTAAGGTTTTTTCACTTGAAACAGGGCTTGGTCGATGAAGTAAACACTGTGTTCCTTCTGTATCTGTCAGGTAGCCAGTAGAGAACTCAACATCCCCCAGTCGTACGTGCATTTTTCTGAAACGAGCACCGTCACAGTGCCCAACGCCACCTTTACCGCGGGTTCCATGGGAGCAGATGTCAACGGGAAGGCTGTCCAGGTGATTCTTCTTTCATTTCTCTGCCCTGACCACAGAGGTGAGGAGTTCTTGTCACACCTGTTCTTCTATGGAGGATAAGACAGCGGTGAAGAGAGGCATAGCTCTAGTGCACTCAGAAGTTCAGGCAGAGCCATCTTGTGCTTCCGCAGCAAGGGCTGCTGACCTTAACCCACATTCTGTTGCAGCAAGCTTCCTTTGTCTTGGGTCAGAAAGTCTCTCCCTCTCACCCGGCATAGCAGAGCAATGCCGGGAAATGTCATCTTGGCTTCATAAAGAGTTTGGGCCAAACAACTAACCGCTCCAGGAACCCATTTCCTTTTCTAGAGAACTGAGGATACAAATATCACCCCCATCAAAGAACTATTAGTGAACTACAACCGTCACTTTCTACTCCCGAACTCTAGAAAAGTACTCATGGTCTATTAGTCTCCCACAAAAGCCAACTCTACAAACTGGCCATGCCTGATGAGAAGGGAAGCTTCTAGACGGCCAAGTGTCTCATGTATCATAGGAAGCACGTTTTCCAGAATGTGTTCCTCTGGGCAGAGCAAGTGCTGGGTAGAAGCAAAGGTTCTCTTGTCACTGCGTTTGGGAAAAGTTTCATTCCCTATCCATCCCAGTCAAAGAGACCTGTGATGCATGTTTGCACATTAAAGGCTCTGACAAGTCCTACAATAAATATGCCTATTTAACATCGTCTTGGAACTCTTTCTAAGCTTGTTCACCATAAAAGCATTTTAATTAATATCATCCTTCTTAACAGCCTTGGAACCAATGCCCAAGGAAATGCCCTGGGAAATTCCAGTTTTGCTAAGATATGTAGATGGATACATTCATTTTGCACATTTCACTCAGACATAAATTTAGACACCATGTGGATATTGCCAGGTCACCTTTGACACAAAATTAAGTTCTTCCTCTGGAGCCCAAAACTATAGAAAACGTGCAACAGGATCCTTTCAAACCTAGTCTCACTCAGCTGGCTTGGGCAAAATACACCTAGCAGGTGTGGAGAGTCCTCTGAGCAGGAAGAAGAACAAGGAGGAGGAGGAAGAAGAGGGAGTGGGGGAGGAGGAAGAGGAGGGAGGAAGAGGGAAGAGAAGAAAAAGGAGGAAGAGGGAGGAGGAAGAAGAGGAAAACAGATGTTAATAAAAAAAATTAAACAGAGCAAAGTAAAGGCAGGTTGAGGAGTCCTTTGCACTGGGTCTCTGTCTTCCTGGTTTTATCTTTTACTGAGGCTGCTAACAATAAAATTGGGAAAGAATTTGGCCACAGTTGGCATCCTTGGCGTGAGCTGTGTCCCAGGAGTCTGAGAAGGCTGCAAGGTTAGCATGACACAGAATGACTTGAAAGTCGGGGGAAGCCCATACCTGCCCCAAGCGTGACCCTGAATGACCCCAGACTGCTGTGAGCCTCACACCTGCAGCCTTGCTTTGTGCAGTGCCAGGGGTCAAACTCAGGGCTTCAGTACGTTAAGCAGATATTCAACCAACTAAGTCACAGTCCATTCAACAACTATTTTAAAATTAAAATGAGTATATCTGGAGTCATCAAAATGATCACTTTGTGATGGAAAGTTATCATGAGATCTCTCTGTCCACATTTAGGGCCAAAATATACCTTGAGTTAAGACAATAAAAAGAAGTAAAGAAGCCAGGAGTGTCAACTATGTGTTTAATCCCAGCCTCAGGACACAGGGCAGGCAGACCATTGAGTTCAAGACCAGTCTGGTCTACAGAGCAAGGACCAGGACTGCCAAGGCTACACAGAGAAACCCGGTCTCACTAAAGAAAACAAAAAAGTGTGTATGATGGATCTGGAGAGATTGCTCAGTGGTTAGGAACACTGACTGACAGGTTTAGTTCCCAGCACCACACAAGAGCCCACCACCATCTCTAACCCCAGTCCCAGGGGATCCAGTGCCCCCCTCTGAGCACCAGGTATGCACACAATACACAAATGCAAGCAAAACGCCCGTACGCAAAAATAAAATGCAACATTTTAAAAAACATGTACAAGCCAGTAATAGTGGTTTACTTCTCCAATCCCAATGCCCCAGAGGCTGAGACTAAAGTATTATGATTCTTCCAAGGCCAGTCTGGTCAACATTAAAATACTTTTTAAGCCAGTTACAATGACATGTCCTTTTAATCCCAGCACTGAAGAGGCAAGGCAGGCAGATCTATGAGTTCTAGGCCAACCTAGTCTAGAAAAGTAAGTTCAGGCCTGCTAAGTTTACATACCAAGACATATTATCTCAAAAATATATGTTTTAATTGATCTATCTCTTTAATCTGGTATTCAATTTTACATTTTTCTGTTTTAATTATTTATTTTTATTTCACACACATTGGTGTTTTGCCAATATGTATGTCTGTATAACGGTCTCAGATCCCCTAGAACTGGAGCCACAGACAGTTGTGAGCTGCTGTGTGGGTGCAGAGAAGTGAACCTGGGTCCACTGGAAGGGCAGCCAGTGCTCCTAGCCTCTGCGCCATCGCTCCAGTGCTCCCTCCCCCCATTTTTTCTTCTTTTTAACAAAGACATTTTTTTCCTCTGAGCTTGGCATTAGAAAATCTTTATTGTAAAGCAATTCTCAACTTAGAAACCATAGAAATAAAAAGAGGTAGATAAGTTTGACTTCATAAAAACATAAACTTGGGGGGTAGAGACACTGCTCACTGGATAAGGGTGCTTGCTGCTCTTCCAGAGGACTGGAATTTGGTAGGTACAGTGGGAGGCTTCAGCTCTAGCTTATCCATGCCCTCTTTTGGCCTTGGTATGTACACACACATATGTGTACATACACACAAACACATTTACATATATGTAAACAAAATAAATCTTTTAAGAAAAACACAAACTATGTACATAGTAAGATATCATAAATAAAAATTACAACACATTAAAGAAAATATTCACAACATATATGAGACAAGAAAAATTAAAATAAACCAGCCATGGTAGTCCCAGTACTCAGTTCCAGAACTCAAGGGCTGAGACAGGAGGATTACCAAGAGTCTAAAGCCAGCAGGGTTATAGAATAAGGTTCTGGGATAGGGGGGACAGTATCTCAATTAAATGATTGCTGCTATTTTGTATTTGATTAGTGTGTAGACTGGTGTGTATGCTCATCATTTCCTTTGTGTAAATAGACATAAAGAGTTACAATAATTCCAAGGAGCCTCCTACTTAGTACATATCTAAGCAACACTGCTGACCTGTGTGCTGCAGGACATTTTCTCCTGAAGAAAGTCCACACTTTGATCAAATTTAAGAAACCCTACAAGAGACAAAAACAAGTCTGTAAAACAGCCACCATTAGAATCTTCCTGGGTCATTAATGGTTTGCTGTTCTTTGTGATTTTTAGTTCTGATGTCCGTCTAAACATTTGCTTTTCAGAATGCCTGCCAGATTCTTCTGGACCGTCTTCAACCCATCATCAGGAAAAACCCTAAAGGAAAGTGGGAGGAATGGGTGAGTGTTCTCTTTACTACCCCAGTCAGGAAAAAGCAATGCCATATACAAGTGCCTGTGCACACGCACACACTCACACTCACACACACGCACGCACACACACTCACACACAAATACACACACTCACGTGCACACTTACACTCACACACACACCCACACATGCATACTCACATACATGCACACTCACACACACACACTCACACAAACACTCACACACACACACAAACACACACATACACACAGGTAAAAGTCCTAAATGCACGCACTGGTGGGCAGCACCCATCCAAGAGCTTAAGTGAACACAGACCTTGGTACAAACAAGAAGAAAACCCAGCATGGAAGGTACTTTTATTACTTTCCATAAACTTCTATTTCTTTGAAACAAATCATCTTTTTCAGGTTAAAAAGGCCTTTGAAGAATCCATCAGTCTCTCCGCCACTGGATATTTCAAGTAAATGGGGTTTTTTTTCTTTTGGCTTGCATTGTGCTTGAGCAGAAGTAGTGTTTAACTGGTGTTAATTTATGATCAGAGGATCCTTTCAGTGGGAAAGGAAGAGAGAGAAGAACGGGGATGGGCGGATGGGGTAGGGGACCGTGCAGGAGCTCCTCCGCAGGTAGCCATCGCCCCCGCCAAGATGTTTCACAGTTCCGCAGTTCCGTCCTACGAACCTCAGCCCAGCCCTGCACCTGCACCATGGCGGGCAGGGTCGGCTGCCAGACCATTGATCCCTTCCCAAGTCTGCTGAGGTTCACCTGAGGCCCCGACTTTACAGTCCCTCACAGAGAGGGGGAGTAGGCCCCCAACTACAGGGAAGACACTGCCAGCAGTCCATCTGCCCTGTCCTCTCAGGACCCCTGCAGCCATGTCATGACCGTCCACTGAAGGAAAGGTGACCGTTTTTCCACTCTACCTTCTCTTCCCAGAGGCTACCAGACAAACATGGACTGGAAGAAGGAGGAAGGCGATCCTTATCCGTACTATGTCTATGGCGCAACCTGCTCTGAGGTTGAAGTGGACTGTCTGACTGGGGCTCACAAGGTAGAATGATGCTTGCAGGCCCCACCTTCACAGAAGCAAACAAACACCAATGTATTGTCTGTAAATAGCAACCAATTTGCTATTTACAAAATAGACCCAGGGACAGATAAATAATCTTTGGTTTGGGTTTTTTTTAATTAAATAAAATAAAGCTTTTAAGTAAATGACATTGTCTATTTTCCATTTACTCGCTCCGTACAGCTCCTGAGGACCGACATCTTCGTGGATGCTGCCTTCAGCATTAACCCCGCCCTGGATATCGGGCAGGTACATAATTTCAGATCATACTGAAAGGGACTTTTGTCAATCCCAGAAAGACTGTGAGTCTGAGGTCAGCCTTGGCTATATAGCAAAACTGTATCTGAAAAGATGGAGTGGGGAAGGAGAGAGGAAGAAGAAAGGGAAAGAAAGACGGAGAGAGGAAAGAAGGGAGAGAGGGTGGGAGTGGAAGGAGGGAAAGAAGAAGGGGGAAGGGAGGGAAAGAAGGGGAGGAAGGCAATGAAGGAAGGAAGGAATGAAGGAATGCGGGAAGGGGCTTCAGAAAGGTGGCCACTGTTCATGTGGAACTTGGAAGGTGATTGAGAGTTTCCAGGCAGAGGTGAGAATAATCAGAGGAAAATACCTGTACAGGCTTAGAGATGAGAAGGAACGTGTTAGATTTGGAACAGGAAGAGGCAAGTGTCAGACATGTGTGGTCCCATGTGAAGCAGGCAAGACGACAGCACCAGAACAGGTCTCAAGAACACTCAGGAGACCCCGCCACAGAGCATCTGAGAACAGCTTACTGCGCCTCAGAGCTCCGCTCCATTCCCACCAGAATATCTATTCAGTCAGTATTATAGACTTCTCACCCACAAAACTGTGCCCACAGGTTGAGGGAGCCTTTATCCAAGGCATGGGATTCTACACCATAGAGGAGCTGAAATACTCCCCGAAAGGTGTGCTCTATTCTCGGGGCCCTGATGACTACAAAATCCCCACTGTCACTGAGATACCAGAGGAGTTCTACATCACTCTGGTGCGCTCTCGAAATCCCATAGCCATCTACTCATCCAAGGTAAGAATATGCGACCTCCCTGTCAGTTGGTAGGGAACCAATCAGTTGGTCCCTAACAAAAATACTGTGACTGGGTAGCTGAAGCAGAGATTTGTATTTCCTGAGTCCTACTTTCTTTGGCTTACTGATGTTCAGTCACCTGTACCCACTATGTCCTTGTCATACTAGACAAGAGCCTAACTGAAACACCTCATTTTAGCCTAATCATCCCTTAAAAGACTTCATCTCCAAATGCAGCCACATCCCTAGGTACTGACAGGCTGGCCCTTCAACGCATGCTTACAGAGAGACAAGTCAGCCCATAACAGCCCCCTCTATCAGAAGATCATGAAGCATGAATTTGCTTTCTCCTCCAAACTGTAAATCCCCAGGGACAGAGTGGTACAGCTCACAAGCTCCAGAAACCCGAGTAGAGTCTTCACTCCGGAACTTGAAACAAAGCAAAATCCAGTGAGGTGTGCAGAGGAGTCTCTGGGCGTCTTGTTCCACTAGGCTGGGGACACTACAACATTGTCTGCAAAGGGTAGCAGTTCAGAGTTCTCCTTCTCCAGCCTTCAACCCTCCCCTAGACTTGCTCCCTCCAGGTCTCCCATACCCGTCCACGCCAGGCTGGCATTGCAGCAAGCACCACGCCAGCACTCCGCTTTACATGGTCACTGGTCCTTGAGGTGTTGGCTGCATGCGTTCTGGAGCATACAGCCTTTAACTAGCCAGGCTCTCCAACTCCAGGGTTTTTGAGTTTTGAGTCCCTCTTCTTACCTCTGTAGACATTCTCATACATGTGGCTTACCCACACTCTGCGCATGCGCGCGCACTCACACACGCACATAAATAAAATTATTTTCAGAAAACTAACTGGTGAATCTCAAGGCATGTAATTCCCTCATGCTCTTCATTCAAACACACCCAACAGGTGTCAAGGAGGCCACATGAGGACAGGCAACTGCTTGACTATCTACTGTGGTCATTCCATTTGGGTTTTAAGTTAAAGGCAAATAATCTAGGGGCCTGGGCAGCCCAGTGGTAGAGCACTTTCCCAGCATACACTAGGCTTTCAGTTCTGGCTCCAACACTACAAAAGAAAAAAGTCAACTAAAAGACAGGGACCCTAGACGGCTCTGAGGACATGGTTTTTAGGACATGACCTGGGTGGAAAAACAATGCTTTTAGCTGCCTGCTGCCCTAGGATATTTTCACCAGGTATCCGCAAAGGAACCCCACTCACAAATTACTTGATCACATTCAGATCACATCCCAGCTACTTGGATACACTCCTTCTGAGGAGTGATAAAGCCAGAGAAGGTGCATGTGCATGCATGTGTGCCTGCGTGTGCATGTTTATGCATGCACGCCTTTGTGTGTGAGATTAATCCTAAAGAATCTTGCTCTCCTAACAACCTTTTATGCTTTTCTCAGGGATTGGGTGAGGCTGGAATGTTCCTGGGGTCCTCAGTTTTATTTGCCATATATGATGCAGTGACCACTGCCCGCAAGGAGAGAGGGCTGAGCGACATCTTCCCCTTGAATAGCCCAGCAACACCTGAAGTTATTCGCATGGCTTGTACGGATCAGTTTACTGACATGGTAAGGGAAGTCCCCACTGTCCTCACCCCATACATGGACTTCAATGTTCTTGATTTGGATGTTGTAACCATGACAACATTGCAGGTCATGTCCATCTTTTTCTATGAAAGGTCTCCTTTCGCCTTCACTCAGTTTCCTATGCCTCCAAATGTCTGCATGTGTTGGCTTAATCGTTTCAGACTCTAAGAAGAGGCACACTAATAGCGAAGGGACATGGTAGTTTGCCTGCTTAAATATTTGATCAAAATGCAATTGATGTGGACTTTTGATTGCCTCATTTACAAGATCTCTGGCCTGCTCAATTATGCAGAAAGTATCTGTTATGCAAACTAATAGACATAATTGAAGTGGAACTGTCAGGTCTCTGGGCACGCCTCCCCATGCCTTGCTATCACACACTATATAGGATACTGTTCCACTTGCCAGCTGCAAAAAATCACACCCAGAGCTGTCCCAGAAATCATCTCTCATGGCGCCACCTCCTGCCGCCCACATGAATCATGGATATAAAGCCCAATAGGACGATAAGCCCTTGAGGGTACAGTGCGGCTCAGAGGCTCTAGATCATCCCAAACTTTAGAAGTTTTTCAGGGAAAGAGCTGGGGTATAGCATTTAAGAGGCCCTGTATTCCCGTCCCTGACACCAAACCAAAACAGAAAAGACAGGATCCAAGCATGGCGACACACGCCTGTTATCCCAGAACTTTGGAAGCTGAGACAGGAAGATCACAAGTTCAAGGCCAGCCTAAGCTGGACAGACATACCCTATCTCAAAAAACAGAAGAACATCCGTATGAGGTGTGTATTGTGAAGATAAGTGTGTGACTGAATGAAATAGATACAGAAATCATATACAATAAAAAGAAGAATTAATATCAACTTGTTCTGTTTTTAAACGCCTTCAGATTATAACAGGTTTTGTTTTCTGTTTTCTGTTTTTTGTTTGTTTGTTTTTGTTTTGTGGAATAACACTTTGTTAACAAGAGTCTTTTATCTTTTGATCTTTTTTAGATTCCCAGAGATGACCCTTCAACATTCACACCTTGGTCCATTCATGTGTCTTAATCTCATGTCTTTAAGAAAAAGACCGTACAGCTGATTCAAAGGAGCCCCAAACCAGAGCGGCATATGGGTTGACTAGAATTTATCAAATATGATTGTACTGATTTTAGTTATTCTCTGTGATTAGGTTATTGTGTGATTACATTAAGGTACAGATTTTTACAAAATTGTGTGACGAAACTTAGAATTGGAAATTCTGATTTAGTTCTCATAGTCCTGAAAATATGCATCATGGTGAGTTTTTAAACCTGGCTAACCTGGGGTAGCTCAGGAGGGCCTCCTTGTGTTTTGTTTCAAGCAGCTACGCTTGAAACCCAACAGAACTGTCTATCCCAAAACTCTCTGTAGACTGGAGTCTCCCAAAACCAGCACACCTGGAAAACCCACTTTCCAATGACTGCCACTTCCTGTGGTATAGATACTATCTATCACAAGATCAAGCAGTAGGTGCTCAGGGAATCTGGATGAGGACCTGGAGTGAGGTTTGAAAACAGCTTGTCTCCAAAGGTGTGTGCTGGAAGCTTGCCTCCCAGGGTGGTAGTGTTGAAACTGTAAGAGATGGAGCCTATTGAGTCCCGCCTCCTCTCTGGCTTCCTCTCTGCCAGTGCGAGCCATCACATTTCTAGTGTGTGATACCATCTACTGTGACAGAAAGAAGGTCCTCACCAGACAGGCCGTCTTGTGACCTAGCCTCTAAACTATGAGCCAAAATAAACCTCTTCTCTTCACAAAGTACCCAGCCTCTGGTGTTTTGTTATAACAACACAAAGCATATTTAAAACACCATCCAATTTTTCCAAATGACACCCACCCCTCCTCCACTGTGAACTAGGCACATGGCACAATCTTCCTCTCCTAGGCAGCCACACTGAGCAAAACATCAATCCAGGGTCACTCACGTCGTGTTTGGCTTTGGCTTAATGGCTGAAGATGAAATCAGAACAACTTCTTTTCGCCACCAAAGGAGCACAAAATTCACAAAGTTCCTTTCTCTTTGGGTTCTGTTCTACCTATCTTACATTGATTTTCCCAAGGAAGTGCAACCTAGGGCCTCTCTTGGGAAGGTTAAAAACAGAAATAAACTGACTCGCTGTCAAGGATCTGTGTGCTCAGGGTTAAGGCTCTCCTTTACCTAAACTCTGTAGACATCAATGACTATAGCTGAGTGGTGGAAGAACAGACTCACAGCAACTTTAACAGGTTTGAGACCAGATTAAAAGGACAGGCTGCTGACTGGAGAAGTGACTCAGAGAGTAAGTATTTGCTGTGCGCGTGTAAAAACCGAGATCCTGGGCACCCACAAAGAAAGCCAGCTGGGGCTCATGTCCCTGTAGAGAACAGCTGGGGCTGACTGGCTGCCAGTCTAGCTCTAGGTTCAGTGAAAAGGCCTGTCTTAAAGAAATAGGTGGAAAGGACTAGAACAGGATACCCAGTATACTCCTCTGGCCTCCATGAATGAACACACACACACACACACACACACACACACACACACACACACTCACACCCCTCTTACAGTTTCAACACTACCACCCTGGGAGCAAACTTCCAGCACACACCTTTGAAGACAAGCTGTATTCGAACCAGAACAGATGGGAGAGCAGGACTCTCTGTACTGTTGGGGGCTTATGTGCAGAACATGCTCTCAGTCACTCCAAGAACCCAGGGTGGGCTCGTCTCTCCAGCTCCACATCCAGATTCCATGAGTATATCACACTCACACCAGAACAGGAAGCAGAGACCAGCAGGAGAAAGGCTTGCCCGTAACTGCACCCTACTCCAAAGTGGGGGTGGAAATATGTGCCTTAAGTGTTTAATTTAATCTTTTAATTCCCCCCAATAATCTACATTTCCTGGAACCTAACCAACAAACTCATTACGTCAGGACAATAGAAAAAAAAAATAGTCTCACTGCACAATATGCATTGGGCATAGAACATAGAAGAAATCAGGCTGGGCCAGAATAGAAACTCATGAGCTGTGCTTACTAATGTAATAGTGGTAAGTCTATTATAAGGATGACAACTTCCTGATTGAATTTCAGGCGAAGTCCACATTAACGAATTCATGTACAGTACTGTAAACCTAGCTAGAAGCCCATAGTTGGGGGGGGGGGCATCTGCTTAGTAGGGAAGCTGCTGTTCCTATTTTACATGGACTTGATGTGCCTGTCAAGTTGCCTTCTACATGGTTGTGTTCTTGTCTGAATGCCAGCGCTACTCTTAGAAACCTCTTTTTGCAGTGGGCAGAAGCTAGAGCAACTCCTAATTGGTCAAACTAAGAAGACCAAGTGACTGTTAAATGCAAATAAATAGGACATCTCTGTCACTTTGCCCTGTCACAGGTAAGGTTCCAGGAGAAGGTGCGTAAAGAATGCAGCGGCTGGAAAAATGGGGGAGCGAAGCACACACCGCTCACTGTCTTTGCGGTATTGCTCCAGTGGGCTCGCCTTAGCGGTGCCTGTCAGCAGTGCTGCCCTCGGTTGAGAACAACTGTTGATAATCCTCCCCCAGTAGCCTACACAGCCCCTTCTGAGGACTACCCTTTACAGCAAAGGTTTCCATTCCAGCCCAGCCGGATTTCCTCTGTGTTCTGCACAGGATCAGCCCTCAGCATTCTCTCAGGAAAGAGTTCACGAGGATGAGGTGCCATTCCTCCCTGAGAGTATGTGTGCGTGTGTGTGTGCGTGTGTGTGTGTGTGTGTGTGTGTGTGTGTGTATAAAATATCATTATGAAACCCATAATTAATATAGTGAATCTGCTAATGATTATTTGTAAGTGGCAGAACTGATGACACTTCTATTATAATGTTACAGTTTTCCAATTGTTCCTTTATATATGTGGTACTATTTTATATGTAACACATGTGATTTAAACTTGACATACTATAGATTATACATTTTACGCGGTTTCCCTAGTTCCTCTCATTTTTGCCTGCTTGGGCTATGACTCATTACATTTGTTCTTTTGTGAATTTGGAAATTCAATTATATCTCTAACTCTTCATTTCTACTTACCTATGAGCAAATATATATCCTCTACTGATGTTTAGAAAAAGACTACCAAATATTGTCACCACAAAAAGCAAGTCTTTCCTGGACTCCTGCTATGTCTGTCTCAGTATGTCCACCTGTGACCCCACTAAGAAAATACTTAGTGTTTCATTTACTCCCTCCCAGAAACCCCCACTCCTTAAACTGCTACAGTTGTTTCCCTTCCAGGCCATTCAGAGTTTCTCTTACTACACAGTTCTCTTGATAGAACTATCACACATTCTTAAAATCCCAGTCCTTATCTTTTTAGACTACTTCTCCTCTTCGTTTTTTAATTAAGATTGCTTTTTGTTTGGTTACAAGGGAGCGGGGGTCACTAGATGATGCTTTTACACCCTTTAATATTGTTCTTCTTACCTCTCAGTCCCAGAAAATGCAGATCTACTGCCCTCTGGTGCTCAGTGTTAGCCAAGCTCTTGGTGTCAAGATGATTTTATTTCCTTTGCTTCACAAGGAAACTTTACTTTCTGGTTGGGGACTTCACATAATTAGAGCGCTTTCCTAACAGGTGTTAAGCCATGGGCTCAACCCCCTGCACTGCATAAACCAAGCATGGTGGTGAACATCAGTGATTTCAGCATTCACAAGGGAAGGCAGAAGAGTCAGGAGTTCAAAGTCATCCTCCTCATAGCAAACTTGAGGCCAACCTGGGGCAGGAAACCCTGATAAGAGAGAAGGGAAGAAACAGAAATAAAGATAAAGAGAGGCAAATTCTTAGAACCTTGTAGAACAGTCCACTCGTCTTTGGGTTTGAAAGTGGCTTCAGGTCTTTTATCTCCAACCCAGCCTGTAAAGTGGGAAGATTGGAATCTCTAGAGTAAAATCACTCTTCTTCTCAGGGGAATAAAATAACTACATTTCAGTGAGGCACAGCTAATTTAAATTAACCAGTTTGTTGGTTAGATGTAAGTCCTACTCTGTTCTGGTATTTAGAAACTGCTTAAAAGTAAAATTGAGAAGGATAAACTTCTCATTTGGGTCTGTCAGCAGTGAAAAGCATAGTGGGCGTTGGTCATGTCATGGGAGGGATGGTTGGGGGGCTCTAAGGGGAGTCCCCTCCCCCTTCACCTGAGAGGTCTCATGTGGCCAGGGTCATATTAGCTCGTAACTCATTTACTCTGTGCTCCTAGAAGATCTGCTCTCCCTTTTCCGTTTCATTAGCACAGCTCACTGTCCATGGCTGCTTGGTACATCAGTCAGTCCCTATAAAATGTGACACTCTGTAATCCAGATTCACAAGAGGCCCAAGCAGAGGTGAGGGGGAAATGGGGAGGGTGACTTTTAACATCTAAGAAGTAGCAAGTTTGGCTCTGCTGCAAGAGAACAGAGAGAGACTGGAATGGATGGAGAGACAGGATGGGAGTCTGACTGTCACATCTCACGTTGGCCACTGAATGGTTAGTATTCCAAGCCCCTGCTAGGATGGCGCGTGCCCCGCCCCCCCCCCCCCCCCCCCCCCCCCCCCCCCCCCGGAGCTCTCCATCAGGGACATGAAGAAGCCAGCAGCTCACAGCCAGCCACGGCTCCCATTTTTCACAAGGGAGAAGAAAGGGACAAGAAATTCCACGGCTTCAATCCAAGAGAGGGGAACCCATGTCTTACTGAGCATAACAAAGTCAGACTGAATCTGACCATAACCAGGAAGCCCCAAAGATGTCACCTGGTTCTCATCTGACCTTCCCTTGAGTCCTTGGTATTTTAATAAATGGAACCTCATGAAACTGAAAAGCTTCTGTAAGGCAAAGGACATTGTCCAAAGGACAAAACAGCAACCTAGAGAATGGGAAAAGAATTTCGTCAACCCCACATCCAACAGTGGGCTGATATCTAAATTATAAGAAACTCAAGAAACTAAACATCAACAAATCAAATAACCCAATTAAAAATGGAATACAGATCTAAATAGAATTCTCAACAGAGGAATCTCTAATGGCCAAGAAGTACTTAAAGAAATGTTCAACATCATTAGTCATCAGGAAAATGCAAATCAAAACAACTCTGAGATTCCATTTTACACCTGTCAAAATGGCTAAGATCAAACACACGAGAGACAGCACATGCTGGTGAGGATATGGAGCAAGGGGAACACTCCTTCATGCTGGTGGGAGTGCAAACTTGTACTGCCACTTTGGAAATCAATTTGGCAGTTTCTCAGAAATTTGGGAATAGATTTACCTCAAGACACAGCTATACCACTATTGGGCTTATACCCAAAGGATGCTCCACCATACCACAAGGCATACACTTGCTCAAATATATTCATAGCAGCTTTATTCATAATATCCAGAAACTGGAAACAACCTAGATGTTTCTCAATGGAAAAAATGTGGGACATTTACACAATGGAGTATTACTCAATTATTTAAAAAAAAATGACCTCATGAAATTTGCAGGCAAACGGGTAGAACTAGAGAGGATCATCCTGAGTGAGATGACCCAAACTCAGAAGGACACACATAGTATGTACTCACTGAGAAGTAGATATTAGCTGTAAAGTAAAGGAAAACCATGCTGGATAATCCAGACCCAAAGAAGCCAAGTGATAAGGAAGGCTCAAGGTGGGACAAGTCAATCTCACTGAGAAGAGGAAATAGACCTCATAGGTGGATTGGGGGGGAGGGGACTGGACAGGGAGGGGTGGAACAGGAGGGATCAAGTGGGGAGAGGACAGAGAAAGTACTGGGAAAGTGGAATTGGGAGGGGGAGAAATCTCTGGGACAAGCTAGAAACCTATGGCAATAGAAAATCCCAGGAATCTATAAGGGTGACTCTAGCTAAGCCTCCTAGCAATGGGGAATATGGAACCTAAGCATGCCATCTCCTATAACCAAGAAAGACTTCCAGTGGAGGGATTAGGACACCAACCCAGCCACAAAACCTTTGACCTCCAATTTGTTCTGTTTACAAGATGTTGCAGGGGTAAAGATGGAGCAGAAATTGAGGGAGTGGCCAAGCAATGACTGTTCCAGCTTGAGACTCATGCCATGAGAGGGAGCCCACCCCTGACACTGTTAATAATATTCTGCTAGACTTGGAGACATGAGCCTAGCATAACTGTCATTCTGAGAGGTGTCACCGAGCAACAGATGGAAACAGATGCAGAGATCAACAGCCAAACATTAGGAAGAGCTTGGGGAATCCTGAGAAAGAAGGGGAGGAAGGATTATAGGAGCCAGTGGGGACAAGGACACCAAGAGAAAACCTACAGAATCAACTAACTTTGGCCCATAGGGACTCACAGAGACTGAACTTCCAACCTGGGACCATGCATGGGCCTGACCTAGGCCCTCTGCACATATGTAACAGTTGTGTAGCTGGGTCTTCATGTGGGAATCCTAACAGCAGGAGCAAGGGCTGTCTCTAACTCTGTTGCCTGTCTTTGGGACTCTTTCTTCCTACTGGGTTACCTCATCTAGCCTCAACAGGAAAAAGTACATTTACTCTTACTCCAACTTGATATGCTAAGGCTGGTTGATATCCATGGGAGACCTCCCCTTTTCTGAAGAGAAAGAGAGGAGGAATTGGTCGGGGGAGGGAAGGTTGGGGAGGAAGGGCTTGGAGGAGAGGAGGGAGGGGAAACTGTGGTTAGGAAATTAATAAAGTAAATTAAGTAAGAAAGTTAAGTAATTAAAAATATGTTTGAACTCATAGATTAGCAGTGCCTTTCTGCACTGGACAGCAGTTAATGCAGAGGCTGTTAACTAGCCAAAGTGCTGAGAATAAGTGGCTTTTGGGTGCCCAGCCCTAAATGAGACAACTGCATCAAACCTCTCCCACAGGCTCAGGGGACATCTCAGAAATGGGAGTAGGATGCTACAAAATGCTGTCCTCTGAATATGACATGGGCTGATGATCTCACAGCAGTTATGGTTATATGCACAAGACCTGTATAATATTCATTCAATAAAACCACTCAATATTCCAGCCTCTCTAAATGGAATCAATGGATTACAAAATTTTTAAAAATTAAGGCTATGTAGGTAGAAGGCTACATGTTGAGGGCATAGGTGAGAGGAATAGAGAGGGGAATTGGAGTAGAGATGATCAAGATACATTGTATACACAGATAAAATTGTCAAAATGAATAAGAAATTAAAAGTTTTTTTTTAAGTAGAGAAAACAAAAATGGCTGCTTTATCCCATTGTCATGACTAAGACATAAGAGAGAAGAAAAACTTTGCAAAAGTCTGCATGTCACTCTCTCACTACAGAGCCTTTTGTTCATTCTAAAGTGGACAGTTTCCAAACTGGGCACCCAAGCACCCCAGGGGCTGGTGGCAGGGATACAAATCCACACAGGCCTCCCCTGGGTATCCAGGCTACAGAGAAACCTTTTCCTCAATCCCTTTACAGCCCCAGAGTTCATGCAAACAAAGTTTTCTTTGCTTGAAAAACTATTCTCTGGAGAATTTAGGTCGGTTTTCAGTTTCCCAGAAATTAATACATCTGTTTACCTGATCCATGGTACTTCATATCACCTGAATCTAATACCTTAATCCAACCTCAGTACACAAAACTGGTTCTCTCCTCTGAATGCTTGTCCTTGGAGGATTTAATCACAATAAATATTTTTCGGAGCACCGTGATACGTGTGTTTCTATCACCAGCGCTTGGGAGCTCTCGCGTGTGGCAACCCTGTGTTCTCTGTAGACACAAGTTGCACTCACCCAAAAGGAGAGTAAGGTGCTGAGCAGCACAGGAACAGTTAACCACAGGCCCTCTTTGTTTCCCCTTCAGTAGGAGTGACCATAGGAAGGGCCCCCATCAGCTGTCAGCACGGGTCCTCTTCCCCAGCCTCAGTTCTCAGGGGTCCCATTCACCTCTCAGGCTTTCAGTCCCTTCCTCCTGAAGCCTCTCCTGTCCTGGTGATAAACAGACAGATGGGGGAACAGCAAGTAGGGAGAAGGAAAAGTCCATTGTCATTGCAGACATGGGAGAACCTTCTCCAGTCAGCTAATACTTTTTATAGGCCCTGGGGAATGGGAGAGCCAGCATGGTAGACCACACCTTTACTCTCAGCACTCTGGAGGGAGAGATAGGCATGTCTCTGTGAGTTTGAGGCCAGTCTGTTCTACATAGAGAATTCCAGGCCAGCCAAGAGCTATGCAATGATTTTGTTGTTGTTTGATGATGATGGTGATGGTGATGGTGGTGGTGGTGGTGGTGGTGGTGGTGGTGGTGGTGGTGGTGGTAAAGGAGGAGGAAGAGAAGGAGGAAGGGAAAAAGGTGGAAGAGGAATGAATGCTGTCTATGAAACCAAGCAGGCTGGCTAGTGACAAGGGTGCTACTTGAGACTAAGGTGATCAGGAAAGCCTCAGTCCCTGGTTACAAAAAGACACCAGCCAAGTCGACCAAACTCTGAGCGAAAGTTGAGCCCAAGTGAATAACATACACCAAGGCTCTGGGCCAGGAGAGTTCAGCATACCCCACAAGCAGGGAAAGGACCTGCATGGCAAAACCATAAACAAGGGTCTCAGTGAGTAAGGAGTTAGAGGTTCTGGGGCCAAGTCACAGGCTTTCTGTGGTAGGCATACAGAGCTTTGCTAAATGGATTTGGGAGCCGCTGGAAGATCCTAAGTGGAGAAAACCAAGCTTTAAGCAGAAAAGAGGCATTGAGTACTTGTGCTGTATCAGGAGGGTTTCTCCCTCGAACAAGAGCATCCAAGTCCAGCACTAGAAGAGGGCTGTAGATGGCTCGGCACACTGCAATGAGTTTGGTCTTATATCCCAGGTCTCGGAGTGCTATCAGAGGGTTTCGAAGTCTAACCTGGAGGGACAGCCTAATTCACAGAGATCTCCAACTTCCCCTCCCAAAAACTTACCCAATTTGTTCAGCAATTTCTTAAAACACATGACTCACCCACACAAACACATCCATGGATCTACGCAGACTGGGAAGCCTCAAGAGCTAGTCTTTACATTTATCAAGAAACATGAGAGCTGACAGCCATGTTGGATTGGGGATGTTTTCTGGACTCCATGATAGGAAGCCACACGTGGATAGACTGAGAAAGAGGAAGGTCTGGCTTGAAACCTTGTCACACAGTGAATGTTCATTCTAGCATGGAGGTTTTACTCTAATGATGGTGCTCGTGCCCTCATGAAGGATGTTCTAGACAAGGGGAGACTCATCAACTCTCCCAAAACCAGACCACAGAAGCAGCCAAGCCTTGGGAATCACTTCAGTTAAACCATGAAAACAGCATGATTGTATCTGTAGATGCAGTTAGAGGGTTTTCATGCAAGCGCAGTATCTTCTCCACCATCGGCCTGTATACTTAGCGTCATCTCAACCCAGGAGACCCTGGCTTAGTTCCCAGTGCCTCAGGAAATCTTGAACTGTTTTTCCAACAGAATGATCTTGAGCATAGAGAAGAAGCAGGAAAGACATGGACGAGCCAAGTGGACATGACACCCCTACCTTCGCCTCAACTAGTGCACAGACCGAGCTCGTCTGTATGTTTTCCTGGGAAGCATCATTTTCTCATAAAGAATAAAAAACAAGCAGGGGAGATTCGGGCGTGGGGTCTTGGGAAGCTAGCTTTCTGCTCGGTCCCTTTGGGACGGGGCAGAGTGTGGGGTTGAGGCAACGCAGAGTGGGTTTAAGCTTAGGTTGCTGTTTGTGGGTTTCACAGGATGCTCTCAGATTTCAGAGAAAGCAAGAGAAGAGGTATAGGGCACATCCTGAGCCAGCTTCAAAGCCAGTGTTGGTGGGAGGTGACGCATGGGATTAGGAGGCCCTAGACTTAAAAAGCCAATAAACAAGGAAGTCTCCACTCCAAGCAGTCCCTGCTGAGGCTCCAGGCTTCCTGTTTCCACCTCAATCTGTTCTGTTGACTTCTGTAGCTGGTTTTGGAGCCAGGAGGCCAAACTCACCAGAACCATGCCTTGCCCAGCCCAGATTTCAGATGAGCTGGAGTTCTTTGTGAACGGGAGGAAGGTAAGTGACCCGTAGAATTAGCCCTGTGGCTTGCAGCAGGAAACCCCTGACTGGGGACACTCGGGAATCCGATCTGAGCCTCTCCTTTCCGGGACAACAAGCTTAGGTTTAGCAACCCATCTTGACTTCTCTTTTCTCCTCGAAACCAACAACTGGGTCCTGGCAACAGTGGGAGGCAGGAAAGTCTTGGGATTCTGTGCATACCCCTGGGACTCTGGCATGGCGCTTCGCTGTATAACCTGATACACATTACTTCACCTCCCTGAGACACAGAGTCCTCCTATGGCGTGCGCTTCCCACAACTGTTGTAAAAATGGAAAGAAAGCTACTGCTGCCACCAGGCGGGAGCCCCTGATGCACAAGACCCAAAAGCAGTGCACCCCGAACTCCAGGAGTTTTTAAATGGGTCCATCTTTGTATTTCCACTTATCAAATCCATTTCTCTACGGCCATAATTCTCAACCTTCTTAACGCTGCTACCCTTTAATACAGTAGTTCCTCATGCTGTGGTGAACCCCCAATCATAAAATTATTTTCGTTGCTACTTCACAATGGTAATTTTGCTACTGTCATGAATCGTAAGCATGTGTGTTTTCTGATGATCATGGGTGACCCCTGTGAAAGAGTTATTTGATCTCTAAAGGGGTCATGACCCACAAGTTGAAAAGCCCAGAGGCCCCTCTTTCCCTGGGTTGCAGCCTGTTCTGGGAACACAGAGAGATAAGGACAGAGCCTCTCAGTTGCTGCTTTGACCGGTAGCCTCCTTTCTACCCTCCCCATCTCTCACACAGGACACTGGCTGCTTTTAGTGCCCAGGTCCTTCTTATCATGAGCCCCGTTCTACTTCCCAAGGGCACACAGCTTCTCTGAATTCTTGCCACCTCCCCTCCAAGAGCCTCTAGAACCTCTGACCCCACACATGTCTACCCTCAGGAGTTGGCCCAAGAAAGCAGCCAGGGTCCACCTCATTTGCTTGCACTTGCTCTCCCCTGAGTGCAGCCTCCCCAGGCATCTACCACATCCTTCTACAATCACTCATGAGCTGACTTATTCATGGCTTTCCCCTTGACCCAAAAGCCAGAGGGGGCTCCTTCCCCTCTCAGCCCCAGATCGAATTACAAGCCCAGAAGGACATGCCTGTAGTCAGAATAGAGACTAAGTCAAGAGATGCAGGGTAGAGGGGAACGAAAGGGAGGAGAGAGTGTTGTGTTTTATAAAAAGATGGGAGGAGGCAAGGTATGGTGTGGGGGAAAGGGGTGCCTCGGTGGGCCCATGCTCAGGCATCCCTTCCCTCTGAGAGATCTGCCACACAATGGTGTAGGATGGTGTAGTATAGAATAGAGTTTATTCAGGGCATAGGGAGGGGAGTTGAGAGAAGGGGAGGGTTGTGAGTGGGGAGAGAGAGAGAAAAAGGAGGAGAGAGAGAGAGAGAGAGAGAGAGAGAATCCTTGAGCACATGGAAAGAGAGGGAGGAAGAGAATGGAGAGAGAAGGAGAGCAGGAGCAAGAGGGCAAAAGAATGAGGTATACCTGCTGTTGCCAGGTAACTGTGGGGCAGAGCCTAGACTAAATGCCAACCTAGAGGAGGGAAGGGGAGGCAGTCTGTGTGGTCTGGGTGTCTGTTAGATATTTGTATAGGGTGGGCTCTGATTACATTCTCCATAGCTGTTTGTAAAGGGCCTAGTGTGAGAGTAAGGGCATTGGAGGGTAGGTTCTGTTATGATTCTAGTGATGAGGCACCTCCCCCAGCCCCCAGAGAAGGAGTAAACAGTTCTCACCCTAGAAATCTCTTCCTAGAGATTTTTATCCTTCCAAGTATACCCCCCCAAAAAAAATGTGTGTCTCCCTTCTGAGGAGAAAGGAAGAAGCCAGTGTTGGCCCCACTGGACCTTCCTTGCCTGTCACGCAGCAGAATGATTAGAGGTGACAGGCCAGGGCAAAGGCACAGTAACTGTGCTAAAGGATACAAGCGGGAAAGAGAAAACAAGAATGTTCCTGTGTGATGTTGGTGTGAACATCCTTCCCCAGAGGAAGGATGGGGGAATTCTAATGACCCATTAGGCTTACTCTGGGGTCCTGAGCAAGGTGTCAAGGCTCACCAGCAGGCCCCAGAGCCTCTCCAGAACAACAATAACTTTCCTCCACCGACTTTCTATGACAAATTCCAGACCCCAGAGATCATCAAGTATTCCCTACCAGGTATCCCAGAGATGGCAGCAACATCCCACCCACCTTACCTCCTTATAGGACCACCCCCCATCGCTTGAACAAACACATTCCAAGTTTAAAATATTTCTAAAGACTCTGTTGGGAGGTTCCTCGAGGCCAGATGACACAGCAGAAGTGAAAAATACAGAAAGCAGATACTCTTCAAATGTGAAAAAACTCCAGAGATAGCGACTCACTGCAGTGGCTCCCAGCTCCCATCACATCGTTACACTGGCCTTGTGAGGCTCCTGCTCTATTAACAAACCAGGTTTCCCCTCAGAGCAGGTCTGGTCTGCTCCATCCTACCTCCTACCTCACACAGAGGGAGCAGACTGCCACAGACATTCTGCTGAGTCAACCACTCAATCCTGTAATCCCTCCTGTTTCCAACGCAGGTGACAGAGAAGAACGTGGACCCAGAAGTCACTCTGCTGGCCTTCCTGAGAAAGAACTGGACCCTTCTGATCACAGTTTCAGCCATGTCTATACATGCTTTGTAGAACATATAGAGTGTAAACTGCTGTGGTTGTGAGGGGAGATAGGTCTCCAGTCCTTTGACCCTTGCCTGCTGTTTGCTTTTGGCAGTGACTTTAAGAATATCAGATTAACTGGGCTGGTGAGAGGAGAAAGTTTCCCAGCATTGCTTACGTGTGATTGAATAGTGTGAAATAGAAGCTAAGCGATGCGCTCGGGCTTTGCCAAGCCACAGGAGTGTTATGTAATAGAGGCTTGGGTTGCCTGTGACCTGCCCTTTACAAAACCAGATTCTCAGATTCAGCAATTGGATATGACAATTTCTTCACCTTACATCTATTTTCTTACACCAGATTCCCCCACCATCTTATATGCTGGGACACAGCTCTTCATAATGATAAACGTATTTTAATTAGTAAGTCCAATGAATTGCTCAGGGGAAGCCAAAACATAAATAATGAAACTAAAGGACAGGAGTAACAAATTGATGAAATTGCCTCTGCACAAGCTTTGTGTGAAAGCCCACGTGATTTCTAATTAACCACCAATATTTGAAAGTCAAAACATTTTATGTTTTAAATTATCAAGACTTCTATTTGTTGTGGCAAGTGGGAAAGTAGCCAGCCCGTTTACACAGTAGCTGTGCTTAAAGCCAACTAAAAACTGTCACTGGTCCTCTCTCTGAAATAAGACTCAGGGACTCAGCTTCTCACCCAGGCCCTCCTCACTTACACAACCCCTCTGAACCACTGTTGAACTGATGAACCAACAGAACTGGGGGGGGCGGGGGACGGGGGAAGAGAGAGAGAGAGAATAGGAAGGAGTGGATGAGTTTAAAGCCTTTTTTAGCCACAACCATTCAATCTTATGTGGAAACAGGGGAAGAAAGATAAATGTAGAGGCAGAGCTGAGGCAGAGCCCAGCTTTGGGATTACCTGGAGAGAGTTAGAAAGAAGAATGCTCATGGTGGGACCTGGAGGCAAGAATAAGAGATCTAGAGACTCATCACCCCACTTCTTGTGTAATGCAGCCAGAGGAAGGCTGGGTTATTACAAGCCAAAGTTAATGATGTGTTAAGTTGTTAAAAATAGTTCTTCTCCCCCAATTACATGATTAGAGCCATAAGAAGACAAAAATACCTTGTACTAAAGTAGGGTTTGTCTAAAGAGTTTTATCTTAACCCCTACAAGATGTTTATAGTGAGCTTGCCTAACAACATAGGTATCACTCCTTCTTCTCTGTAAATGGAAACAAGCCAGAATGGGCTAATATATCCAGGGCCATATAGCTAGCCAATGGCTTCTCAGACAGGGTGTCATCCCACAAAGACCTTTCACACTAGTGACACCCTAGGGAAGCAGCTATATCAGAGGCAAAAATGTCTACTTTGCATCTTTTCCTTGACTTCTTCCTTTCCAGTACGCCTCACAGGAACTAAGTATGCCTGTGGAACAGGAGGCTGTGGGGCCTGCACGGTGATGGTGTCACAACACGATCCAGTGTGCAAGAAGACAAGGTAGCTACCCAGGTCCAGTAGCCAGAAGAGAGGGCTGACCATGCCTGGCTTCTATTATAACTAAAAAAGAGCAGATTGTAGTGTCTCCACATTTTAGATCCCACTGAAAAAATCCCACAAATGCTGTGAGCCCTTTACTCTGATTATGTAAATATGCTAATTGCCTTCTTTATATCACTTCTGGAAGACCATGACCTCCAGGCCTATCTATGTATTCCAAATTAAGAATCAAAAAAAGCCAACTGTTTGTTCCATACTTGAGGAAACTGAGGCTCAAAAGGAAGAGGTGACTTGTCTGAAGTCGTATGACCAATAACCTAATGATCAACCACTTGAACCCATATTTTCTGGCCTGGAAGCGAATGTTCTCTTTGTTCTTAAACTGGACCAACCTTGCAGAGCAAGGACCTGGACCCTGATCTCACCCTCTAAGAGTCAGAGTCTACAACTTAGAACTTCATCCACATCTTTGGTCCAAACCAAGATGGATTCAAAACACAGATCCCCCACTCAGTTAAATGGCTTTACTCAGAGAGCTTAAATTAACAAGAAAATGAATAAAGAGTGCATTGGTATACACAAAAGGTAAAAAGCCTTTGCTCGTGATGAGGCCACTGCTCAAGGAAGACTAATAGAAGTTCAGCCAGCCTTCTGGTGACATGGGTCCTTTCCCACTTGGAGAAAGGGAGTTTAATGATTAAACGCTCTTAGGGAGATCTATTTTAAGGCTGTAAAGATTTTTCTGACATTCAGGATGTGTCCAGGTTCACATTAAGGATCCCCAGTTCTCATAGGTGGCATAGAATGAGCAGAGAGTGCTTTGCCTTACTCTCACCTGTCACCCCTGCAGCCCCCCCCACCTCTCCGCTCCATAAGAGCTGCCATCTCTGCAGTCCCTGTCTCCCCAGCCCCCCTACCCCACCCTGTCCATCAGAGCTGCCATCTCTGCAGTCCCTGTCTTCCCAGCTCCCCTACCCCACCCTGTCCATCAGAGCTGCCATCTCTGCAGTCCCTGTCTCCCCAGCCCCCCTACCCCACCCTGTCCATCAGAGCTGCCATCTCTGCAGTCCCTGTCTCCCCAGCCCCCCTACCCCACCCTGTCCATCAGAGCTGCCATCTCTGCAGTCCCTGTCTCCCCAGCCCCCCTACCCCCACCCTGTCCATCAGAGCTGCCATCTCTGCAGTCCCTGTCTCCCCAGCCCCCCTACCCCCACCCTGTCCATCAGAGCTGCCCTTCTTAGTTCCTGGTTCTCCACGGGGGACAGGACTGTGTCTTTTCACTTGGTTTTCTTTGTTTTTCCCACACAAAGACACTTCTCTGTCATGGCATGCCTGGTGCCCCTGTGCTCCCTGCATGGGGCTGCCGTTACCACCGTGGAAGGTGTGGGAAGCATCAAGACCAGGCTCCACCCCGTGCAGGTAAGTGCACATTCTATTCTCACTTCTGAACGTCACTTTGCCAAAGGCTGTGCAGACTGTCCCACCTCCACCTTCTGGGTCACGATGTAGGAGCTTTGAACATTCAGACACTCATTGATCAGGGTGATAATATCCAATTGGTGATGTTAAAACACACCTTCATTTGATTAGATGGTCATCATTCATTATTTCTTCTATTTGAATAATATTAAAATTAAAAAAAACTTTGTCTAATACCAATTTACTATAAACTAGAGTAGATATTGAACACAGGCTATAGAATAAATATCTCTGAGGGGGCTGGGATACAGCTGTTGACAGAGTGCTTGCCTACATGCATGAAGTCCTTGGGACTGCAGAAACCTGGCGTGGTGGCACATACTTAGAACCCCAGTACTGGGGAAGTAGAGACAGAAGGATTGGAAACTCCAGGTCATCCTCCACTACACTGTGAGCTCAAGGTCAGCCTGGAATACATGAGATGCTATATCAAAAAAAAAAAAAATACCCATGGCTGGAGAGATGGCTCAGTGGTTAAGAGCACTGGGTGAGAATCCAGATTCAATTCTCAGCACCCAGTTATATCAATTATATCAGCTTCTAACTCCAGTGCCAGGGGATCTGGTGCCCTCTTCTGGCACTACACATAGATGTTACACATATATACACTCAGGCACCCACATCCATACCATATATATAGTATACCCTATCAACAGCTATATCCCCAGCCCCTCAGAGACATTAATTCTATAGCCTGTGTTCAATATCTACTCCAGTTTATAGTATGATTGGTATCAGACATTTTTATGGGATAAAATTTAGGGATCATTCCCTGTAGCATAAAGGTTTGAGGAGTAAAATCAGAATTTGGCTGAGGGAAGTCCAAGAGCAACTTCCCTAGAGGATAGGGACAGTCCCCCCACCCCCTCCAGCACTCAGGTGGCTGCTGAAGCAGCAGTGTCGGGTTGAAGGGTGGCATGACATGTGCTGGCATTGATTCTCCTGTCATTGTCACGGGAGCATAGGAAGCCACAGCCAGATGAACCCATGCTCAGGGGTTATAGACAGCAGCAGACCAAGGGTTTCTTGGTTTAACCACTTGAGAATCAACTCCAAAGAGGTCAAGAAAGATGATGGACCCAGAGATGAGTCTGCTAGGAAGTCGTACAAGATACAGCAAAGTCAACACAATGGGATCCCAGCATTATATACTAAATCTAGAGCCAAGCTTCCAAGCTGTGGTGTTCCCAAGAGTCACCTGGACCTTGCTAAAAGTTCAGATTCTGGTCGAGCAGTCTGGAGCAGGGACCTGAGTTCCCTACCACTTCCCAGAAGAAGTCAGTATTACCAGACCGTAGGTCACGCTTTAAATAACAGACACCAAAATCCTCAGTCCCTGAAAGCTGAGCTTTTTGAGCCAACACAGAAAACATTAAAGAAGACCACAGGAGATCAGTAATGGTCTTCGTGTCAGTCAAAACCACCCAGCCTCCCATGAGACCTAAGCCCCGGAAGATGTACAGGTGTTCAAGAAAACCAGTTTTGAAACTTACGGGCACCCTCCTAATAACCCTCCTAATAATTACTGATTCCTGGAGAATTGTTCTCACTGGGAGTGCAGGCTGCACACTGCTAATTCCCAAACAGAAGTCTCAGAGCATTTGACCCTAAAAAGTAAGTAAAGTTGTGAACCACTGCCTTTGGGAGCTGCCTAGAAAAGGGGATATACAGAACTGGACAAAGGGGTGGGGCACGTTTGCTTAGGGAGTGTGAACCGTACAGGCTGCAGACCCTGGAGAGAGTCGGAGGCCTCGGATGTGACCACAGATGTATCCTTTCAGGAGAGAATCGCCAAGAGCCACGGCACACAGTGTGGATTCTGCACGCCTGGGATGGTGATGTCCATCTACACACTGCTCAGGAACCACCCGCAGCCCTCCGAGGAGCAGCTCATGGAAGCCTTGGGAGGTAGGTGTGACACAGGAGGCAGGCAGAAGGAAAAGGTTCTTCCAGCTTCCCCACACCATCCTCAGCATCCTGCCAGCTCTGCTCAAGTGCCAAGCCACAGTCACTTCTAACATTTGTGTGCAGACACAGACGATGTCAAGTCATCTGCACACGGCACAGGGGCCACCACACTTCTGTCTCCTGACTTATCACATGCTTCCCAGGGGACCTGAATCCATGAGCCTACCAAACAAAGCACAACAAATTGGCTCAAAACACAGGAAGTTCCCACGAAGATTTCTGGAAGCATTGAGTCTGGAGTCAAGCCATCAGCCCGCCTGTGCAGTGTCTGAAAACCCTGAGGAGATCGCTTCCTAATTCCTCTCAGCCTCTGATGGGTGTCAGCTGAGCCTTGGCATTTCTAAGCTCGTGAGCTGCATAACTCCAATCTGTCTCTATCTCACACCTTCCCCTTGTTGTCTGGGTTATAGATCGTCCTCTTGTTTAAGGACATCACCACTGGGTTAGGCCCATCCCAGTCCTGGACAACCTCATTACTGCATGATTCCATTGGGGGAGATCTTATTTTCCAACAAGATTATTATGTTCACAGTTTCCAGGACTTAAGACTTTATGTCTTTGGGGGGGGCATATTTCAATTCATAATAAGCTTCTCATCTGAAAGATTTGTAGCAGTTTTGACTTCATAAACATATATGGTTAATAAACATTATCTTCAGGTGTTATCAATCCTTAAACAAGACCTTAATTCAAAGATTGAAGACAGATGAAAACAGATGTGCTCCTTATCTGTCAGCTGCTGATCTCTCTCTCTCTCTCTCTCTCTCTCTCTCTCTCTCTCTCTCTCTCTCTCTCTCCCTCCCTCCCTCCCTCTCCCCCGCTCTCTCCCTCCCTCCCTTTCTCTCTTTCTCTCTCCCTCCTTCCCTCCTCTCTCTTGCTCTCCCTTAGCTCTCTATCTTTATCTTTTCTTTCAAGTGCAGAAAATCAGAGCTGAGCATATGATAGAGTAGCTATTATGAGCAAAGGCCCTGGGTTCAATCCCCAATAAAATAATAATTAGTAATAATAATAATCAGAGAATCATATTAATTCATCTAAATCCCCACCTTCCACGGGTCTCTCTTCAGCAGCTCATCCTAAATCTTGACCAAGCCCAGTTTATCATCCTTCCTGCTCTCTGCATGGCTCCTCCAAGCCAGTATTTCCCCATCTTTTTCCTGTTGCTCTGAGAAATCTACCCATTCTTTACCAACCCATAGCTTTCACATCCTTTGAACCCAAATTTCTTAGGCCATCAGAAATGAACTCTGATCTACACTCTCCCACTACCCTCAGACCTTCATCTTCATCCTTGGAAATGTGAGGATGACTTTACCATGCAACAGAATGGTCCCCTGGTCTCTTAAATGCAGGTTCTCCTGCCTGTCTCCAGATGTTCAGGTTCCAGAAGGTCAGATTCATGTTCTTAACAAATACCACACGGTGATTCTGATGCAGTAGCCTAAGAGCCTCTGAGGAACACACCTGGTAGACCATCCGTGGCACTTTCTCTAGTGACACCTTGGGAATTGCTTTCTTAAGATCCCACTGTCTTACATAATTTGAAATAATTATTGTCAATAGATAAACATCAGGGCTAGGATCATAACTCAGAAATAGAATGTTATCCTAGCATGTCCAAGGCCCTGAGTTCTATCCCTCAGAACTGAAAAGAAAATATGATAAATCTATTTCAGTTTTTAAAAGAATCCAGTAGAGTGGCTGGAGATATAGCTCAGTCATTAAGAGAGCTTGCTGCTTTTCCAGAGGACCAGAGTTCAGTTCTCAGCACCCACACTTCAGCCCCAAGAAATCCAATACCTTCTTCTGTCCTCCAAGAGCATCATTACACAGACACACATAAATACCTATAAATAAATAATAATCTGAAAAAGTCGGCAGCAGAGACAAGCAATTCACAGCTGTTTCCCCTCTGATCAGGTAACCTCTGCCGGTGCACTGGGTATCGGCCAATTCTGGAGAGCGGCAGGACCTTCTGCACGGTGAGTACACAAGGGTGGGTGGCCAGAGACATGTCATACGGAGTAGGAATGAGAAGAACAGGTGACAAAGCTGGGGACACAAGAATGTGGTTTGTAAGACCATCACAACCAACTAAGACAAAGTCACCACAGAGGGGAGTGGCAGAGGGCGGGGACTCATTGAAGTTGCCAGTACTTGCTGGAGACCAGGTGAGCATTACACCACCTTTGATATGGTCTAGAACCACAAAGGGAAGTCAGGTGAGCTAAACAGCTGTCCAGACACTTGCCACCAGTTAGGCAGGGCATCTATCCAGTGCAGCTGAGATGACATCTGTAAACACTAGAACTCAAGCCAGACTTTGCTTTGGTGAAGAAAGTTTCTTCTGAGAACCCAAGCAATTGGGAATGGGAAAACAGAAAAAGAAGGTGAAATTGCAGAGTAGAAGCTAAAATTCACTCCGAGAACACAGGAAGCAGCCTCCGAAAATAGAGATGCCCTTCTGGTGAAAACTCGAATGTCTTGCTTGGCAATCAGTAAGAGTTCAACAAATAATTACTCACATTGAGAATGCTGTTGACTGAATAGCATTTGACAGACACTCAAGACGGTGTATCTGATGACCCTCTGCTGAGGATAGGAAGGATGTGGGAGGAGATATTAGGCAGAAACAAAGGGCACCTCACATCTTGGAGGAGCCCCTGTGGTCCTTATCCAGCTATTCAGGAATCCATATAGACACAGTAATATGCCTATTCTTTTCTGGAACATTCTCCATGTAGGGTTTCAGCTGTACCTTTAGGCTAGGTACTTTCCTGAGATGGTCAGGGGAAGGTCTTAGGAGACAATGTGTGCACACAAGATCAATGAAGCTCCTTATATAGAGAGAATGGACATTGGGCTGGGGTATTCACAGGAGCATAGGAGGCCCCTGCAGAGCTATGTAGGAAGAGAAAGCAGAAGCCACAGGCTAACATCTCTGTATGTACTCCTGCCTCAGTTCCACCCAAAGTAGAGGTAGACCTGGAAATGTACAGTGGGTGTGTCCCAAAGTCAGGCAGGTATTCCGGTCATGTGTGTCCCGGATTTCAGTTACCTCCTGAGGGAGCCAGAGTTGACACACTGAAAAGTGAAATGAAGGGACTGTACACCCAGCAGATTGGGAAGGCATGAACTACCAGCAAGTGTGCTCAATCAACTCCTTTCCCTAAGTGTGTAGGTCTTACCTGCTGCTCCTGGAACACAGGTGCTGGAGATAAAGTCCAAAACAGTGTTGCATAGCTCACCCTGTCACCAGCCAGTCTCATGCCCCAGATAGAGCACGGAAGGTTTTCATTACCCACTGAACCCAAAGAGGCATCAACTTCAGCCACCATCGACCCACATCCATCCCGGGGACTCTAAGAGCTTATGGTGGGAGAGCAACGGATGCTTGCTCAGCCAGCTGCTTTTGCTTCTTGGACAGAGTCAGCAAGTAGCAGCTAAAGACACTGGGGAGGACAGGGGATTCAAACAGTTGGGAGGAAGTGCTTTGCAAGGCAGGAGAAACCGGCTGAGGAAGCAGGTACAAGGAGAGGGATTTGCAAGAAACGGGAAACAGATGAGCTGCAAGTGGGGACCACTTAAAAACTGCCATGACTAACCCAGCTGCATTTCCCTTTCGTAAAGGGAAATTTGTATAATTCCATGTGAATTATAGTGAACAATGTTCCAAAGCAGATGTACTATAGTGGCTGTATTATGGTTGCCCTGAAAAATACCATAAAAATATATTTTATCACTAGTCATTACCCTAAAATAGCTCAGATATGAACACAGTGTTGTAATTACAATGAACGGTGATCATCTACTGAGTACAGAGTATATATAATATAAATACAATACAATACAAATACATCAAAATGCCAGTGGGTGTTTCTTTAGACTTCTGCACATTGTGCTACTTTATATTACATGCTTATATGACATGTATTTCATAAGTTACCTTATAAATAAGTAAATAAGCAAAGCAAGAACAGCCTTGTGCTATCCCTGTAAGTAGAAGGTGGCTTCAGAGTCTGAAGTCTCATATAGATTGTTCAAACCTTCAGGGCACGTCCTTATTTGCCTATAAAAAGTATTGTTCACATTGTTCACATCCTCAGGAGTCACACGGTTGTCCACAGAAAGGAACAGGACAGTGCTGCTTGGATCAGAAGGAAAGTGACTCGCCTGGAAGCAAAAGTGATGTGAGTCCCTCTGTCTGTTTTGTTCTCTCTGTGTGCGTTATTTAATGCCCACCCAGCTCTGGCACCGAGCATGCGCATTTGAGGGACGGCTCCCAGCTCTGCTTGCAACCTTCTCCACTTGCACGAACCCGGCACTTTACAGGTTTGTACTGAGCGGAGTTACTCATACAACGATCACAATCTGATTTTCCCCTTCACAGGCTTCAGACTAGAAAGGCTGGAACGAAAGGGAAAGAAGAACCTCTTAGATGGCAGAAAGGCATCTACTGTGTGAGGGACGGTCACCTCGTGGTTAGAAACAAAGTTCTAAAGCCGTCCCTGCTCACACAGCCGTCCCCTGTCCCTGAGCTGAGACAGAGATCGCACTGTATCCTGGGAAGCTAAGGGCAAGCTAACGGCCACCACCTTAAAGTCCACTGCAGCATTCCAGCCTCTGGCTTTACCATCTCAGAGACACTCCTTTTCTAACTAACACCCCCCCCCCATGCTGTGGAAGAGCTCAAAGCCGACCTGAGGAAACACTGCCTCTCATCCTCTCTCTGTGTGTCTGAGTCCTGCAGACGCCCTGTCCACACTCACCTCCCACCGGTACCCTTTCTTTAGTCTAAAGAAGGTGTGCGGTGGAATAAAGAGGTGTTACCCGAGGAGGTGTGCTGCACACCCCCAGAGTGACTCACAGAACATCAACACTTGGAAGAGTCAACACATCCCAAAGTCCATCCCCAGAGTTGAAGACTTGGGCATTCAGGTTGAGCATCAGCTAGGTGCTAGGTACCACCTGACTTATATTAAGCCAAACACCAAGGGATGAGTTGAAGTTAGAATGTGCCTCGGTATTTACTCAAAAGGAGAACACAATTGTAAAGTAAGACCTCATCCTTTCCTTACAGTAGCACATAAAAGGATGTTAAATTCCATGGAGAAGGCTGCGTGCTCAGTGACACTCATTTCATCGTGGTGTCCTTGCTGTGTGGCCAGGTGCCTGCCTGTGACTGCCCCCTTCCCTTTACTCTCTGACCATCTTCCGTTTGAACAACTGTTAAGTCTTGCCCTAGAACCTGTTCAGAACTTTTCGCTTCTTCATGTTGATTCATTGTTTGCCACTTTAATTCTCAGGTGAAACCTTTTTTCTAGGTTTTAGAACAAAATCATTGGCCCCAAGTACTGCCCAAGCTACTACTCACACAGAAAACAATTGGTCCACTGTTGACTCAACGTGCAGTGGTACAAAGAATCCTTACAAGGAATAACTATGTGTTCTTTTGGAACTTCACAAGGCCTTAGAGAGACAGAAAAAAAAAAAACTGGGAGTGGGAAATGACAAATGTCAGGCCATTTCATCTAATCATCACAATTACCCTCCAAAATAAGCAATATCTCCATCTACTCTTTAGAAAGGTTAAGCACCTTTCCGTGGAAAGGTCGGTGGGGGTGGGGTGTTAAGAAGGAACCAGACCTGTCTACCCTCCAATGTCTGTCATCCTCTCTTCTCTACACGCCTGCACCCGCCCGCACCCCACACTCGCCTGCGCCCCACAGCTCACAGCCCACAGCTCAGTTCTCCTGTGTCCTCAGGTGTGAGACAGTGACTGTGACGAGCTAAAAGCTAGAGCAGATGTGCGGAGACGGGAGCACAGTTGGATCCATTTCTGCTCTGCTTTCCTTCCCTGGTGGGCAAAATTCAGATTATAACTTTTTTAATACAATCATCATGGAGATGAAATAACACTAACATGGGTAAAAGCCTTCAATAAACAGTCATGGTGTGTGTGTGTGTGTGTGTGTGTGTGTGTGTGTGTGTGTGTGTGTGTTTACAAAGAAAGATATGTTTAGTCTTTCTCCCTAAAACTATGGGACTTCCCCAGAGCTCTAGATTGTTGACCATGATTGACTAAGGAGGGGACAGTAAGCACAGTGGAGGGTCCCCAAGCTTCTTTAGTATCTGTTCACTTTCATGAGATATCTTGGTATTTCCCAGCATGCTCTTTATAAGAGTCGAGACACTTTTTCTTTTGAAATCATATTAGTGGCAATCAGCCGCGCTCTGGCAATCCCATCCCTATTTTAAGTCATTGGGTTACAATGAGTTCCCTGTAGGGGGAGTGAGAGACTCCTACGGCTTGCATCCTGCCTAATTCCTTAAAGAATTCCAGGGCTCTTTCCAATTGAGCTAAGCTGACACAGCCATCTGCTTCTTCCTTTTATAAAGATTTGCACGGAGCTATTTGTGAAAGACGAGTTCCAGCCCTTGGACCCGACCCAGGAGCTCATATTTCCTCCAGAACTCCTGGTAAGACAACGCAGGTATTCCATGTGCTTGTTTAAATCTCTGGTTATGATCCCAATTTTGTAAACCTACCATGTCCTTCGGGTGACATGTCAAATGGGGGAAGTGTTGGTAATCCAGAAACCTGCTTCCTCCCATCCCTGGCTCACCTCAGACTAGTTCAAGCACGACCCCACCATTGCTTTCATCAGTGTGATCTGGAAAGTGTCCCTGTCAACTGTCCAGGCCATTCAGCTTTGTAGAGCATCCCTTCGTTTTTCCAGGAACTCCATTGCACCAACTGTAAGAAACACCGCCTCTTCCCTCCCTTGCCCGCTGCGTTGGGGGTAGTTTCTTGACTGACAGAAACAGGGATGCCCTGCTCCACCCTTCCTCCATAAGCATTCTGAATGCTCCTTCTCAGGCATCCCAAGCTCCTTGTTTAAAAATGCTTTTCCTTTTATTAAATATTTATTTCTAATTTCAACGATGTGTATGTCAGCGCGTCTGTATGTGAGTGTGTACACCTGAGTGTACACACGTGCCCATGTGCCCATGTGTCAGATCCCTGAAACTGGCATAGCAGGCATTATGAAATACCCAACCTGAGTGCTGAGAACCAAACCCAGGTCCTCTGCCAAAAGCAGCATGTGCCCCTAACCCTCTCCAGCCCCCTTTTCTGGGGGAAGTAAATATTCTGAATATTTTGAATGAGAATATACTCATTCAAAAATAAGTATCGATTTAGCAACACACTGCACTGTTGTAAGTACTAACTACACAGTGAGGAACAAAGTTAACAGAAGACACTGCCCCAGGGGAGCTTGTAATCTGGTAAGAAAGGTGGACAGTAAGCAAAGTAATCGTTGAATATGTAAACTGGGCATAGTGCCATTAATCCAAGCACTTGGAAGGCAGAGGCAATAGGATTTCTGTGAGTTCAAGGCCAGCCTGGTCTACATAGTAAGTTCCGGGACAGCCAGAGCTAAGGGGAAAAAAATTACCAAGCAGAGACAAGGCTAGAATGCAGGTGGTTGTAATTTTCAGCTCCATGGCCAGAGAAGACGCCTCCGTAGAGGTAATGTCTGAAGAAATTCTAGAAGGAAGAATGGAGTCTGTCTTGGGGAGGTGTTCTGGGAGAAGCATCCAGGCCGCCAGGCCGCAGAAACAGTGAGTGTGAACGTGCTAGAGGCAAGACAACAGCTGGCCTAATCCGGACTTGCTGAGCCAGCCTGGACAGAACACAGGAAAGAGGGACGGTCAGAAGCCATCCGGGCAGACTGCTGGACTTAACATTGCTTAGATTTCCCTTCTGTATAGGAAAAGCCACTATGAGGGAGGTTGCTTAGAAGAGGGTCAAGTTCCGACTGACATCATATAGGATGCTGCCTGTTGCTGAGCCGAGAACTTCCTAAAGCTTGGGGAAAGGGCAGGGAAGAAGCCGTGTGTTCTGTGAGGGGACAAACACCATCCCAAGAGCAGTGGCTACACTAGACCTCTGGTGCAGGTGGTGAGGACCGAGTGGATTCTGGGTATGCTTGCTGCTGGGTACAATGTCACGTGACAGAGCCAAGCCTGACCCCAGTGTCATGAGTAGCCAGAGGGTACCAGTTACCAGATGGAAAAACCCCAGAGGACAGGTCATCTTTCCTTTGGTGTTCCTTTTCAAGAGCTGAGAGAGGCTATGAGGAGCTCAGTTAGGGGTAATTAAATGTGAGGTGCCCCCGACACATCTAAGAAGTGACAAACATCAAGAACTCACTGAGAAATGACTTAAATATTAGAGGAAAAAATCCAGACTGATGATATTAATTCAGGGTCATTAGGATAACTGTGATATAAAAGTCATGAAACTGAATTAATACTAAATTATCCTAGGCTAGTTAGTCAATGGTGGGTGCCGACTTATAGGATCACTTGTTCCCAAAAGGCCACCTATTTACAGGAATTCAGGCTTTAGCCAGTGGACGTAGTGAGTGTCTTTCTGGGTAAGTGGCCCCTGGAACCCTGAAATCTTAGAGGGACACAAACCACCCAAAGTGTGGCCCAGAGTGACTGATATATACACAGGTACGTATCCTGTCATTTGTCCTCAGAGGATGGCTGAGAATCCAGAGAAGCGAACCCTAACCTTTTATGGAGAGAGAATTACCTGGATTGCCCCAGGAACCCTCCAAGAACTCTTGGTGCTGAAAGCCAAGTACCCTGAAGCCCCTCTCCTCTCGGGCAACACGGCTCTAGGTAAGTGGGAAGAGTCTGCTTATTCCGTTGTTGATACCTGGTTGAACTTCTGGCCCCTGCTCTGTCCCCAATATGCTGCTTGGAGATGAAATATTCACCTGTCTAGTAAATTCAGTGACCTCCAAAGGTGTCGGACATACATCCTAGTAGTATTCAGGGTGACTGGGTATGATATGCGAGGGTTTTTAAAAAAATGTTTTAATCCATTTTGTCTCTTGTTATTTTGCTACAGTTAAATATTGAGCAGACATAGAGAATGTTATAAAATATTTGTGGATGTATTAACAAACATGCCTAGTGACTACCCATATCCATGTTAATAACTTTGCTTCATACACACACACACACACACACACACACACACACACAGAGCCCAGTGGTAGAACGCTAACCTAGCCTTTCCAAGCTCTGAGTTTGACACCCAGCATTCCCCACAAACTTGTAATTGGTGTTCTAACCACTGGCCTTCCAAGATAAAAGGAGAGGCACACACATTTGTCCCCCCTCTCTTCCCTCCTGATAGCATCCCTCAGCTGAACTGTGTTGGTCCTTTGGTCAGTCTCTTCCTTGTTTTTTATAATTACCACATACGTTGGAATTCCCAAACAATATGTCAGTTAATTGTGTATGTACTGCACAGAGACTGTCACTATTACTCTGAAATTTGTGTTTATTTGACCTGAAACTCCTCCCTTCTTTTGCACGTACCTGAGTTCTGTATAGAAAGATCTGCCCCTCCGGTCTACTGTAGGAAGACAGCTGTTGAAATAGTGTCTCTCTCTCTCTCTCTCTCTCTCTCTCTCTCTCTCTCTCAAATGGATTTTCTTTCCTTCAGGTCCAGCCATGAAGTCTCAAGGACAATTTTACCCAGTTCTCCTGTCTCCCGCTAGAATTCCTGATCTAAGAATGGTGACTAAAACCAGTGGCGGTGAGTTCCAGCCCTTCTAGGAAGATGTGAATGACTGACCCTTGCTCTGACCTGCCCCTGTGGGATTCAGCAGGACATCCTCGGGCATCTATCTTATCAGCCCCTGCTCACACAGCATTCTTTTTCTGAAGTGAAAGTGTGTCTCCACTGCAAACCCCATGACCAAAGTCAAGGTTGTAACCAGAGACCCTCCCATACTCTTTGGCCAAGCACTGGCTGGCCTTCCCGCTACCTGATACCAAATATCAATATTGACTCTACAAATTTAAATAAAATAAGTAATGAAAATAGGTTGCACTGTAGGAAAGGGTCGCTTTTCCTCAGCCCTCCTGTCTCTGGGGCCCTTATATTAGGCCCCAAAAGGGCCTTTCAGGGCACAATTCAAAATCCTCAATATAGTCTAATCTTTACTCTATAGATGAAGAACGTGCAGTGCAAACAGAAAACGTGCTCACCCAAGGGCATCAGGTTACAAGGTCAGCTGCTCACAGTTCGGAAATTCCACTGCCTTTTCACATTAACTGCCCCCAGCTTGGTCCCTTGGCCAAAGGAAGCCAGCCCGGCTCTGAAGTCTCTGCGGCCGATGACTCACTTAAAGCTAAGGCGTGAGTGCCCTCTAGTGGCCTTCAGGAAACTTCCTGTGGCCAGGAGCGTGAGCACCACTGGGGTGACCTGGGACCAGCTGTGCTCCCAACAGCACCCCCAGGAGTCATAGCTCTACTCTATAGTTGCACTTTTGATGTAAAGGTCTCTTTAAACTGCACGTTCATTCATATATCCACGGTTGGCTCAGTCTAGTTTTCTTTCAAAATCATTACTATGAAGTGTTCCAAGGTCACTGCTGTTGGGCCCATGAGGCATAGAGTCAAAGTTTAAAACCCTGAGAGAGAAAACAAGTTGGAGAACCTTCTGAGTCCATCACAAAGCAAAACAATTTTTGTGACCAGAGACAAAAAAAAAAGAAAACCATATAAAAACACTGGGAGGAGATAATGTGAACAATGGAAACACCTGAACAAAGGCCCAGACCTGGCCTTGGTCAGAGTTTGAACTCTCGTGGGGACAGAGCTACAGAGCTGGCATTCGGAGCCCCACTAGAGGGTTGAGTTGTGCAGAGGGTTTTGTTCATTCCTTCGTTCGTTTGTTTGTTTGTTTGTTTGTGGTTATCTGTGTCAAAACCAGGAGCTGGAGCAGGGTGTGGTGGCTCCTGGCCTCATGCCTGGAATCCCAACACTTGGAAGGAGGGGGAGGGAGAATCAAAATTCAAGGCCAGCCTTGGCTACGAGAGACTTTCTCAAAAAACAAAAAGCAACAAGAAGCCAAAAGAGGCAGTGACGAACCAATCTGGTCTCTGTGTTTCTGGCTTAAATAACAGCAGTAAGATGTTGTGTCTGCTTTTTTCCCTAAAGAGAGCCAGAGTCTTCTCAGAAACAACGAATCATTTGTCAGGGAACAAGGTTAGCTTATACTGGGCTCCTGCAAAGATACGGCAGGGATTTGGGGTTTAAGTGTTTGTTTGTTTTAAGTTTTATTTCATGTGCATTGGTGTTTTGCCTGCATGTATGCCTGTGTGAGGGTACAAGACCCCCTGGAATTGGAGGTACAGACAGTTGTGAGCTACCATGTGGGTGTTGGAAACTGAACCCAGATCCTCTGGTAGAGCAGCCAGTGCTCTTAACCACTGAGCCATCTGTCCAGCCCTATGGGTTTGAGTTTTAGTTTGCTGTTGGAAAGATTGTTTGGTTTGGTTTGGGTTGGGTTTTTGTTTGTTTGTTTTGTTTTAGAGGCATAGTTTCCTTAGATAGCCCAGGCTAGCCTCAAAATCACCCTGTCTCAGCCTCCCAAGTGCTGGGGTTGCAGGCATGTGCAACTCCACCTGGCTAAGGTCAGAGGTTTTACAGTAGTGAACAGTGGATTTCAACAGAACCATGGGGATAAGGAATCAACAGGCCATAGGTAGAGGTTCTGAGGCAAAACCAGATCTTATAAGAATTATCTTTTATGAGATGCTGAGTCAGTCAGTCAAGGACTCCAGGCTGACATTCTGAAAAGGCAGGACTGTTTAGTTATAGATTTCAGGTGAGATTTTCTTGACACATGGATTATAAAGAACTGCTGGTCTTCTCCATCCAGGAAGTTAGCTGAGGTTAGTAAAGCAGTGGGGATGGGGGCGGGTGATGGGGTGTGTTGGCAAAGACGAGGGATGTACTGTGCCAAGAACATTTAATATTGATAAACTATAGCCATGTGGGAGGGCTAAACACTCTCAAAGATGAATCAACAAGAGAAAATTCAAAGTCCAACCTGAAACCTGCTAAAAATCAGATTCACAGCAGTTCACTTACCCAGGCCTGCGAGTGAGCTCAACTCAAACCCTGTGTGCTAGGGTTTCATTATGTAAACTTGGGAGAGGTGAAGGATTTCTTTTGAAAGGTCGACTCTGGGTGGTTTGGGTGACCACATACTTTCCTATATTGATTTGAACCCTTTTGTCCTACTGAGGAGAAACCCTCAAGTTCTTGCTCACATCCTGCCAATCCTCACACTTTTAACTCCAGCTGTTATCAAAATGTTGATTAACTTCTGGCCAGTTGGCAAGTAGCACTGTCCCTCTCCTTCTGGATGCTCACCCACAGCTCCCTTCACCCCTTCCTGTGACCCCAGAACTTCTCCACACCTAATACCACAAACCAATGGGAAACCTGAGGCAGCTGCCCCCTTGGGATGTGTTTGTTTTCATTGGCCAGGGTCCCTCATCAGCCGATTCATGAAGGCTATGATTACCAAAACTGACTGATTTGACTCTTGTTTGGGTAATCTTGGCCTAAATTTCTGAGTTATTATATTTTTGAAATGTTCTCAAATCAGAATATACTAAAAGGTCACACAAAGTGGGGGCAATTTACATGGAGAGGCATACACAGCCTATTTCATTTATTATCAGGTAAATAGAAGCTTGGTTTGTTCATTACTTGGGTTGATCGTTCACATATTTTTCTCTAAGAATCATCAGGAGCATTTCCTCTAGGGGAGTCTTAGTGTGGTGGTTTCATGTCAGATTCAACTTGGCATTGCCATAAACCCTTTTAGTGTGGTGGTGTCATATCATATTCAAATTGGCATCACTATAAACCCTGTGAGAACCATAAAGCCAGGGAGAAGGTCATTTGTTTTTGTCCTTCAAGTTTGCATAAAATCCTTTTCCTTTCAAAAAAATAATTGTTGATTTTTAGACCATGACCTAAGGATTCAAATGACCTTTGCCATTGTGATAATGTTATCATATTTATTCTCCTTAACCACATGTAATCTTGGTCACTCAGAAGGATCATGGAAGTTCTAGTAGGGTCCACCACTGGCATGTTGTTACCAACACTTCTTCATTCCTATCTCTGTTTCTTCACCTTTGTCCAAAGATGAGTACGGCCACAGGGTCCCATGCATAGCTACACAGGGGACCTCACCTTGGAGCCTTTTAAAAGTTTTAGCCAGGACTGGGGAAATTGTCTCAGCTATCTGGGTCTTGCAAGCATAAAGATCTAAGTTTGATTCCCAGAATCCCCATAAAATATCTGGGCAAGGTAGGACATGCTATAATCATAATATTAGGGAAGTGGAGACAGAAAGATCCCTGAGGCTCATGGGCCCAATCCAATCTAACAGGCTCTAAACCAGTGAAAGAAAGAAAAAAATAAAAAGAGGATTGCCAACCAAGGTTACACACACACACACACACAGAGAGAGAGAGAGAGAGAGAGAGAGAGAGAGAGGCATGCGTATACATGCACACAGAAAGCCCAGTTCCCAGAGACTGATCTAGCTGATGTGGGAGCTCCTGGTGACCCTCTGAGGAGCCGCAGTAGCAGTCAGCACACTAATCAACTGTTAACTGAGACCCTAGTGTAGTGAGGCCAGATCTGCATCTCCCGTACTAACAAAAACAACCTGCTTTTCCAGGACTGACCATAGGTGCCTGCTGCAGCCTGGCTCAGGTGAAGGACATCTTGGCTGAGAGCATCTCTGAGCTCCCAGCGGAGAAAACTCAGACCTACCGAGCTCTCCTGAAACACCTCCGGAGCCTGGCAGGACAGCAGATCCGGAACATGGCGGTGGGTCTCCGGCTGTCAGCCTCAGGGCACACACTAGTTTCTCATCATTGAGACATCAGGATAAGCCGAAAGGTCTCGATGGGTTGAAATGACAGACCAATTAACAAAGACTTTTAAATCAATAAGTCGTATTTAGTAAAACATTCAGGAAAATTCTAGATGAAATTCAACACAGTAGCTAAGCAGGAACATGGGTCACAAAGGCCTTCATGGTTTTGCTAATTTCTTGGTAAACCTGTCAAAAAGACAATTAATCTTAGGCTTCATTAACAGAAGTATAGTACCTACAGAAAGCTGGCCAGCCTTTGACTTTGTGCTATTCACACCACAACTGGAGAGTCACTCTCATGAGGTTTTCCAAGCACACATATATGCCCTTCTCCAACATCCGCAGTGTGGTGTAACAGAGGTCTTTAGGCCCTGGGGAGTCAGCAGATGTCATTGACTCTTTGAAAACTCTCAAGTGATTCCAAACGATGAAACTCACTAGAGCCTGTCGAGGAGAGGGTGACAAATGAGTTTGGGGGTTGGGAGCACATCTAACAGAGAAATAGGGTCAGTCAAAGAGAGCATAAGAGATGCCCCCCAACACCCACAGACCCCTGAGGACAGAACTGGCCAACACTCCTCTTGACCCTTTTGAGACCCTGAGAGGATAACAAGCAAATGTCCTGACCTGAGACCCTAGCCAAGATGTTGCTCTCTCTCTAGTCCTTAGGTGGACATGTTATAAGCAGACATTACTACTCGGACCTGAATCCTATCCTCTCTGTGGGCAATGCCACACTCCACCTGCTGTCAGAAGGTAAGCTGCACTCCAGGCAGCCCTTGGAGAGCCTTTTTGTTGTTGTTATTTTTAATTACGTTTTTAAATTTTTCTTAAGGAACTCCATTAAGTAGTAGCTTAGATGACCAACTCTCAGTTCACCATGGGGAGCTTCTGTCATGAGGAAAGTACATTGTAGCAATGGACAGAGGTGCTTTCTATTGACAACACACACACACACACATACTCTCTCTCTCTCTCTCTCTCTCTCTCTCTCACACACACACACACACTCACACACACACATACTCTCTCTCTCTCTCTCTCTCTCACACACACACACACACACACTCTCTCTCTCTCACACACACACACACACACACTCACACACACACATACTCTCTCTCTCTCTCTCACACACACACACACACACTCTCTCTCTCTCTCTCTCACACACACACACACACACACACACACATACTCTCTCTCTCTCTCTCACACACACACACACACATACTCTCTCTCTCTCTCTCTCTCTCTCACACACACACACACACACTCTCTCACACACACACACACACACACACACACACTCACACACACTCACACACACACACACACACACACACACTCTCTCTCTCTCTCTCTCACACACACACACACACACACACACATACTCTCTCTCTCTCTCTCTCACACACACACACACACTCACACACACACATACACACAACCATATCCTCATGTATTAGTTCATGCATTCTTGCTTGACCAGGGATGATGTGCAAAGGTTACCATGAGAGTAAGGTTTCAGGGTCTTGGAGAGAAGGCTCAGAGGTTAAGAGTACACATAGCTCTTGCAGAGGACCAGAGGTCAGTTCCTGGCACCCACATCAGGTGGCTCACAACCACCGACAACTCCAGTCCCTGGGGGACTTCACATCCCCAGCTGCTGTGGGCACCCACACTCGTGGCACATGTTCACAGAGACATATAACGATATAAAGATATATTCATTTCTTTCAATGAAATGAATGTGGCTGGAGAAATGGATCTGTAGTTAAGAACATTTCCTGCTGTTGCTGAGGGCCTGAGTTTACTTCCCAAGCATCCATGTTAGGTAGCTCACAACCACCTGTAACTCCAGTTCCAAGAAATCTGACATCTCTAGCCTCCGATGTCACCCACATTCACATGCATGTAACCACATAAAAACACCTGTACATAGCTAAAAATAAAAATAGATTTTGAGAGAGAGAGAGAGAGAGAGAGAGCTAGGCTTGGTGGCATACACCTTTAATCCCAGCACTCAGGAGGCAAAGGCAGGAGGAACTCTGTGAGTTTGAGCAAGCCTGGTCCACCCAGTGCTTTCCAGGACTATGAAAAGAGACCCTGTCTCAAAAAAATAAAAAAACAAAAAACAAGAAGGAGGGGTGGGGAGTGGGTAGGTTGTAGGGGTGACTTCCTTCAGCCTAAGAGAACAAGGTTCCTGCCTTCCTCCTTCAATCTACATCCAGTCTGAGTCGCCCCCTACCCCGCCCCCCCCCAATCTCATGCCAGGGTCCATCTAAGGCCAGGGCCTTAATGTCAGGCAAGTGTTCTACCACAGCTCACAGCTAACACTTCATATTGTTACAATCTTTTATTAAATTCCATGAGCTAAATGAGGTGTTCTTTTTTTTTAATGTATTGTACCTTGTGTGTGTGTGTATGTGTGTGTGTGTTACATGTCGCAGTGCATAAGTGTCATCAGACTTGACTACAAGTGCCCTTTCCCGCTAAGTCATCTTTCTGACCCTAACTTTTGAGAGAGATTAGCGCTGAAACCTTAGCAGATGTGAACCACTGTTGTCTGCCTTCCATTCATCTCCCCAGACCATCCTGTCCTATCTCCAGGGCTTCCCGCTCTAAAATGCCCCTCCCCTTTTGTCACTGAATACCTGACTACCCACTCCCTCAGCAGATCACCGACTCACTGCCTCCTCCCTGCAGGGATACAGAGAAAGTAGCCACAGCCACTGTCCCTGTGGACTTCTAGATTCCCTGAGGTATTTAATGCTGTCACTCACTGCTCAGAGCTCAGAGGTGGTGAGGAGAGACTTGGGGGCTGAGAAATAGTGCTTAGGCTCCACTCCCTGATGGCTTTCTCATGAAGCCTACTAAAAGGGAGGCCATAGAAGGGTAAGTGTGCTGGCTCTCGGAGGACACCAGGCCTGTAGTTTGGGATGACCCCAGTATAACCCACAAAACAGTCAAGAAACCAAGGCTCTGGGGATACCAAGATGGTGAGGTCCCTTCCCAGGGCCTTCTGCTATCATGATGGTAGCAATGTTGTACAGAGTATTCGTAGTTACCTTTAACTTATAGTATCTGCCTTCCAAACTCTGCCAAAACTGGCGCAGACCTCCATTACTCCAGAGAAGGCAGAATCTCAGTTCATGGACTTAGCAGCAAGGCAGGTAGGCAGTGATCAGTAGGGACTTTGGGGTTTCCCATCCAATTATGACTATGCCAACCTTCCAACCAGCACCGAACTCTTGCTATTCCTGGGCTGTAGATTGACCTCTTAGGGACACATCCTATACCAGTAGTTCTCAACCTTGCAAGTGCAACAACTCTTTAATACAGTTCCTCATGTTGTGTTGATCCCCCCATCATAAAGTTATTTTCATTGCTACATCCTAACTGTAATTTTGCTACTGTTATGAATTGCAATGTAAATGTCTGTATTTCCAATGGTCTTAGGAGAGGTTGAGAACAGCTGTCCTATACCATATTTTAAAGCCAGAGGATAGCGCTCTGGTCCCAAGAAGTGATAACCGAGCCCAAGGGAGATTTGACAAGCTGTTTAAATGCGTGTTTGTGTCAAGAACACAGCAAGTGTGAAAAGCAGATAACTCTGCTATCAGTGAAAGTCAACCCAGTGTTCGCATAAGTTACACCTCAGCCTTGACCCTCCGTCCATGGTTCATCTAGTTAGCCAGCCTCTGCTGAAGGATGAAAATCCACAGGAGTGGCAGGTATGGCATGAGTGTTGACAGGAAAACAAATGTCATGCACAGCAGAGGGAAAGGAGACACTGGAACAGTGTCACAGACTGGGACCTCTGTGTCAGTCTCTGTGAACAGAGGTTGTATGCCTTCTCCTTTGGCAGCCACCTCTGAAAGTGCGGATCAGGCTTACTTTTCTCACGGTTGTACTGAAATGACATTTCCTTCCCCAGAAGGCCCGCGGCAGATTCCCCTCAATGGACATTTTCTTGCTGGGTTGGCAAATGCAGACCTGAAGCCAGAGGAGATTCTGGGGTCTGTGTACATCCCCCACTCTCAGAAGGTAAGAACCTGGCTGGTTGCCATGACGTTGTTTCTCCCTGTTGTCCACAGTGAAGTCATCTCTGCCGTCTGCAGACAGGCGGAAGGTAAGTAACCATGCCCCCAAAACTGTCCCCTGGCCCACTCCAGACTGGTTCAGCAATAAGCCCCTGGGACCGCCCTGCACAGGTGGTGCTGGGATGTGGGCTCTGGTTGTTGTTGCAGCTGTGGGGTGTGGTGTGCAGGAGGCCCGTGGTCATGCTCCCAAGCCCCCTTGTTTCCATGGGTGAAGGCTCTCCAGCCGCAAACGGAGCTTCACTACCTGACACACAGGAAGCTGGAGCCCTAGACTTGGCTTTCCCAGCCCCAAATTTCTGCCAAACCCTACAGCTCATAGAAACACAAGGCCTCCAGATGTTCCCTGGCCCGGGATACCAAAGTTGATGTGGCCACCCAGCTAGCTGTGGGGATGGCCTTCTTCTGCCCTCTCTGTTCCATAGGCCTCTTTCCAAAGGCTGTGCTTGACTGTAAAAGAAGCACATCACATACATACATACACACACACACACACACACACACACACACACACACACACACAGAGAGCACTCATGGGTCATAATGAAGTCTTAAGTTTCATTTCAGCTATGGATGATCTTTGGTAGTTCTTCCTGTAAAACAGAAATGTTGGCATGCAAAGGTAGCAGATAGAAAAATGGTATATTATTGAGCTAGAGAGATGGCTCAGCGGCCGTGACCACCTGCCGCTCTTGCAGAGGACCTGGGAAGGAAGAAACGTAGCTTTTCATTCTGATGGAGTGGTTTCTGTCTCCTCAGCGGGAGTTTGTGTCTGCCTTTCGGCAGGCCCAGTGCCATTGGAACGCCTTGCCTGATGTAAATGCTGGCATGAGAGTCCTGTTCAAAGAAGGCACAGACATCGTTGAGGAGCTGAGCATTGCCTATGGAGGGGTGGGGCCCACCACCGTCTGCGCACACAGGTCCTGCCAGCAGCTCCTGGGCCGGTGAGTCATGAACACTGTGCCTTAAAGGGAACCTCAACGGCAGAAAGAACGATTGGAACCCTGGCAACTGTTGGCAAAGCCCTGGAATGACAGAAACTCGGACTCAAAAAAAAAAAAAAACAACAACACTGCTTCTTCCTTCTTTAATTTTGCTGAGTTAATTCCACATTATTTGGCTTCAATTAAGCCAAATAATGTGGAATTTTTGGGGGGAGGGACACAGCAAAAATGACCTGTTTTCTCATCCAAGCCCCCTTTTTTTCCCCTGCAAATGAACACCCAGCCGACCTCTCCACAGAACACCCAACGCTCCTATCATAGGGTGCATTCTATTTCTTCCTGGATAAAGGACATCTGAGTGTGAATTCTATCCTGCTCTAGAATATTCTGGAACAGTTCTAGAATATTCTGACTCTAAAGCATGCTTGATTTAATGCTGCAGTAGAAATCGCTCAGCCATGATTCTTGTATCTCTTGGATCAACTCGCAGGCTTTGATTTGTCCCTAGTCCCTTGTTAACTGTGATTCTGAAGGAAACCCTGGGGTTCTCTAAAATGTTGGCTCTGTGCAATCATACTGACTTTAACTGGTTCTTCTTGCCTCCCACTGTACCAGGCGATGGAATGCACTGATGCTAGACGAGGCTTGCAGACTGCTTCTGGATGAAGTCTCCCTCCCAGGCTCAGCTCTGGGAGGCAAAGTGGAATTCAGGAGGACTCTAATTGTCAGCTTCTTCTTCAAGTTCTACCTGGAGGTTCTGCAGGAACTGAAGGCTGACGAGAAGCTGCCCCCTGAGTCCACCGTAAGTGCGTTGGAGGACAGTGAGAGCTGCTGGTCTCACGGTTCTGAGGCCGGAAGGCCTTGACCAAGGTGCCATTAGGAAGCAGGGTGAGGTGAATCAACCTTGCAACCCCAACATTTGAGAGACTGAGGCAGGGAGATCACAATGAGTTCAAGTCCTGTCTGAGCTACAGAGTGAGATCCGTCTCCAAATAGAAAAATAAACTGAAGGGCTGGAGAGATCTTCCGAAGGCCCTGAGTTCAAATCCCAGCAACCACATGGTGGCTCACAACCATCCATAATGAGATCTGATTCCCTCTTCTGGAGTGTCTGAAGACAGCTACAGCGTACTTACATATAATAAATAAGTAAATCTTTAAAAAAACATAAATAAATAAACTGAAAACCAGAGGTGTTATCAGAACTAATGTGGTTCCTCCTGAGAACTGGGAGGCTCTATTCTACCCCCTTGCCTGGCTTCTGGTGGCTTGCTGGTGACATTTGCTTGTGACATTTAGGGTTCTTTACCTTATAGGTGTCACCTTGCTAATGCCTTCACACGACACTGCCCCTGTGTGAACGTCAATGTCCAAATTTCTCCTCCTAAGAGGACATCAGCCAATTCTAATTCGTTGGTGCTGTAGCAAACCTCTGGTCTTGCTTGGGTAGGTCACACTCTGTGTCTCTAGAGGTTAGGACTTCAACAGGGATTTGGGAGGATGAAACAGAACTAGAACACCGGCCTCTGTCAGCTCCTTGCTGCAGGAGTTCCTAGCTTTACCACTGCTTTTGCCAGTTGTCCTGTGGAGAGCCTGTTACCACTCTCTGTCCTCTGTTCTGTCCTTTGTCACTCCTAGCAGGGCTAGTCCTGGGGTTCATCCCTGAATGCCTGTCAAAGCACCTCGGCTCTCCGGGGTTTATTGTGCCCCAGCACAGAAATGTTACTAGGTCTCTGCCTCTACTCTTGATTTTTTTTTCTTTTAAAATAAACTTTATTGAAGAATAATTTGCCATGAAACAAGAGGCAAATAATAAATGTGTAATTAAACCCACCTGTTTAACCTTGGTGCACAGATGTACAACTGTGGGGCCACCAACTCAAACTAAATGCAGCACACATTTATCACTGCAGAGAGTCCCCCACGCCCCGCCCTTCATCCCCTCCTGTCCAAACTAGCACTGATCTCCTGAGTGCTACTAAAGCTTCATTTTGCTTTCTCTAGAGTGTTGTGATCAATATGAAGTGTGAAGTCAAATTTTTGTGTTTCAAAAGACAAACACTGGGGCTGGAGAGATGGCTCAGTGGGTAAGAGCACCTGACTGCTCTTCCAAAGGTCCTGAGTTCAAATCCCAGCACCCACATGGTGGCTCACAACCATCTGTAAAGTGATATGACGCCCTCTTCTGGTGCGTCTGAAGACAGCTACAGTGTCCTTACATAAAATAAATAAATCTTAAAAAACAAAAGACAAACACTAACATGTCTCCTAACATCTACACAGCTCTCTAGGTTTTCCGATTGCAAATGTCTGGAATACGGTAATCAGGATATCCATGCTCCCACTTGTTCCTCCCGCCTTGTCCCGGCTCTCTCTCAACCTCCCCTGACCACCATCAAAATGCACACCCTCAAGGCACCCCCACCCTGTGGCCACTGTCCCCAACTTCTGACTTCATTTCTCAGTCAGGACACCAGAGCAGCTATGACACTGAAAAAAGCCTTCAGAATTTTTTTTTCCTTGTGTGAATCATAAGCTCTAGCTTATTCTGGGATGGCTTATCCAGCCTAGAGTTCTCTTCCTAGCAACGCCCCCCCCTCCAAGTTCACTATCAGACCTTTCCCTCCAGGGACATGAGGATCAGATTCAAACCAGCCCTATCTTGGATGGGAGGGTGGGCAGGCACCAAGGTCATAAAAAGTAAAGCCCTGGAGGGGTAACTAGGTCACACTCAGCACATTAGGAGCCGTTTTTCATAATCCAAACCCAACCTGAACCAGACTAACCAGTCTCTCTCATTGTGAATGATTCCAGGACAGCCAGCGTTATCCAGAGATCGCAGACAGGTTCCTAAGCTCTCTGGGAGATTTCCAGGTCACGCTACCCCGGGGAGTCCAAACATACCAGGTCAGTGAGTTTGATTTCACTGAAACCTATACTGAGAGATAAGAGAGAACTGTGTGGGCCAGGCAAGCTATTCACGAGGGTGACTTTTAGCTCTTTCTAATTGTTCCTAATCCAAATCGGTAGCCTCTGACTCCCAAGAGCTGGTGCCGGAGGACACAAGGCTGCACTGCCAGCCTGATCTGCAGACAGACAGTGGTAATTACCCTAAAGTGAAATTCTTTGGGTATTTGTTAAACACCTACCCAGAAGAGTAGCTGAGCCCAGAGGTTCAGTCTCCAGCCCAAACTTCACGTTTAATCTCCAGTCAGCAAACAAGAGGCCTGCAAGTGACTACGCTCATCCTTCTGGAAGAACGATTTAGAAAATAGCTGTTCTTGCTGGTGCATGCCCTCCCCAACACACACACACGCACATACAATGAAAAAATGAGGACATGGCTCTCCTAGGTGTGGTTGAGGAGGTAGAGTTTATTGTAGATATGAGGGAAAGAACGGCCAGAGACATCTAAAAGGGTCAAAATTGAACCAGGCCGTGAGAAGGGGTGAGGGAAATCAAGAGAGGAGAGAGGAGGGGAGAGGTACAATGGGGGGTGGGGAGGGGGCTATGAGAGAAGCCAAAGACCAAGAGAACAAAAGCCAAGGTGACTGAGGTTACATAGGAATCAGAGAAGCCAGGAGAAGAGAGGTAGAGCTCAGGGGCTGGGGAAGCTGAGAGTCAGCGGGTATGCCACCAGCAGGACTCTGTAACAAGTACTCTTGAGTAGGGACCAGGGAGTCTGGTGGCCAGAGCCTGCTTTGATATGTTCAATGGGCACCTCAGCCATTTGTCCACAGTTAGACACCTAACATACACACGCATGGGCACGCACACACTCACATGCATACACACTCACACACACTCACATGCATACACATGTGCATACATATATTCACATGCACATGTGTGCATGCACATGCACACTCACATCCATACACATACTCACACAAATACACACATGCACACACACACACACACACACACACACACAAAACCAGTGCAAGCTTCTCAGAGAAAAGCTCCAGAATAAACTCTTTCAGCATCCAGCTGGATCTGGAGAATCCCATGCCCATTCTGCCCCCTGTCAAGTCTTCTCACTCAGACTTTGGTCTCTCTTTGAGGTCATGCTATATCACATAGGCCTCATCAGAACAATGAACATAAGCAGGTTGGTCATTGGAAGCATGAGGACAGTGCCCCCCCCAGGTACATCATGAAATGGTTTATCCTCTGACCCACTCCAATGTTTGTGGCCCAAGGTGGCTGTCCTGTGCCTCCTCCCCAAGTCAGCAGGCTACCTGAGATGAAAGGTTTCTAAGCTAACTCTCTCTTCCTCTGTAGAGAGTGGATTCTCATCAACCTCTCCAAGATCCAGTTGGACGTCCCATCATGCACCTGTCAGGTCTTAAACACGCCACAGGGGAAGCTGTATTTTGTGATGACATCCCTAGGGTGGATAAAGAACTTTTCATGGCTTTAGTGACCAGTACCAGAGCTCATGCAAGAATCATGTAAGTAAAGCAAAGCTTCCAAAACCTGAGATTCACCAGAGAAAAACCAATTCCACTATTTTGGACCAAATTAAAGCAAGCTATATTAAATATTAAATACTGACCAAGAAATGGACTTCGGTCAGGACCATTCCCTGGAATTTGCCACCTGAAAATGGCCCTGAGGTGTAGCAGCACCTTAAAAAGGCAAACCTATAGGCCACTGTACTTTCCTATGAGGCTTTGTTATTTTCCAAGAACTACAACTCCCAGCATTCTAAGAAGTTACCTGGTCCTTGAGCAGGTGGGACTTATAGGTTAATTTTACAAATTATAGTATACCTGGGGATGCCTCATGGGAATGTGCCCTTTTCTGCAATGCCCTGATCCAAAGAGCTCCAAGAAGAAGAAAAAATACATGGACTAGACTGTCCTGAAAACAAACAAACAAAATCATAGGGCTAGGGATGTAGGTCAATCGGCAGAGTGCTGAAACTCTCCCATTCATAAAGCCTCAGTCCTCAGCACCATGTAAATCCAGCACAGCTGTAAACCACAGAAATCCAGTCCTCAGGAGGTAGCGGCAACAGGATTAGAAGGCAAGGTCATCCTCACATAGCTAATTCCAGGCCCATGTGGGCCATGTGAGACCTCGGACCTCTTGTTTGCTATCTGAGGTCATAAAGCCTCATCTACCCAAAGCCTCATGCATGACTCAGAGCCACTCTGATACCACTGAATTGCCAGCCTCATTACTGAGTAGGAAATAAAGACTGTTGTACATTTCCAAAGAGAATTGGTCTCACTGCCCCTCCCGGACAGCTGGAGCATTGCGTCCTGGCCCTGCAGAGGACTTCTGGACACTATTCCATGGCAGGTCCACTCTCAGTGCTAAGGACAGATTCACTGTTACATGTTTTAATTTTCAGCTATGTCCTTCCCTTGGGTTTGAGGCCCTCAGCGTTTGCACATGTCTCCTTAAATGTCTCCCTGTGTTTAGATCAATTGACTCATCTGAGGTCCTTGACCTGCCTGGTGTGGTTGATGTGATAACAGCTGAAGACATTCCAGGCAACAATGGTGAAGAGGATGACAAATTACTGGCTGTAGATAAGGTATGGTTGGGCAGTGCTTTTCCAGACACCTGTGCTGATCATCCAAGGACCCTGTCAGTCACCTGACATGGCCTCCTAGATTTTCCTACTGCTAAGATGCCGACTGCAAAGGTCCTGGCTCCTCTTTCCCCAAGTGCCACCATTCTACTTGCTTTTCTGAAGTTAGGAAATAACATATTAGACAAACACTAATCACAGATCTGATTCAGCCACTGTGCACCTCTGAGTTCATTTGTCCTTATCTGAAAAGTAAATGTAAGGAAATGATCTATTTCAGGATAGAATGCCCTAGAACAAGAGTTCTCAACCTTCCCAATGCTGCAACCCTTTAATCCAGTTCCTCATGTTGTGGTGACCCCCATCCATAAAATTATTTCATTGCTACTTCATAACTATAATTTTGCTACTGTTATTAATACTAATGTGAATAGCTGCTATACAGGATATCTGATATGCAACCTCCAGAGAGGTTGAGACCAACAGGTTGAGAACCACAGCCCTAGAAAGATCTAGAAAGGAGGTGGGGGGACCACAGCCCCATCCTCTAATTTACAAGGAGCTCTCTCCCTTTCTAAACCTGTTCTCTCCCTAGGTCTCTCTTTTCTTCACTCCCTCTATTTTTTATTAGTTGTCTTTGCTGTGGCTGGGCTTTTAATTCAAATTCAGCAATCATTTACGGACCACCTTCATTTGGGGCCAGAGCAGGGGGCTTCTGTTCCAGCATTTCACCTACTGTATGCCCTCGGAGTTTACCATCTCCAAAGGAGGAATGACCATACACACACACTTCATTGTATCATAGAAGCTAGGCAAGTGAACACACGTGAGGTGCCTAGGACAATGGTTGGCACATGAAGTTCTGGCTATTGTCACTACTGTCACACTTCAATCAACCCCACACTCTTTCTCTTCCAGGTGTGGAAGACACCAGTGAGTTTTTTGTTTGTTTAGTTGGTTGGGTTTTTGTTTTGTTTTGCTGTTGAATCCATCAGAAGTGGTTGGCTGTGATGTAGCGGGCTATTGGGGCTGCCATAATAAAACTGCCTGAGATTGGGGCTGGAGATGTGAGTCAGTGGTTAAGAGTTGCTCTTCCTGAGGACATGGATTCGATTCCCAGCACCCACATGGTAGCTCACAACTGTCTATAACTCCAGTTCCCCAGTATCCAACATGCTGTTCTGGCCTCTGTGGGCAATGCATGCATGTGGTGCACAGACTTACATGCAGGCAAAATACCTATGCACATAAAAATAGAGTTTCAAAAAATGCATAGTGAGAGGCTAAAACAGAAATGGATTTTCAAAGCATTGGAGCTGAGCCAACGCCACGGTGTCAGCAGGTCTGGTTTCTGCAGAGTCTCTTCTTTGCTTGCTGACGGCTGCCTTCTCCTTGTCTGCATGTTACCTTTTCTCTGTTCGCTCTTCCCTCTTGTCTAAGCTCACCAGTCATATTGTACAAAGGCCCCACTCCATGCTAATAACCTCTGTAAAGGTCCTGTCGACAGATGCTATCTCATGGGTGCTTCAACATGGTCAGTTGTTGATTGAGTAGTTTGTCAGTTCATGGCAGGGGCTACCACATATGCTGTAAGCTCTCAAATGACAGGACGAAGAATTCATGTGAACACATCACAACCCGGGACATGCTTAGTTCATGTTACAGTCAACATCTGGGACTTACCCTCCCTGAATACAGTGGCCAGTGGGTAGAACCCCTAATCTGCACTTTTTGTGTGTGGTGCTGGAGGTCGAATCAGGGGTCTCACACATACAAGGCAAATTCTGGACCACTGGGTTCAACCCAAGACCTTCCTTTTTCATTATTTTTAAATTTGTACCCAAGCATATGTAAACTCCAGTATGGCTATTTCTATTCAACAATGACATCTAAGATTCCAACCACTGGTGAGGTTGAGTTTGGCTTCTGTTCTATTTGCTTTAAAATTATTTAAATTAGTTCATTTATCTTTATTATGGTGTGGTGTATGGGAGGTGTGGGGATCACATGTGGAGGTCAGAGGACAACTTAATGGAGATGTTTCTATCTCCACCTACCTTTATGCGGGTTCTAGGGATTTAACTCAGATCCCCAGGCTTACACAGCAAGCCCTGTTACACGCTAAGTCATATCCCTCCACCTGCTTTACGGTGCTCTATGTTTATGTATGTACTTTACAGGTGCTGTTGTTTATATATGTACTTTACAAGTGTTTTATGTTTACATATGTACTTTACAGGTTCTCTGTGTGGGCCAGATCATCTGTGCTGTGGTGGCAGAGACTGATGTTCAGGCAAAACAGGCAACTGAGAAGATAAAAATCACCTATGAGGATCTGAAACCTGTGATTTTCACCATCGAGGTAAGTAGGGCTGGTCAGTTTCCTTCTAGGATTATAAAGCCTGACTTAAAAGAAGGCGGCTCAGTGGTTAAGAGCACTCATTGACTGCTCTTACAGAAGACCCAGGTTTTATTCCCAGCACCCATATGACAGCTCACAACCATTTGTAACCCCAGTTCCAGAGAATCTGACACCCTCTTCTGGCCCCTGTACACACCAGGCATGCACCTGGTACATAGACATACATGTGGGCTAGCTCTCATACACATAAAACACAAATAAATAAATCTTTAAAAAACAAAAAGACTGTGAAGTCGAGAGCATCTTCATAAATGTCTTAATATTACAAGACTAACTCAGGACCTTTTCCCCTGCTTGGCATCTGCTTGCGCTGGAAAAAAAATCATTTTGCTTTGGAAGATATTACTTGTATGAGATGAAATTATCTTTGCTCCAAGAAACAGGAAAAAAACCCAATCAGAATAAAAGTTTCTCTCTTCCATTAAAAGGCCTAGAACTAGCCAGGCCTAGTGGCAAAGGCCTATGATTCTGGCTGTGTAGCCTACTGAGGCTCACAAATTATACTGAGGCAGGTTGGTGAGACATTGACTCAAGACAAGAAGTAAGAAGAAATATGGGGATATACTTCAGTGAACTCTGTGGTCGAATGTTTGTCTGCTGACAAAAGAAAAGGAAAAAGACTAGAAGTGATCAGTCCAGGGCTTACATGATGTTGTAGTCTGTATACATCTGTGTATATGGTTTACATGGTATGTTTTATGCTCCTATAACAAAACCCCCGAGGTTGGGTAATATATAATGAACAGGAATTTTTTTTCATGGTTCTATTGTCTGAGAAGTCCAAAACTGAAGGACTGAAGAATCTTATGCTATATGATTCCAGAAGAGAGCAGAAAAACTCACTTTCATAACAAAGTTGTCCCACTATGGTTATTACAATAACCCACAGAACTAATGAGTCCCCCTTACCTAATCCCCTCGTAAGGGTCCCACCTCTCAAGACTGTTGCCCTAAGAGTTAGGCTGGGTGGGACACAAGCCACAATTTGTGAGCTGTTTGTCCAGAATCTAGCTCCATCAATCTAGTTTTTCTGTAATACATGATTTTCATTCTAATAGCTACTGAAGCTTTGGCCATTAAATCTACATTCCAGCAAAAGGGATGAAAACGGGTACCCCTAATGCTTCTTAGAACACTTCCCAGGCAGGATACGGGGACACATGCCTTTGATCCGAGGACTTGGGCAGCAGAGGCAGATGAATCTCTGGTAAGTTAGAGATCAGCTTGGTCTTACATAGTAAGTTCCAGGAGATCCAGGACTACATTGAGACTCACTGTCTCAAAAAAAAAAAAAGGAATCATTTCCCAGTCCTTACAGGGAGGTATGTGCATTGCACATGCCTTTCATTGGCTAGAAGGCCTGCATCTACTGCACCTTACTGCCAAGAGATCCAGGAAGCATAATTTTATTCCAGCTGGCATGTGTAGCCACCAAAGACTTGGGATCCTGTTTATTGAGGAAGGTGGTGAGAATGGATATTGGGAACAATATGACTTCAAAGTAGAGACTAAATTTAGTGAGAATTTCATGATGAAATTCTATAGACATTTCCACTCTAATTTCTGACTCTTGGTGATGGGATTTAAGTTATATCTGAAGAAAATAATGGCATGAGAACATAGAAGATTCAAGTGCTGACTAGTATGTTAACGCTGTCATCACTTAACAAGCATCTAAGATAAATACCTTATAAGATTGACAGCTTCTCTGACTCAAGGTTTACAAGTTTCAATTCATGCTTTGCTGGGTAATAAATTGTAGTGGCCACAGATAGGTGAGCAAAAGTACTCCCCTCATGTCTGGGACAGGAAAGGCAGAAAAGGAAGAGACCAAGTCCCACAGTCCACTTTGAGCTCATGTCTCCAGTAACCAAAACCTTCCAGGAGTCCTTACTGGTTAAAAGTTCTATTCTCATGCTGGAACCATGCTGGGAGCATTGCCAAACTGGAGCCTCTGCTTCATGGGTGTTTGGGGTACGTCACAGACTATAGCAACTTGGACTTGCATTCTCTAACTTGGTACATCATAATCAGAGAAATTAGGTTGAGAGAAAAAACAGCATGTCTCTGGGCTTGCCCAAAGGCACTGGGGAATCATGGGGACAGTTTGAAATGTGTCTGAAGGATACCAGTCTTTCAATGTACAGAGTCATGAAGACCTGGTTCTTAATCTGAACTCCACTTTCCTGAAGGGGGAAATGGTACCCAGAGGACACACCCATGACCTCTCTAGGACTCAGAATAGTTAGAGGCTTAAATTTTCTTCAGAATAAGAATGTCTAAAGTGAGCAAATAACTCTTGTATGACCAAAGGCGGGAAACAAAAGTCATATATGCTAAGATTAATGTACACATGTATTTACATATACATACATACATATATAGTGTATTGTGAATGTTATATATGATATATATGATAAAACTATATAAATATATTTATAAGAGAGACAATGTATCACACAGGTACTAGATTCAAGCTGACAAATTTGAATTATAACTGTGCCACTTTCTACCTGTGTGATTGGGGGAGTAATGATATGCACCTCATCAAGTCCTCAGACATGAGTTAATGAAGGTAAAACAGAACAGTGTCTAACTCACAGTGCTCACTCAATATAGCTCAATTCATCAGAAGGCTGCAAGTCTTTTGGCACACATTGTGGGAATAAACATACTTCCGTGTTTGCCACCATGACTTATTGAGGTCAAAGTGTGTGCTGGCTAGTTTTATGTCAACTTGGCACAAGCTAAAGTCATCTGAGAGGAGAGAGCCTCAATTAAAGACTGCCCTCCTATAAGAGCAGGCCATAGGCAAGCCCATAGGGCATTTTCTTAATTAGTGGTTGATGGGGGAGGGCCCAGCCCATTGTGGGATGGTGGTCCTGGGTTCTGTAAGAAAGCAAGCTGAACAAGTAATAAGGAGCAAGCCAGTAAGCAGCATCCCCCATGGCCTCTGCATCAGCTCCTGCCTCCAGAATCCTGCCTTGTGAGTTCCTGTCCTGACTTTTTTCAATTATGAACAGCAATGTGAAAGTTTAAACTGAGTCAACCCTTTTCTCCCCAGCTTACTTTTGCTCATGGTATCTCATCACAGCAATAGAAACACTAAGACAAAGTGTTAATGAGGAAAGAAAAATTCCAAGTGCGGTGTTTATTTTCCAGTGTTTTAAGAGGTCACATAGCTGTCACTGGGAAAGAGGGTCTTTATTTGTAGAACCCAGGGTCTTGTGCATGCTAAGCTAGTTCTCTGTTACTGATTCACTTCCACAAACCTAGGCGAGATGTTTCTAGACACTAAGCCTGGGCTTGCATGCTACCTGCCTCACATATTTGCAGCCTGACTTGAGAGTTATTGTCTCCTCTCTAAGTCCCATTACTCTATCTTGAAAACAGAGATAATGATAGAAGTAATACAAAATACATAGTATATACATATATACTGCTACTATGAAGTGATACTATCTCAGGGAAGACGTGACCATCAGATATCTACTCACCCCAGTTAAGGAATTAACAATGGCAGATGGAAATAATGATATCATTGAAGTTCAACTTGGTGAAGCAATGAGTTTATAGGGGCTCCTTACAGCCCCTATATGTTACCATTATTTCTCCCTTCTATAGAGATTAAAATTTCTTTGGATATATAATTATATTCCCTTTCTCTTTAAATATAATTTCAATTCTGCATCAAAATATAAAGATTTCTACCAATGTAAGATTGTGTCTATAAAATGCTTTAAGAGTAAAATTAATAAGCCATTCTATTGATAATTGATAGTAATTTCTATATTACTCTAACACCCTTTTTTCCTGTCAACCCCCTTCCCTTTACTAAGAAAGGATATAGAAGAGGAAAGATAGAAATCCTTGAATCTAAGCTCTCTATTTAGTTTCCTCCACCCAAAACTCTAATTTTTTCCAAATTATCTCTTAAAATGACAACATATCTATAATTCATAAAATAACCAAAATCAGATACCCCAACTTAAGGGATTGGGACATCGATTTTCTTTGACTGCTTCCTTCTGAGTTGGGGGCAAAGAATTTTTTTTTAGGGGAGGGGAGGGGCAAGAAAAATTGTAAAAATTGGTTAGACTTAGAAAAGCTAGCTGTAGCATTTGTTGCCCAGTCTCTGTATGCTGAGAAAGTTCAGGGCTTAACTTAAGTCCTGACTGGAACCATCTGAAAGGCTGGATTAAACTGAGCTCATTGGAGATCAGCAGCTACCCCTGAAGCTCTGGAAGCAAGTCACTGGAAACAGCATCAGGTGAGGCAGGATCAGGCAGCGAGCTGGAACAGCAGGTCACCTCAACATCCCCGAGGGTGAATCTTGTCAGAGTTGTATTGTTGGTGTTTCATTCTGCATCATATGAATCTTACAGCCAATATTTAGTTCTATAAAGATATTTGTATGGATTGTGCAAGGTGAACAGATCAGTTAAGGATGAGTTTTTGCTCCTTGTTTGAGCAAGTGAAAGACAACTGTCTGTCTTTATGAGTTAGTTTGATCAATAACCAAACAGTAATAAGTCTTCATTCATGACATATGAAAGGATGGCATGATGAATTTTGAGGATTCTGTAACCAACAAGCTATGTTAGCTGGCGTCTCCCCTAGAGACATTTTTATGTCTCAGCCAGTTTCAGGGCTGAGGGTGGAGGGATCAGCAAATCACGTTACCTGCCCTGTTTGGTCTTCTTAGATTTTTCCTTCCTGTCTGCAGCCAAGATCATCAAGGGGCCTTCCTCTATCACGTCTGATCCATATTACTTTGGAAGGGGTCCAAAGCCTTTGCTCCTCTCCTGTTAACACAAATACAGAGCTTCTCTCCCTAATAGCAAGTCTTTGGTCCGGCAGCCCGGAAACCAATGATTCAGTTCAGTAGTCTCCTTTCCCTGTAGGCCTGCTCCACTTTGACCCTCCCAGAGGGTCAGTGATGTCATTAATACCAGCAAGCTAATAGCCACCTTCATTTTGGTAATTAAAACGACTCAAAGCAAACCATGTAATATTATTTATTGAGATGGGGTTTCTCTTTATCTCCAGGCCTTTGTTTCCTACATTTGAGATTAAAGGCCTGGATTTCTTTAGTCTTCCATGTTTTTTTTTAAAGTCTTACAAAACTGTTTTATTCTTTCAAATGTATGTATATTACATTTTTTAAAATGCAAAAGTCTTCCATGTAGTTTTTTAAACAAATAATTATTTCTTCCTTCTATCCTTAAAACAATTAAAGCAATTTTCATTTATTCCTCCCTTCTATGGAGATTAATATCTCTTTGGATATATAATTATATCCCCTTTCTCTTTATATAAATTGAATTAACATCCTTTCCTATGTATTTAACCTCAATTAAATTCCCTTCTATTTTCATTCAATGCCATGGTAAGTGATTCTAGAATTCCCAAAGAGCCCGCGTTCAAAGAACCCAGCTGTTTACATGGTAGCATTGACTTCTTAAATTTCTGTTAATTTTCCTATGCCTATCCTGTTTAGGCCTGCTCTCTGTAGCCTGTCTTATCTCCCAGCAGGAGCTGCCAGCTTCTAGGCTTAGGTTCTCAACAGAAGCTTAAAAGCATTTGAGAAAGCCTCAAACTGAATCCCAAGCCTGTTGTCCAGTGTGCTGGGGGCTTGGGGGTGTGGCTGTGACTTAGCTTTAAGCCACTAACCCCAGAATTATGCAGGCCAACTTAACATGAATTTTGTCCTAGTCCCAAACCTGCGCAGCTTGGGGAGAAACCATGTAGCTCAGCTAAGACACCAATGCTCCCGCCTCCTAATCTTAAAGGGACAGCATGTGATTCCATTCATGAATCGCTAATTAATTTTTTTTAAAGTAGGTTTTTGCCATCATTAAGGTGCCATTTGCAGTAGGAATATTTTAATAAATCCCGGTGTGGGCTTCCTTCCCTCCTTTGACCATTTATGTTCCCAGATGAAAGACACATACTCTGTGTTTATATTTTAATATGCCTTAAACAGCACAATAGCTGGGCAACTGCCTAAACTCCATGCTGTTAGAACTACCTCCCACCAATAATTCCAAGTTACTACTTACTAATTTCTATGTTCCGTCTTGGCTGCTCTTAACTCCAAAGAGTCAGTCCTCTGGGCCACATTCTCTTGACCCAGAAACCAGGACACTCTTCTGTTGTTGTTGTTGTTGTTTACTAAACATTTATTCATTGATGAATTTACATGGAATGCAACACAACGCATGGTATCAGGAACAAAGGCTCTTGTCTCCCTTGCACACTCTTTTAAGGCATAGCAGCTCTCTTCCTTCCTTGTGGTCTCTTATCCAGGAAATCTAAGTCCCACCAATGTTTCTTCTCCCCAGCCATTGGCTGCTGGCATCTTTATTTGCCAATCAGAATTAACTGGGGGCAGGGTCCCAGAAGCTACCAGCAAACTCCAGATCTTGGGGACCAGCACTTAGCAAACAGTAAGCAGGGGTTGTTTTCTGAACACCTTTTGCTGGGGAGCCAAAAGAAGGTGTCTTAGTTAGGGTTTCCATGACTGTGAAGAGACACCACAACCAAGGCAACATTTAATAGCTTAGTTTCAGAGGTCTAATCCAATATCATCAATGGTAGAAAGCACTGGTGTGCAGCATACAGGCAGACATGGCGCTGGAGGAGAGTTCTACATCTTGATCCAAAGGCAGCCAAGAGCCACAGTGACACGCCTCCTCCAACAAGGCCATGCCTCCTAATAGTACTATTCCCTATGGGCCAAGCATTTAAATGCATGACTCTATAAGGGCCAAACCTATTCAAACAACCAGAGGATATGAAATGGGACCAGATGGTTGAGAGTCACCATGGATGGTTATGAGTCACCATGTAGGTGCTAGAAATTGTACCTGGATCCCCGGGAAGAACAGCCAGTGCTCTTAACTGCTGAGCCATCATCTCTCCAGCCTCTACTTCTTGAATCTTTTGATTTTGTTGAGACAGAGTCTCACTGTGTATCTCTGACTGTCCTAGAATTCACTGTGAGATTATGCTGACCTCTAACTCACAGAGATCCTCTTGCCTCTTGCCGGGTCTCAAGTGCTTGGATTAAAGGCATGCACTGCTATACCCCTCTAACTTCCTGAGCCCTAATGAGCCTCCCTTTAGAGCATCCCGAGTCTTAATGAGCTCTAATTCAGAGTGTCCCAAGTTTCTCTGCAGTGTAGCATGTATCAACTCAGGGGAAACTACTATGCAACAGTTTGTCACAAAGTACTACTCAATAAAAAACTGTTCTCACTATTACCATTAACAAGAAAGAAAGGCTGTGGACTCTAATGCCTTTGGGTTCCAAGAATGCAAGAAGCAGGTGTCATTTTTGAAGTGCAGAAGGATAGACTGGGTCTGCAGGGTTAGCAAGGATCAGCTGTGGTAAGTCAGTCCACAGAACCGACGAGAGGAATGGCTTCCACGTGGGAGTTAGTTCGCGCTAGTGTCAGAAAGCAAAGGTGAGGAGGAAGGAAGCATGGAAGAACAAAAGTCTAGAAAGGCTCCTTTGAAATATGTCAAATACCCAAAGGAATGACAGCATTCACTGGGTCCTGCCCCTATCAGAGTGTGAGAACCTGTGTCCTTTCCAACACAGCCTCCAGCTCCTCAAAGTCCTGAGTAAAGAAGAGGTTCACACATGTATCTACCTAAGTATCTAACACACTTTTTCCTCAGGAAAGAGTGGAAAAGGAGGGCTGTGGTGTCTGGGCACCCAGCACTGTTCCTAGAGACCCATGCTAAAAATGAGCATGTGTCATCCAGTGAACCATCCCACTGAGTCCAGGCCTCGGTTCTGAAAATGGCTTCCTTCTTAATGTTCCCTAGTCCTTCTGGCTGGTTTTCTCTGCAAATGTAGAAGACAGTCCCTCTGATGCCTTGTGTACTCTAGAGCCCTTGAACGCTTGGCACCTTTTGTGTGTCCCAGGAGGCAACAAGGTAGGGGAATATACTAGCAGGCAGCAGCAAAGAGAAAGGATGACTGTCTTTGTGTTTTCGTCCTTTTGCATAGGATGCCGTAAAGCACAATTCATTCTTGTGCCCGGAAAAAAAGCTTGAACAAGGAAACATTGAGGAGGCATTTGAAAACGTGGATCAGATAGTTGAAGGTAAATAGTTCGGAAGAGTTTAGGGTTATTCCTTGATTCCACAGTGAACCAGCCATCAAAAGCATATGTCTGCCCTTGGGAGGCTCACCCTCTGTCCTGGGGCTTCCCCAAATCTACACTTCTCAAGGCCTGCGTGCATCCTTGTGCCTGTGTGGTGTGTGTGTGTGGGTGGGTGCGTGCGTGTGTGTGTGTGTGTGTGTGTGTGTGTGTGTGTGTGTGTGTGTGTTATGTTTGGAGGTGAGAAGCCAGGGTAGCAGAATAAGCAGAAGAAAGTCCCTAAGACTTGCTTAGTCAAGAGCAGAGTACGAAATAGAACCTGGAACTTTTAAAAGGAGTATTTGTTTTATTTCACATGCATTGGTATTTTGCCTGCATGTAGGTCTGTGTGAGGGTGTCAGATTCTGTAGAACTGGAGTTACAGTCAACTGTGATCTGCCATGTGGGTGCTGGGATTGAACTCCAGTCCTCTGGAAGAGCCACCAGTGCTCTTAACTGATGAGCCATCTTTCCAACCCAGAACCTGGAACTTTTAACTTTCAGAACTATAGTCTCTGAAACAGGTCGCCTCGATTGTCACAAGGTAAATGCCGGTTTCCTTGGTGGGCACTACGGCAGTTGGGCAGTTCACACCCCTCTTCATTTAAAGCGCTTCTCCAATGATGTGGCTCCCAACCTGCATGTGCTCCAGGCATGTTCCCGCACTTGCCTCTCACAGGGAAGGTCCATGTTGGAGGGCAAGAACACTTCTACATGGAAACACAGAGAGTGCTTGTTATTCCAAAGACAGAAGACAAAGAGCTGGACATATATGTGTCCACACAGGATCCAGCCCACGTGCAGGTAAGGTCCAGCAAGATGCCACAATCAACTTCCTAACTCCCTCATGGTGGTCAGTCCCCACAGCACAGTGGCAGGCAGCCACTTCACTCGCAGAAACTTAGACTCTAGATGTTGGCTATCTGTGACTTAGAATCTTCGCTATCTGTAACTTAGAATCTTGGCTATCTGTAACTTAGACTCTAGATGTTGGCTCTCTGTAACTTAGAATCTTGGCTATCTGTAACTTAGAATCTTGGCTATCTGTAACTTAGAATCTTCGCTATCTGTAACTTAGAATCTTCGCTATCTGTAACTTAGAATCTTCGCTATCTGTAACTTAGAATCTTCGCTATCTGTAACTTAGAATCTTCGCTATCATCTGTAACGCGGCTAAGACTCCAGATGCTTTAGCTTTGTTCCTGTTCTTATCAACAATAAAAGAACAACCCCGATCACTTTTTCTTTTTTATATATTTTTCTTACTTTCCATGAATCTCATGCATGCAAACAGCCTGTTTTGATCATATGCATCCCCTATTCCTCTCCAGCTTACTCCGGGCGTCCATCACATCCTCCTCCTAAGCTCATGTCTCTTAATTTTTGATAACCATTGAGTCCAGTTATGCTTGTGAGGACGGGGCAGCCACTGGAGCATGGCCAACTAGTTGCCCCATCCCTAAAGGAAAATGACTCTCCTCTTCCAACAATATCATCTAGATCGCCTTCCCAATCTTTGCTGGGATTTTGGCTGATTGATTGGGATTTTGAGAAAGTCTCATGTATTCCAGTATATTCTTGAACTCACTAAGTAGCCACGGTTGACCTTGAACTTCTGAACACCCTGCCTCTACATCCTGAGTGTTAGAATCACAGTCATTCACTATTATACAAGATTTATGCAGTACTGAGGATGAAACCCAGGTCTTCATGCTTAGTATGCAAGCTATATCCCAAGTCCAAGTGAGATCACTTTTTTTTTTCTTGAGAAAGGGAAAGTACTCCTTTTCTTTTATTATTGAAAAGGGAAGTAAAAGGAAGTAAAAACATTTTATGATAAAATTGAAGATTTACTTGGAAAATATTTCTGATAAAATAGAAGAAATATATTAAAAAAACCGTTAAAATTGACAATTTTCATGGAAAATTAAAGAGTAAAGTGGTAGACATAAAAAACGTTGCTAAATTAGTTGAAAAATGAAATAGAAGCATTTTATGATAAAATTGAAGATTTACATGGAAAATATTTCTGATAAAATTGTAGAAAAATGTAGAAAAACATGTTAAAATTGAAGATTATCATGGAAAATTTTATCTAGATATAATAATGGTAAGCATAAAAGTATTCCTAAGTTGATTGAAAGTGGAATTATAAAAATTTTCTGATAAACTTGAAGATTTGCGTGGAAAATATTTCTGATAAAATTTAAGAAATATATAGAAAAACATGTTAAAATTGAAGATTATCATGGAAATTATACAGATAAAATGATAGGCACAGAAATAATTCTAACTTGAATGTGGAATTATAAACATTTTCAGGTAAAATTGAAGATTTACATGGAAAGTATTTCTGATAAAATTCAAGAAATATATAGACAAACACATTAAAATTGACTATTTCATGGAAAATTATACAGATAAAATGGTAGATATAATAAACTTTTCTAAATTAATTGAAGATGGAATTAAAAACATTTTGTGATAAAATCAGAGATTTACAGTGAGATCACTTTAAATTAAAACATTCATTGCTGGAGTGGTGGTGTCACATACCTTTAATCCCAGCACGAGGTGGGGGTGGGGGCAGAAGCAGGCGGATCTCCGTGAGTGCAGTCAGCCTGATCTACAGAGATCGTTCCAGGACAGCAGAGGATGCACAGAGAATCCCTGTCTCAAAAAACAAAAACCAAACAAGGCAACAAAACTACAGCAGCAGCAACAACAAAAACCTTGCTTATTTGCAGCAGACTTAGTTTAACTGTGATTGGATGGCATCACTAATCTATCTCTATAGTCTATTTTATTCTCTAAAATAATCATTATAGGTGATTTTTAGAGTCAAGACATCACTTTAGACCACATTTATACTTCCCCAGACAGAAAATGCTCTAGGCTTAGGTCATAAATTCATCACCCTTGTTAGTAGGATGTCTTGCGTCTACTGCTTTTTGCTGGTTTTGGTCTTAATAGGCTCAGGCGTTTGACCAGGAGTGCAGCTTCCAATAAGAAGCCAGGACTTAGCCGGGCGGTGGTGGCGCACGCCTTTAATCCCAGCACTTGGGAGGCAGAGGAGGATTTCTGAGTTCGAGGCCAGCCTGGTCTACAAAGTGAGTTCCAGGACAGCCAGGGCTACACAGAGAAACCCTGTCTCGAAAAACCAAAAAAAAAAAAAAAAAAAAAAAAAAAAAAAGCCAGGACTTTGATAGTTTGGGAAAGATTAACAAAGCTGAAAAATGGCCCAGAGACTGGAAGCAGTGGTGGGACACACCTTTACTCTCAGCATTCGGGAGACAGAGACCGGTGGATCTCTCTGAGTCCAACTTGGTCTACATAGTGAGTTTCAGGACAGCCAGGGCTACATAGTGAGACCCTGTCTCAAAAGCCAACAAAACAAACAAAACTGAGCCAGAGCCCCCCAGCCCAAACTGAGATTTTCTCCACTGTCTTACAGTGGTAGACTCGAGTGGACTCTGCTCTAGAGTTATATTTCCGGAAACAAAACACCTCGCCGCCTTCTCTTTTGAACCTCATTGTCTCTTACAGAAAACTGTGTCCTCTGCCTTAAACATCCCTATCAGCAGGATCACCTGCCACGTGAAACGGGTGGGCGGAGGCTTTGGAGGAAAGGTGGGGAGACCAGCTGTGTTCGGAGCTATCGCCGCAGTGGGGGCTGTCAAGTAAGTCTACCTTCAGGGTCAGAACTGTGCAAGAGGCTGAGCCCAGAGGACAGCAGTGGCCTGACAAATCAACCCTGTCTGTAGCCAGAGCCTCCTCTCGGTCCCTAGGTGATTCAGGCCCCTGTGTGTTTCTTTATAAAACATAGATAATTCATACCTGCCTGTAAAAGTGAGCTGAACACGTGACTTTGATGAAGGTCTGGGGGCTTTAAATAGGAAAGGTGGGACAGTTGACTGTTTCCAGAACAGAGAAGCCTGTTCCTGAACTTCAGGGAAGATGAGTCATTTAGATGTGGAGCAAAGCACCCTTTCCAAGTTCATCATTGCACCATACCGCTGCTTCAGCCAGAGCAGGGTGGAGGGAGGAGAGGACTTCACCCTCCCGCCTCCAAGCGCTGTCTTGGCGGACTGGAGTCTTTGGGTTGATCTCAAGAGAGGGCGTATGTCTTTGCGCTCCATGGATATTCAGCACTCAAGTTCAGCCGGCACTGGCATGGCTGGTTCTTATTCATTGTCTTCGATTGGGTTTGTTGTCAGTGTTGGAGAACAAGGTGGGGAAAGAGACAGGAGGAGAAGGAGCAGGAGGGGGAAGGAGGGAAGGAGAAGGAGCAGCAGGGGAACAGAGGAGGAGAAGGCACAGGAGGGGGAAGGAGGGGAGGAGAAGGCACAGGACAGGGAACAGAGGAGGAGAAGGAGCAGGAGGGGAGCAGAGGAGGAGAAGGAGCAGGAGGGGGAGCAGAGGAGGAGAAGGAGCAGGAGGGGAACAGAGGAGGAGAAGGAGCAGGAGGGGGAAGGAGGGGAGGAGAAGGAGCCGCAGGGGAACAGAGGAGGAGAAGGCACAGGAGGGGGAAGGAGGGGAGGAGAAGGCACAGGACAGGGAACAGAGGAGGAGAAGGAGCAGGAGGGGAGCAGAGGAGGAGAAGGAGCAGGAGGGGGAGCAGAGGAGGAGAAGGAGCAGGAGGGGAACAGAGCAGGAGAAGGAGCAGGAGGGGGAACAGAGGAGGAGAAGGAGCAGGAGGGGAACAGAGGAGGAGAAGGAGCAGGAGAGGAGCAGAGGAGGAGAAGGAGCAGGAGGGGAGCAGAGGAGGAGAAGGAGCAGGAGGGGAACAGAGGAGGAGAAGGAGCAGGAGGGGAGCAGAGGAGGAGAAGGAGCAGGAGGGGAACAGAGGAGGAGAAGGCACAGGAGGGGGAACAGAGGAGGAGAAGGAGCAGGAGGGGAACAGAGGAGGAGAAGGAGCAGGAGGGGAACAGAGGAGGAGAAGGAGCAGGAGGGGAACAGATGAGGAGAAGGAGCAGGAGGGGAACAGAGGAGGAGATGGAGCAGGAGGGCAACAGAGGAGGAGAAGGCACAGGAGGGGAACAGAGGAGGAGAAGGAGCAGGAGGGGAACAGAGGAGGAGAAGGAGCAGGAGGGGAACAGAGGAGGAGAAGGAGCAGGAGGGGAACAGAGGAGGAGAAGGAGCAGGAGGGGAACAGAGGAGGAGAAGGCACAGGAGGGGAACAGAGGAGGAGAAGGAGCAGGAGGGGAGCAGAGGAGGAGAAGGAGCAGGAGGGGAACAGAGGAGGAGAAGGCACAGGAGGGGAACAGAGGAGGAGAAGGAGCAGGAGGGGGAACAGAGGAGGAGAAGGAGCAGGAGGGGGAACAGAGGAGGAGAAGGAGCAGGAGGGGGAACAGAGGAGGAGAAGGAGCAGGAGGGGAACAGAGGAGGAGAAGGAGCAGGAGGGGAACAGAGGAGGAGAAGGAGCAGGAGGGGGAGCAGAGGAGGGGAAGGAGCGGGAGGGGGATCAGAGGAGGAGAAGGAGCAGGAGGGGAACAGAGGAGGAGAAGGAGCAGGAGGGGGAACAGAGGAGGAGAAGGAGCAGGAGGGGGAACAGAGGAGGAGAAGGAGCAGGAGGGGGAACAGAGGAGGAGAAGGAGCAGGAGGGGGAACAGAGGAGGAGAAGGCACAGGAGGGGAACAGAGGAGGAGAAGGAGCAGGAGGGGGAACAGAGGAGGAGAAGGCACAGGAGGGGAACAGAGGAGGAGAAGGAGCAGGAGGGGGAACAGAGGAGGAGAAGGAGCAGGAGGGGGAACAGAGGAGGAGAAGGCACAGGAGGGGAACAGAGGAGGAGAAGGAGCAGGAGGGGGAACAGAGGAGGAGAAGGCACAGGAGGGGAACAGAGGAGGAGAAGGAGCAGGAGGGGGAACAGAGGAGGAGAAGGCACAGGAGGGGAACAGAGGAGGAGAAGGCACAGGAGGGGGAACAGAGGAGGAGAAGGAGCAGGAGGGGGAACAGAGGAGAAGGAGCAGGAGGGGGAACAGAGGAGGAGAAGGCACAGGAGGGGGAACAGAGGAGGAGAAGGAGCAGGAGGGGGAACAGAGGAGGAGAAGGAGCAGGAGGGGAACAGAGGAGGAGAAGGAGCAGGAGGGGAGCAGAGGAGGAGAAGGAGCAGGAGGGGAACAGAGGAGGAGAAGGAGCAGGAGAGGGAACAGAGGAGGAGGAGCAGGAGGGGAGCAGAGGAGGAGAAGGAGCAGGAGGGGAGCAGAGGAGGAGAAGGAGCAGGAGGGGAACAGAGGAGGAGAAGGAGCAGGAGGGGAGCAGAGGAGGAGAAGGAGCAGGAGGGGAACAGAGGAGGAGAAGGAGCAGGAGGGGAGCAGAGGAGGAGAAGGAGCAGGAGGGGAGCAGAGGAGGAGAAGGAGCAGGAGGGGAACAGAGGAGGAGAAGGAGCAGGAGGGGAGCAGAGGAGGGGAAGGAGCGGGAGGGGGAGCAGAGGAGGGGAAGGAGCGGGAGGGGGAACAGAGGAGGAGAAGGAGCAGGAGGGGAACAGAGGAGGAGAAGGAGCAGGAGGGGGACCAGAGGAGGAGAAGGAGCAGGAGGGGAACAGAGGAGGAGAAGGCACAGGAGGGGAACAGAGGAGGAGAAGGAGCAGGAGGGGGAACAGAGGAGGAGAAGGCACAGGAGGGGAACAGAGGAGGAGAAGGAGCAGGAGGGGGACAAGAGTAGGAGAAGGCCCAGGAGGGGAACAGAGGAGGAGAAGGCACAGGAGGGGGAAGAGAGGAGGAGAAGGAGCAGGAGGGGGAACAGAGGAGGAGAAGGAGCAGGAGGGGAACAGAGGAGGAGAAGGAGCAGGAGGGGAACAGAGGAGGAGAAGGAGCAGGAGGGGAGCAGAGGAGGAGAAGGAGCAGGAGGGGGAACAGAGGAGGAGAAGGAGCAGGAGGGGAACAGAGCAGGAGAAGGAGCAGGAGGGGGAACAGAGGAGGAGAAGGAGCAGGAGGGGAACAGAGGAGGAGAAGGAGCAGGAGAGGAGCAGAGGAGGAGAAGGAGCAGGAGGGGAGCAGAGGAGGAGAAGGAGCAGGAGGGGAACAGAGGAGGAGAAGGAGCAGGAGGGGGAGCAGAGGAGGAGAAGGAGCAGGAGGGGAACAGAGGAGGAGAAGGCACAGGAGGGGGAACAGAGGAGGAGAAGGAGCAGGAGGGGAACAGAGGAGGAGAAGGAGCAGGAGGGGAACAGAGGAGGAGAAGGAGCAGGAGGGGAACAGATGAGGAGAAGGAGCAGGAGGGGAGCAGAGGAGGAGATGGAGCAGGAGGGCAACAGAGGAGGAGAAGGCACAGGAGGGGAACAGAGGAGGAGAAGGAGCAGGAGGGGAACAGAGGAGGAGAAGGAGCAGGAGGGGAACAGAGGAGGAGAAGGAGCAGGAGGGGAACAGAGGAGGAGAAGGAGCAGGAGGGGAACAGAGGAGGAGAAGGCACAGGAGGGGAACAGAGGAGGAGAAGGAGCAGGAGGGGAGCAGAGGAGGAGAAGGAGCAGGAGGGGAACAGAGGAGGAGAAGGCACAGGAGGGGAACAGAGGAGGAGAAGGAGCAGGAGGGGGAACAGAGGAGGAGAAGGAGCAGGAGGGGGAACAGAGGAGGAGAAGGCACAGGAGGGGGAACAGAGGAGGAGAAGGAGCAGGAGGGGAACAGAGGAGGAGAAGGAGCAGGAGGGGAGCAGAGGAGGTGAAGGAGCAGGAGGGGGAGCAGAGGAGGGGAAGGAGCGGGAGGGGGAGCAGAGGAGGAGAAGGAGCAGGAGGGGAACAGAGGAGGAGAAGGAGCAGGAGGGGGAACAGAGGAGGAGAAGGAGCAGGAGGGGGAACAGAGGAGGAGAAGGAGCAGGAGGGGGAACAGAGGAGGAGAAGGAGCAGGAGGGGGAACAGAGGAGGAGAAGGCACAGGAGGGGAACAGAGGAGGAGAAGGAGCAGGAGGGGGAACAGAGGAGGAGAAGGCACAGGAGGGGAACAGAGGAGGAGAAGGAGCAGGAGGGGGAACAGAGGAGGAGAAGGAGCAGGAGGGGGAACAGAGGAGGAGAAGGCACAGGAGGGGAACAGAGGAGGAGAAGGAGCAGGAGGGGGAACAGAGGAGGAGAAGGCACAGGAGGGGAACAGAGGAGGAGAAGGAGCAGGAGGGGGAACAGAGGAGGAGAAGGCACAGGAGGGGAACAGAGGAGGAGAAGGCACAGGAGGGGGAACAGAGGAGGAGAAGGAGCAGGAGGGGGAACAGAGGAGAAGGAGCAGGAGGGGGAACAGAGGAGGAGAAGGCACAGGAGGGGGAACAGAGGAGGAGAAGGAGCAGGAGGGGGAACAGAGGAGGAGAAGGAGCAGGAGGGGAACAGAGGAGGAGAAGGAGCAGGAGGGGAGCAGAGGAGGAGAAGGAGCAGGAGGGGAACAGAGGAGGAGAAGGAGCAGGAGAGGGAACAGAGGAGGAGGAGCAGGAGGGGAGCAGAGGAGGAGAAGGAGCAGGAGGGGAGCAGAGGAGGAGAAGGAGCAGGAGGGGAACAGAGGAGGAGAAGGAGCAGGAGGGGAGCAGAGGAGGAGAAGGAGCAGGAGGGGAACAGAGGAGGAGAAGGAGCAGGAGGGGAGCAGAGGAGGAGAAGGAGCAGGAGGGGAGCAGAGGAGGAGAAGGAGCAGGAGGGGAACAGAGGAGGAGAAGGAGCAGGAGGGGAGCAGAGGAGGGGAAGGAGCGGGGAGGGGGAGCAGAGGAGGGGAAGGAGCGGGAGGGGGAACAGAGGAGGAGAAGGAGCGGGAGAGGAACAGAGGAGGAGAAGGAGCAGGAGGGGCAACAGAGGAGGAGAAGGAGCAGGAGGGGGAACAGAGGAGGAGAAGGCACAGGAGGGGAACAGAGGAGGAGAAGGAGCAGGAGGGGGAACAGAGGAGGAGAAGGCACAGGAGGGGAACAGAGGAGGAGAAGGAGCAGGAGGGGGAACAGAGGAGGAGAAGGCACAGGAGGGGAACAGAGGAGGAGAAGGCACAGGAGGGGGAAGAGAGGAGGAGAAGGAGCAGGAGGGGGAACAGAGGAGGAGAAGGAGCAGGAGGGGAACAGAGGAGGAGAAGGAGCAGGAGGGGAACAGAGGAGGAGAAGGAGCAGGAGGGGAGCAGAGGAGGAGAAGGAGCAGGAGGGGAACAGAGGAGGAGAAGGAGCAGGAGGGGAACAGAGTAGGAGAAGGAGCAGGAGGGGGAACAGAGGAGGAGAAGGAGCAGGAGGGGAACAGAGGAGGAGAAGGAGCAGGAGGGGTAAAAGAGGAGGAGAAGGAGCAGGAGGGGAACAGAGGAGGAGAAGGCACAGGAGGGGAACAGAGGAGGAGAAGGCACAGGAGGGGAACAGAGGAGGAGAAGGAGCAGGAGGGGGAACAGAGGAGGAGAAGGCACAGGAGGGGGAACAGAGGAGGAGAAGGAGCAGGAGGGGGAACAGAGGAGGAGAAGGAGCAGGAGGGGAACAGAGGAGGAGAAGGAGCAGGAGGGGAACAGAGGAGGAGAAGGAGCAGGAGGGGAGCAGAGGAGGAGAAGGAGCAGGAGGGGAACAGAGGAGGAGAATGAGCAGGAGGGGAAAAAAAGAAGATAATGAACCAGGAGGGCAAAAGAGGAGGAGAAGGAGCAGGAGGGCAACAGAGGAGGAGAAGGAGCAGGAGGGGAACAGAGGAGGAGAAGGAGCAGGAGGGGAGCAGAGGAGGAGAAGGAGCAGGAGGGGAACAGAGGAGGAGAAGGAGCAGGAGGGGAGCAGAGGAGGAGAAGGAGCAGGAGGGGAGCAGAGGAGGAGAAGGAGCAGGAGGGGAGCAGAGGAGGAGAAGGAGCAGGAGGGGAACAGAGGAGGAGAAGGAGCAGGAGGGGGAACAGAGGAGGAGAAGTAGCAGGAGGGGAACAGAGGAGGAGAAGGCACAGGAGGGGGAACAGAGGAGGAGAAGGAGCAGGAGGGGAACAGAGGAGGAGAAGGAGCAGGAGGGGAGCAGAGGAGGAGAAGAAGCAGGAGGGGAACAGAGGAGGAGATGGAGCAGGAGGGGAACAGGGGAGGAGAAGAAGCAGGAGGGGGAACAGAGGAGGAGAAGGAGCAGGAGGGGAACAGAGGAGGAGAAGGAGCAGGAGGGGGAACAGAGGAGGAGAAGGAGCAGGAGGGGAACAGAGGAGGAGAAGGCACAGGAGGGGAACAGAGGAGGAGAAGGCACAGGAGGGGGAACAGAGGAGGAGAAGGCACAGGAGGGGGAACAGAGGAGGAGAAGGCACAGGAGGGGGAACAGAGGAGGAGAAGGAGCAGGAGGGGGAACAGAGGAGGAGAAGGAGCAGGAGGGGAACAGAGGAGGAGAAGGAGCAGGAGGGGAACAGAGGAGGAGAAGGAGCAGGAGGGGAGCAGAGGAGGAGAAGGAGCAGGAGGGGAACAGAGGAGGAGAAGAGGCAGGAGGGGGAACAGAGGAGGAGAAGGAGCAGGAGGGCAACAGAGGAGGAGAAGGAGCAGGAGGGGAACAGAGGAGGAGAAGGAGCAGGAGGGGAACAGAGGAGGAGAAGGAGCAGGAGGGGAACAGAGGAGGAGAAGGAGCAGGAGGGGAGCAGAGGAGGAGAAGGAGCAGGAGGGGAACCGAGGAGGAGAAGGAGCAGGAGGGGAGCAGAGGAGGAGAAGGAGCAGGAGGGGAGCAGAGGAGGAGAAGGAGCAGGAGGGGAACAGAGGAGGAGAAGGAGCAGGAGGGGGAACAGAGGAGGAGAAGTAGCAGGAGGGGAACAGAGGAGGAGAAGGCACAGGAGGGGGAACAGAGGAGGAGAAGGAGCAGGAGGGGAACAGAGGAGGAGAAGGAGCAGGAGGGGAGCAGAGGAGGAGAAGGAGCAGGAGGGGAACAGAGGAGGAGAAGGAGCAGGAGGGGAACAGGGGAGGAGAAGGAGCAGGAGGGGGAACAGAGGAGGAGAAGGAGCAGGAGGGGAACAGAGGAGGAGAAGGAGCAGGAGGGGGAACAGAGGAGGAGAAGGAGCAGGAGGGGAACAGAGGAGGAGAAGGCACAGGAGGGGAACAGAGGAGGAGAAGGCACAGGAGGGGGAACAGAGGAGGAGAAGAAGCAGGAGGGGGAACAGAGGAGGAGAAGGAGCAGGAGGGGGAACATAGGAGGAGACGTAGCAGGTGGGGAACAGAGGAGGAGAAGGCACAGGAGGGGAACAGAGGAGGAGAAGGCACAGGAGGGGGAACAGAGGAGGAGAAGGAGCAGGAGGGGGAACAGAGGAGGAGAAGGCACAGGAGGGGGAACAGAGGAGGAGAAGGAGCAGGAGGGGGAACAGAGGAGGAGAAGGAGCAGGAGGGGAACAGAGGAGGAGAAGGAGCAGGAGGGGAGCAGAGGAGGAGAAGGAGCAGGAGGGGAACAGAGGAGGAGAAGGAGCAGGAGGGGGAACAGAGGAGGAGAAGGAGCAGGAGGGGAGCAGAGGAGGAGAAGGAGCAGGAGGGGAACAGAGGAGGAGAAGGAGCAGGAGGGGAGCAGAGGAGGAGAAGGAGCAGGAGGGGAACAGAGGAGGAGAAGGAGCAGGAGGGGAGCAGAGGAGGAGAAGGAGCAGGAGGGGAACAGAGGAGGAGAAGGAGCAGGAGGGGAGCAGAGGAGGAGAAGGAGCAGGAGGGGAGCAGAGGAGGAGAAGGAGCAGGAGGGGAACAGAGGAGGAGAAGGAGCAGGAGGGGGAACAGAGGAGGAGAAGTAGCAGGAGGGGAACAGAGGAGGAGAAGGCACAGGAGGGGGAACAGAGGAGGAGAAGGAGCAGGAGGGGAGCAGAGGAGGAGAAGGAGCAGGAGGGGAACAGAGGAGGAGAAGGAGCAGGAGGGGAACAGAGGAGGAGAAGGAGCAGGAGGGGAACAGAGGAGGAGAAGGAGCAGGAGGGGAACAGAGGAGGAGAAGGAGCAGGAGGGGGAACAGAGGAGGAGAAGGAGCAGGAGGGGAGCAGAGGAGGAGAAGGAGCAGGAGGGGGAACAGAGGAGGAGAAGGAGCAGGAGGGGAACAGAGGAGGAGAAGGAGCAGGAGGGGGGAACAGAGGAGGAGAAGGAGCAGGAGGGGAACAGAGGAGGAGAAGGAGCAGGAGGGGGAACAGAGGAGCAGAAGGAGCAGGAGGGGAACAGAGGAGGAGAAGGAGCAGGAGGGGGAACAGAGGAGGAGAAGTAGCAGGAGGGGAACAGAGGAGGAGAAGGCACAGGAGGGGGAACAGAGGAGGAGAAGGAGCAGGAGGGGAGCAGAGGAGGAGAAGGAGCAGGAGGGGAACAGAGGAGGAGAAGGAGCAGGAGGGGAGCAGAGGAGGAGAAGGAGCAGGAGGGGAACAGAGGAGGAGAAGGAGCAGGAGGGGAGCAGAGGAGGAGAAGGAGCAGGAGGGGAACAGAGGAGGAGAAGGAGCAGGAGGGGAGCAGAGGAGGAGAAGGAGCAGGAGGGGGAACAGAGGAGGAGAAGGAGCAGGAGGGGAACAGAGGAGGAGAAGGCACAGGAGGGGGAACAGAGGAGGAGAAGGAGCAGGAGGGGAGAAGAGGAGGAGAAGGAGCAGGAGGGGAACAGAGGAGGAGAAGGAGCAGGAGGGGGAACAGAGGAGGAGAAGGCACAGGAGGGGAACAGAGGAGGAGAAGGCACAGGAGGGGAACAGAGGAGGAGAAGGCACAGGAGGGGACCAGAGGAGGAGAAGGCACAGGAGGGGAACAGAGGAGGAGAAGGAGCAGGAGGGGAACAGAGGAGGAGAAGGCACAGGAGGGGGAACAGAGGAGGAGAAGGAGCAGGAGGGGAACAGAGGAGGAGAAGGAGCAGGAGGGGAACAGAGGAGAAGGAGCAGGAGGGGAACAGAGGAGGAGAAGGAGCAGGAGGGGAACAGAGGAGGAGAAGGAGCAGGAGGGGAACAGAGGAGGACAAGGCACAGGAGGGGAAACAGAGGAGGAGAATGAGCAGGAGGGGAACAGAGGAGGAGAAGGAGCAGGAGGGGGAACAGAGGAGGAGAAGGAGCAGGAGGGGAGCAGAGGAGGAGAAGGAGCCGGAGGAGGAAGGAGAGGAGGAGAAAGAGCAGGAGGGGAGCAGAGGAGGAGAAGGAGCAGGAGGGGAGCAGAGGAGGAGAAGGAGCAGGAGGGGAACAGAGGAGGAGAAGGAGCAGGAGGGGAACAGAGGAGGAGAAGGAGCAGGAGGGGAACAGAGGAGAAGAAGGCACAGGAGGGGGAACAGAGGAGGAGAAGGAGCAGGAGGGGAGCAGAGGAGGAGAAGGAGCAGGAGGGGAACAGAGGAGGAGAAGGTGCAGGAGGGGAGCAGAGGAGGAGAAGGAGCAGGAGGGGAACAGAGGAGGAGAAGGAGCAGGAGGGGAGCAGAGGAGGAGAAGGAGCAGGAGGGGAACAGAGGAGGAGAAGGAGCAGGAGGGGAACAGAGGAGGAGAAGGAGCAGGAGGGGGAACAGAGGAGGAGAAGGAGCAGGAGGGGAACAGAGGAGGAGAAGGAGCAGGAGGGGGAACAGAGGAGGAGAAGGAGCAGGAGGGGAACAGAGGAGGAGAAGGCACAGGAGGGGAACAGAGGAGGAGAAGGCACAGGAGGGGGAACAGAGAAGGAGAAGGAGCAGGAGGGGGAACAGAGGAGGAGAAGGCACAGGAGGGGGAACAGAGGAGGAGAAGGAGCAGGAGGGGGAACAAAGGAGGAGAAGGAGCAGGAGGGGAACAGAGGAGGAGAAGGAGCAGGAGGGGAGCAGAGGAGGAGAAGGAGCAGGAGGGGAACAGAGGAGGAGACGGAGCAGGAGGGGAACAGAGGAGGAGAAGGAGCAGGAGGGGAGCAGTGGAGGAGAAGGAGCAGGAGGGGAACAGAGGAGGAGAAGGAGCAGGAGGGGAACAGAGGAGGAGAAGGAGCAGGAGGGGAGCAGTGGAGGAGAAGGAGCAGGAGGGGAACAGAGGAGGAGAAGGAGCAGGAGGGGGAACAGAGGAGGAGAAGGAGCAGGAGGGGGAACAGAGGAGGAGAAGGAGCAGGAGGGGAACAGAGGAGGAGAAGGCACAGGAGGGGGAACAGAGGAGGAGAAGGAGCAGGAGGGGAGCAGAGGAGGAGAAGGAGCAGGAGGGGAACAGAGGAGGAGAAGGAGCAGGAGGGGAGCAGAGGAGGAGAAGGAGCAGGAGGGGAACAGAGGAGGAGAAGGAGCAGGAGGGGAGCAGAGGAGGAGAAGGAGCAGGAGGGGAACAGAGGAGGAGAAGGAGCAGGAGGGGAGCAGAGGAGGAGAAGGAGCAGGACGGGGAACAGAGGAGGAGAAGGAGCAGGAGGGGAACAGAGGAGGAGAAGGCACAGGAGGGGGAACAGAGGAGGAGAAGGAGCAGGAGGGGAGCAGAGGAGGAGAAGGAGCAGGAAGGGAACAGAGGAGAAGGAGCAGGAGGGGGAACAGAGGAGGAGAAGGCACAGGAGGGGAACAGAGGAGGAGAAGGCACAGGAGGGGAACAGAGGAGGAGAAGGCACAGGAGGGGAACAGAGGAGGAGAAGGCACAGGAGGGGAACAGAGGAGGAGAAGGAGCAGGAGGGGAACAGAGGAGGAGAAGGAGCAGGAGGGGAGCAGAGGAGGAGAAGGAGCAGGAGGGGGAACAGAGGAGGAGATGGCACAGGAGGGGAACAGAGGAGGAGAAGGCACAGGAGGGGGAACAGAGGAGGAGAAGGAGCAGGAGGGGACCAGAGGAGGAGAAGGAGCAGGAGGGGGAACAGAGGAGGAGAAGGCACAGGAGGGGAACAGAGGAGGAGAAGGAGCAGGAGGGGAACAGAGGAGGACAAGGCACAGGAGGGGAAACAGAGGAGGAGAAGGAGCAGGAGGCGAACAGAGGATGAGAAGGAGCAGGAGGGGGAACAGAGGAGGAGAAGGAGCAGGAGGGGAGCAGAGGAGGAGAAGGAGCAGGAGGGGAACAGAGGAGGAGAAGGAGCAGGAGGGGGAACAGAGGAGGAGAAGGAGCAGGAGGGGAACAGAGGAGGAGAAGGCACAGGAGGGGGAACAGAGGAGGAGAAGGAGCAGGAGGGGAACAGAGGAGGAGAAGGCACAGGAGGGGGAACAGAGGAGGAGAAGGAGCAGGAGGGGAACAGAGGAGGAGAAGGAGCAGGAGGGGAACAGAGGAGAAGGAGCAGGAGGGGAACAGAGGAGGAGAAGGCACAGGAGGGGAACAGAGGAGGACAAGGCACAGGAGGGGAAACAGAGGAGGAGAAGGAGCAGGAGGCGAACAGAGGAGGAGAAGGAGCAGGAGGGGGAACAGAGGAGGAGAAGGAGCAGGAGGGGAGCAGAGGAGGAGAAGGAGCAGGAGGGGAACAGAGGAGGAGAAGGAGCAGGAGGGGGAACAGAGGAGGAGAAGGAGCAGGAGGGGAACAGAGGAGGAGAAGGAGCAGGAGGGGAGCAGAGGAGGAGAAGGAGCAGGAGGGGAACAGAGGAGGAGAAGGAGCAGGAGGGGGAACAGAGGAGGAGAAGGAGCAGGAGGGGAACAGAGGAGGAGAAGGCACAGGAGGGGGAACAGAGGAGGAGAAGGAGCAGGAGGGGAACAGAGGAGGAGAAGGCACAGGAGGGGGAACAGAGGAGGAGAAGGAGCAGGAGGGGAACAGAGGAGGAGAAGGAGCAGGAGAGGAACAGAGGAGAAGGAGCAGGAGGGGAACAGAGGAGGAGAAGGAGCAGGAGGGGAACAGAGGAGGACAAGGCACAGGAGGGGAAACAGAGGAGGAGAAGGAGCAGGAGGCGAACAGAGGAGGAGAAGGAGCAGGAGGGGGAACAGAGGAGGAGAAGGAGCAGGAGGGGAGCAGAGGAGGAGAAGGAGCAGGAGGGGAACAGAGGAGGAGAAGGAGCAGGAGGGGGAACAGAGGAGGAGAAGGAGCAGGAGGGGAACAGAGGAGGAGAAGGAGCAGGAGGGGGAACAGAGGAGGAGAAGGAGCAGGAGGGGAACAGAGGAGGAGAAGGCACAGGAGGGGGAACAGAGGAGGAGAAGGAGCAGGAGGGGGAACAGAGGAGGAGAAGGAGCAGGAGGGGAACAGAGGAGGAGAAGGCACAGGAGGGGGAACAGAGGAGGAGAAGGAGCAGGAGGGGAACAGAGGAGGAGAAGGCACAGGAGGGGGAACAGAGGAGGAGAAGGAGCAGGAGGGGAACAGAGGAGGAGAAGGAGCAGGAGAGGAACAGAGGAGAAGGAGCAGGAGGGGAACAGAGGAGGAGAAGGAGCAGGAGGGGAACAGAGGAGGACAAGGCACAGGAGGGGAAACAGAGGAGGAGAAGGAGCAGGAGGCGAACAGAGGAGGAGAAGGAGCAGGAGGGGGAACAGAGGAGGAGAAGGAGCAGGAGGGGAGCAGAGGAGGAGAAGGAGCAGGAGGGGAACAGTGGTTGAGTAGGTGCAGGCGGGGGAACAGAGGAGGAGAAGGAGCAGGAGGGGAACAGAGGAGGAGAAGGAGCAGGAGGGGGAACAGAGGAGGAGAAGGAGCAGGAGGGGAACAGAGGAGGAGAAGGCACAGGAGGGGAACAGAGGAGAAGGCACAGGAGGGGGAACAGAGGAGGAGAAGGAGCAGGAGGGGGAACAGAGGAGGAGAAGGCACAGGAGGGGGAACAGAGGAGGAGGAGCAGGAGGGGGAACAAAGGAGGAGAAGGAGCAGGAGGGGAACAGAGGAGGAGAAGGAGCAGGAGGGGAGCAGAGGAGGAGAAGGAGCAGGAGGGGAACAGAGGAGGAGACGGAGCAGGAGGGGAACAGAGGAGGAGAAGGAGCAGGAGGGGAGCAGTGGAGGAGAAGGAGCAGGAGGGGAACAGAGGAGGAGAAGGAGCAGGAGGGGAACAGAGGAGGAGAAGGAGCAGGAGGGGGAACAGAGGAGGAGAAGGAGCAGGAGGGGAACAGAGGAGGAGAAGGCACAGGAGGGGGAACAGAGGAGGAGAAGGAGCAGGAGGGGAGCAGAGGAGGAGAAGGCGCAGGAGGGGAACAGAGGAGGAGAAGGAGCAGTAGGGGAGCAGAGGAGGAGAAGGAGCAGGAGGGGGAACGTAGTAGTGGATGAACCAGAGGGGGAACAGAGGAGGAGAAGGCACAGGAGGGGGAACAGAGGAGGAGAAGGAGCAGGAGGGGAGCAGAGGAGGAGAAGGAGCAGGAAGGGAACAGAGGAGGAGAAGGAGCAGGAGGGGGAACAGAGGAGGAGAAGGCACAGGAGGGGAACAGAGGAGGAGAAGGCACAGGAGGGGAACAGAGGAGGAGAAGGCACAGGAGGGGAACAGAGGAGGAGAAGGCACAGGAGGGGAACAGAGGAGGAGAAGGAGCAGGAGGGGAACAGAGGAGGAGAAGGAGCAGGAGGGGAGCAGAGGAGGAGAAGGAGCAGGAGGGGGAACAGAGGAGGAGATGGCACAGGAGGGGAACAGAGGAGGAGAAGGCACAGGAGGGGGAACAGAGGAGGAGAAGGAGCAGGAGGGGAGCAGAGGAGGAGAAGGAGCAGGAGGGGGAACAGAGGAGGAGAAGGCACAGGAGGGGAACAGAGGAGGAGAAGGAGCAGGAGGGGAACAGAGGAGGAGAAGGCACAGGAGGGGAACAGAGGAGGAGAAGGAGCAGGAGGGGAACAGAGGAGGAGAAGGCACAGGAGGGGGAACAGAGGAGGAGAAGGAGCAGGAGGGGAACAGAGGAGGAGAAGGAGCAGGAGGGGAACAGAGGAGAAGGCGCAGGAGGGGAACAGAGGAGGAGAAGGAGCAGGAGGGGAACAGAGGAGGACAAGGCACAGGAGGGGAAACAGAGGAGGAGAAGGAGCAGGAGGCGAACAGAGGAGGAGAAGGAGCAGGAGGGGGAACAGAGGAGGAGAAGGAGCAGGAGGGGAGCAGAGGAGGAGAAGGAGCAGGAGGGGAACAGAGGATGAGAAGGAGCAGGAGGGGGAACAGAGGAGGAGAAGGAGCAGGAGGGGAACAGAGGAGGAGAAGGAGCAGGAGGGGGAACAGAGGAGGAGAAGGAGCAGGAGGGGAACAGAGGAGGAGAAGGCACAGGAGGGGAACAGAGGAGAAGGCACAGGAGGGGGAACAGAGGAGGAGAAGGAGCAGGAGGGGAACAGAGGAGGAGAAGGCACAGGAGGGGGAACAGAGGAGGAGGAGCAGGAGGGGGAACAAAGGAGGAGAAGGAGCAGGAGGGGAACAGAGGAGGAGAAGGAGCAGGAGGGGAGCAGAGGAGGAGAAGGAGCAGGAGGGGAACAGAGGAGGAGACGGAGCAGGAGGGGAACAGAGGAGGAGAAGGAGCAGGAGGGGAGCAGTGGAGGAGAAGGAGCAGGAGGGGGAACAGAGGAGGAGAAGGAGCAGGAGGGGAACAGAGGAGGAGAAGGAGCAGGAGGGGGAACAGAGGAGGAGAAGGCACAGGAGGGGAACAGAGGAGGAGAAGGCACAGGAGGGGGAACAGAGGAGGAGAAGGAGCAGGAGGGGAGCAGAGGAGGAGAAGGAGCAGGAGGGGAACAGAGGAGGAGAAGGAGCAGGAGGGGAGCAGAGGAGGAGAAGGAGCAGGAGGGGGAACAGAGGAGGAGAAGGAGCAGGAGGGGAACAGAGGAAGAGAAGGCACAGGAGGGGGAACAGAGGAGGAGAAGGAGCAGGAGGGGAGCAGAGGAGGAGAAGGAGCAGGAGGGGAACAGAGGAGGAGAAGGAGCAGGAGGGGGAACAGAGGAGGAGAAGGCACAGGAGGGGAACAGAGGAGGAGAAGGCACAGGAGGGGAACAGAGGAGGAGAAGGCACAGGAGGGGAACAGAGGAGGAGAAGGCACAGGAGGGGAACAGAGGAGGAGAAGGAGCAGGAGGGGAACAGAGGAGGAGAAGGAGCAGGAGGGGAGCAGAGGAGGAGAAGGAGCAGGAGGGGGAACAGAGGAGGAGATGGCACAGGAGGGGAACAGAGGAGGAGAAGGCACAGGAGGGGGAACAGAGGAGGAGAAGGAGCAGGAGGGGAGCAGAGGAGGAGAAGGAGCAGGAGGGGGAACAGAGGAGGAGAAGGCACAGGAGGGGAACAGAGGAGGAGAAGGAGCAGGAGGGGAACAGAGGAGGAGAAGGCACAGGAGGGGAACAGAGGAGGAGAAGGAGCAGGAGGGGAACAGAGGAGGAGAAGGCACAGGAGGGGGAACAGAGGAGGAGAAGGAGCAGGAGGGGAACAGAGGAGGAGAAGGAGCAGGAGGGGAACAGAGGAGAAGGAGCAGGAGGGGAACAGAGGAGGAGAAGGAGCAGGAGGGGAACAGAGGAGGACAAGGCACAGGAGGGGAAACAGAGGAGGAGAAGGAGCAGGAGGCGAACAGAGGAGGAGAAGGAGCAGGAGGGGGAACAGAGGAGGAGAAGGAGCAGGAGGGGAGCAGAGGAGGAGAAGGAGCAGGAGGGGGAAGGAGAGGAGGAGAAAGAGCAGGAGGGGAGCAGAGGAGGAGAAGGAGCAGGAGGGGGGAACAGTGGAGGAGAAGGAGCAGGAGGGGAGCAGAGGAGGAGAAGGAGCAGGAGGGGGAAGGAGAGGAGGAGAAGGCACAGGAGGGGAACAGAGGAGGAGAAGGAGCAGGAGGGGAACAGAGGAGGAGAAGGAGCAGGAGGGGGAACAGAGGAGGAGAAGGAGCAGGAGGGGAGCAGAGGAGGAGAAGGAGCAGGAGGGGAACAGAGGAGAAGGAGCAGGAGGGGGAAGGAGGGGAGGAGAAGGAGCAGGACGGGGAAGGAGGGGAGGAGAAGGAGCAGGACGGGGAAGGAGGGGAGGAGATACTGTTTAATTTTTTGTCCGAGTTTCAGTCTGCAAAGTTCCAGCGTCCTGCTTCCTTCCACAGCTTCTGTATAGCTCAGAGAAAAGTCCCGTACACCGCAACATGCATCTTCATTCCCAGCTCAGGAAGGAGAGAAGCATGGCTGGGATCTCATCTCCACTTTTCTCCTCTATCAGTCACTGAGACCTTGTACCTTCTGCTTCTCAAGCGTGGCCACACACAGTTGTCAAGTGAAGCGCTTACATCTCGATGTCTAGGCTAGCCACTATGAGCCCTGACATCAGTATATTCCAGAACTTGCCTGTGATGTGCATCCAAGTGTGGAGCCGGTGCCTCAGGATGCATCCTGCCTGAGCGCACAACGGTCACACTCCTGAGAGCAGTGTTCTAGATCTCCCGCGGTCATAGAATTCCTGCCTCAAAAACACATCATTTTTTAAAATTTAAAAAGAAAAAAAGAAAAGAAATTCCACCTCCCCATCCAAATCCCAGACCTTCTGAACAAGAATTATCGAGGGATGAGTCTTGAAACTACATTTAACTGGCATTTTCCGACTGATAACTTTATAACTAGTAGTACACATATGCAATATGGTGGATCTGGGTGAAAGTCAAATTTGAAGCAATAGGGACAGAACTTATCAGGCAGATAACAATCCTTTTGGGGCTGGAGAGTTGGCTCAGCAGTTAAGAGCACTAACTACTGCTCCTGCAGAGGTCCTGAGTTCAATTCCCAGCAACCACATGGTGGCTCACAACCATCTGTAATGGGATCCGACACCCTTTTCTGGTGTGTCTGAAGACAGCTATACATACACTCATACATAAAATAAATAAATCTTTAAAAAAACAAACATTAATTCTTTTAGACATACCTCTAAGCACCAAACTTGCAAAGCACAGAGAAATAGACAAGCAATAATCTATATCATGCCTGGAAGATTGTGTACAGATTAATACATGTGGGATGGATGGATGGATGGATGGATGGATGGATGGATGGATGGACGGACAGACAGACAGATGATTAACTGAGTGATAGAAATGGATGGGAGGCTGGAGGGTGGATGAATGAGTTTTACGTGTTATAAATGGATGTGGGTAAAGAATAAAATACGGACTTGAATAAATAGGTGGGTATGTGGATAGCTGAACAGACAAATGAGTGGATGGACAGATGGATGAGCTGAATGGAGATCTACATTTTGTTTTCTGCAGAACTGGCCATCCCATTCGTCTTGTTCTGGATCGTGAAGATGATATGTTAATAACTGGGGGAAGACACCCATTATTTGCAAAATACAAAGTAAGTGCTACAAGTGAAATCATTAAAATGACTCATTTTGTTTAAGTGGCTTTGTCCTTTTCTGTCATTTTGATTTTGTTGAAATCTAAAAACAATCTAAAAATATCAAATGAAAACGGTATGTATTTTGGATGCCCATGACATTTTATAATTAGCTATAATTTAGTGTGTAATTGTAAAATATGTAATGATGAAAATTAAATTTTAAATAGAAACTTAAGGGAATATTTGAGGGCATGGAGCTATGGCTCAGTGGATAAAGCCAGCCATGCAGACCTGAGGACTTGAGATAGTATCCCCAGGACCTACATAAAAGCTGAGAGGCTGAGGCTCCCTGCAGCAACCCCAGTGCCCAGGAGGAGAAGACAGGGTGTTCCTGAGGCAACTTGTCTAGAAAGACTAGCCAAATTGATACCGTCTGAGTCTGTCAAGAAACTACCCCAGTAAATAAATTGAAGTGCAATCAAGAAAGTTTTCTGACTTTATCCTTTGTCTCCACACACATGTGCACTCACACACATGTGCACTCACACACATGTGCACTCACACGCATGTAGACACACACATACTTGTATAAAAAAAAGCACTGTTAAAAGGAATAAGGATTTATATTTTTAGAGATTTCTCAAAGGGGGAAGGGGAGAAAAAGAAAGATGGCCAGACATCATGGCTATGAGAACAGCACTTTGTAGTAGGAATATTTAGAAACAATTTGACCATTTGCACTGCAAAATAATCTCTAACAGAAGTCCACTAACTGGTGGATTTAAGTTATTCAAGTCATACTCGCTCCATTTTCTTTCAACTGCAGTAGAACACTGTTTAAACATGTTTGCGGCATCTAGTAGAGGATACTATCTTTAAAATTTGTGATTGATTCCTTAGGACTGTTCTGTTGTGATATAAGGTTACAAAAACATCCTTTAGGAGCTGGAAAGACGGCTCAGCAGTTAAGAGCATTGACTGCTCTTCCGGAGGTCCTGAGTTCAAATCCCAGCAACCACATGGTGGTTCACAACCATCTGCAATGAGATCTGATGCCCTCTTCTGGTGTGTCTGAAGACAGCTACAGTGTACTTATATATAATAAGTAAATAAATCTTTAAAAAAAACACACATGCTTTATTAGGAATCGCTTGAGCATACACATCTGATTTCCTACCTGGTTTTACCACTGCCTTAGATTACTGCACCATTCTATTACCTATACCGCTATTTACAAAGCACCTTGGCCACCCAGTAAGACAAGTCCCGCTCATGAATTCTCCAACTTCTGTTCCTGAGGCTTTCCTGTAACAGGGATAACATGATTCATCTCCATGCACTCTGGGATCCCAAAGTCTTTCCAATGTGGAGAAAACCACAAACTAAATTAAAAGGAAAGCCAGGACAGAATGGTGGAGAATCTTCCAAGAGTCAGGAGAATGAGAGGGGCAATTTGCATTCTGGGAGTCGAGCACAAACTTGAGGATTCTATACTGGGTGTGGAGCCAGGTTAAAAAAGGCCTTCTTTAATCAGACACTGGAAGACAAGGCGAGTGCCACACAAGAGCAAACTGGAGACAAAGTCTGTCTTTGATCCACTTCAACAGGGAAGTAAGGGGAGACTCACACTTGGTAAGTACATTTTAAGCAAATCAGTAAAATGTCCATCCTTTGGTGACAGGTGGGCTTCATGAACAGTGGATGCATCAAAGCCCTCGACATTGAATGCTACATCAATGGAGGATGCACACTGGATGACTCGGAGCTGGTATGTGTGTCAGGAACGACTGTGCCCTTCAGAGATCACATACAAAGTGCCTAGTTGTGTCAACAAGTCTTCTTATTTGCCTGATATAACTGTCACCTCGGAGGCTTACTGCCTCTGTCTGCAAACCTGGGCCTAGTCCTGGAAACTTCTAGCCTCTGTACAATATTATCTGGGTTTAGAAAGTTTTCAGCCTCTGAGACTTACTGCTGAATAAGTTCACCCTTTCTAGTTCTTTCTGATCTCTGGCTGACTGGTCAACTCAGCTGTTCTGGTTCAAACTCATCTCCAAGCTGACTGATTCAAGCTGGCTTCTCCCTCAGCCTCTGAATTTTTGCTCAATTTGGCCTCAAACTAACTCTGGCAATCTGGTCTAATCTTCTAACTCCTTCTCATTCTCTGGCTTGTTCTGTCTTCCTGTGTCTAGCTTGTTCTCTCTTCAACCTGTCTCTGTAAAGCTCTCCCAGTAAAACTGCCCTCTCTCCTGTGCATTGCTCTCTTTTAAGTTGTCATTCTTTTCTCTCTGTTCTCATAAGAGTTGAGCATATCCTATTCTGTCAAATCTCCTCTGATTCATCACTTTGTCTGCCACTCAATTAGTCATCACTTTGAAATATGGCTGCTTCCTTCTACAAACTTTACCTTCATTATTTGGGACAAAAGGTGTGTTCTAAGGCTGTGACACACCACAACTAGAAGCAGGTTTTTCCAGTAAACACAACACAATCTTGGGGGATTCACAGTGTGATCAAATATCCTGCAACATAGATGAGTCTTTATGGAAAATTGGGCAGTGTGTCTAATATATATGGCTATCTCCTTTTCCTTTAGGTAACAGAATTTCTTGTACTAAAACTGGAAAATGCATACAAAATTCACAACCTCAGACTCCGAGGTCGTGCCTGCATGACAAACTTACCTTCCAATACAGCTTTTCGTGGGTTTGGCTTCCCACAAGGAGTCCTGGTAACAGAATCTTGCATCACAGCTGTGGCAGCCAAATGTGGGCTTCCACCAGAAAAGGTAAGGTCCATAACCAAGGCTGCTAAGGCCCCAGGAAACACTAGAAAAACTGCACGAATGAACCCTGGCTCAGAATTTGAGATAAGAGCTTCGTTTGTTTTTTGTTCGTTTGTTTGTTTCATGACTGTGATATGGACATGCCATCATTATTTAGACACTCCAGGACTAACACATATTCAGTTGTTAGTTACCCAGTTTAGGCTGTTAAATGTTGCTGGAACTAGATAGAAGGCACAGTGGATAAGAACACATACTGCTCTTCCGAAGGACCAGAATTCTGTTCCCAGCACCCACATTAGTGGCTCACTGTAACTCCAGCTCCAAAGGATCCATCCTGTGCCCTCTCCTGTTCTCTATGGGCACTGTATCACATGCACAAACTCACACACATATATACATAATTTAAAAATAAATTTTTATGCCAGGCAGTGGTGGCACACACCTTTAATCCCAGCACTTAAGGGGCAAAGGCAGGCAGTTTTCTGAGTTTGATGGCAGCCTGGTCAACAGAGTGAGTTCCAGGACAGCCAGGGCTACACGGAGAAACCCTGTCTCCAAAAAAAAAAAAAAAAAAAAACCACACACATATACATATACATACATATATACATAAAATCTTAAGGTGATCTTGAATACCCTGATACATATGTGCTAGGGGTACATCATATCTTTGTCCTTTTGTGTGGGTCTATCTATTTAACAAACTCACAGAAATGGAATTGCTGGTACACTTGAAAGCTTTTTAGAGATATTGTCCAAAATTAACCATTTGAAAATATTGTTCTATACAGTAAGTGCCCCAGAAGGCTTGTGGGGTATCAGGGAGTTGGAACAGAGTCAGGCTGACTCCAGCACCAGCTGTTGATGACATCTTCTGCTCCTTACCTGTTCAGTCACATCCGAGTGCATGCCCGTTCTGTCTCCTCAATCCAGACCCACTGCACCAGAAAGGATTCTCTGTGTGTTGTCTCTGGAGCATCTTTGTACCTAAATTCAATGGGACCTCCGGGTTTTAATTTGATTGGCAGAGTACTTCCTTTGCACCACAGAACACCTAATCCTATATACACAGCATATATCAGAATATGTTTCCTATAATACTTCACAAAAGATACCCATGGGTACAAAGGAGGACGACATCACATCAGGATGAGGATTGAGGGACTCAAAAACAAAATATCCTTCTGAGAAGATGGCACGAGGTTCAGCTTGAGGAATAGCAGGTGGAGAGACGATCTAAGTAAATGGAATAGGAGGAACAAAGACATTGGGCCTCTGTGCCCTGGATCCTTGGCCTGAAGAACAATATGACTTACTTCATAGAGTTTCTGAGGAACAAATAAATTTTTACAAAACTATTCATTTTCATGGGGCTGAGGATGTAGCTCAGTGATAGAGGGTTCGGCCCACATTCACAAAACCTTGGGCTCCAACCCCAGAGCTATACATACAAAAAGAAAAAGAAGAACATTTTATAACCTGCATAGTCTTTAAAAATCCAGTGTTGTTGCTGGCGACAGTACAGTATTCTTTTACTGCTATCAGAATAAGTCGGAGATAATGAAGCCACTCCCCCAGGCATTTCCAGCAGGCGCTCCTTTTCTGGATGTTGAAGTTACCAGGATATGAAGCAGATCCTGTTCACAAACACATTTGAAAAGATTTAACCATGTATTCAAAATGCAATCGGAAGACTTGAAGATCTGCTATTTGTCATTATCTGTTTTGTGATTTCTTGATAACAGAACAATCTTCACTCATGATGGGAGAGCCTGGCTTCAATACACTCTTTACTGACTCTGCTCCATCCCCTGAACACTGCAATTTGAAAAGAAAACCATGGCTCAGTAAGATGGCTCAGTGGGTAAAGGCCATTGCTGCCAAGCTTGACAACCTGAGTTTTATCCCTGAGAACCACATGGTAGAAGGAGAAAACTGACTCCCAAGGGAGTCTGATGTCCATACATATGCCCTGGCATACACACACACACACACACACACACACACACACACACACACACACACAAGCACACAGAATATAGGATAGATAGGTAGATAGATCATACTTAGAAAGATAGTTAATGGGTGGATGGATGGATGGATGATGGATGGATGGATGGATGGATGGATGGGTAGACAGGTAGATAGCCCAACCTCCCAGGCCATCATACTCCCTTTTAGACTAGTCGCTGTCCACTGTACTGCACTTCAGACAAAGAGACCCTTGTTGATGCACTAATGAGAAGATGAAGAATAGTCCCACCATTCCCATGGTGGCACATGCCATGCAAAAACAATGGGAAAAGTCTGTCCTCCCCCAACAAAGTTCGTGCTTCTGCAGAAGCAGCTCAGCTGGCAGCCTGGCTCACCATAAGTTCTGATGAAATTTCACACTTGTTTCAGATTAGGGAGAAAAACATGTACAAAACAGTTGATAAAACCATCTACAAACAAGCGTTCAGCCCTGAACCCCTGATAAGGTGTTGGAACGAGTGTCTGGACAAGTCTTCCTTTCACCTCAGAAGATCAAGAGTGGATGAGTTCAATAAGAAGAGTTACTGGAAGAAGCGAGGCATCGCTATTGTCCCCATGAAGTTTTCAGTTGGCTTTGCTGCGACAAGCTATCATCAGGTAAGGTTCACACATACACAGCGTGTGGTAAATGGCCCTTATATCCAACACAATCTTGGTCCAATCAACTGATCCTGGTGTTCGAGGATGCCACATTTCCCAGAGCACAGGCCCCTCCCTGGATAGACACAGGAGAAATGTCCAGAAGCATGAGTAGCTTCGTGTGGTAGCAGGAGAAAGGTCACTGTGGCAAGAAGCTTTGGTGACAAATGTGAGGGCATCAGCCATATGGCTGCCAAGATTGGAGGCTGGGAGAATTGGCCCGAGATCCTATGCTAATCTAAAGAAACAGGAGCCCACAGGCCCCTGTGTGTTTTCTAGTGAGGAAGGAGTGTCCCACATGCAGGAATGCTTGGGATGCCTGCCAAGTCTCAGGCAGAGAAGTCATTCTACTGCTTTCTGACCTGGCACTTGGAGCTACCTCCCTACGAATCTGTTGGCTCTGGTGGGGAAGAGAGTGGGCTCCAGAATTGCCCTGGAGAAATTGACAAGAGGAGGAGGCAAGTCATCCACTGGCAGACGGGAGGCAGGAAAGCAGCATGCACATGGCTAAGACCCCTAAAGAGTACCAGGCCTGAGCCTGCGAGTGGGTCACAGAGACCAGAAATCTAGGAATGGCTGTCCTTACTCATTGCTGTCAACCCAGGTCAGAAAATACAGCAACTGGGAAGGGCTTCAAGCCATCAAGTGCTATGTGTATAACATTGAAAGCATTTCTCCATTCATACCCACTACTGGCAGCCTATCTTCCCCCAACCCCTCCCTACACACAATACACACACACACATGTACACACACACACACACACACACACACACACACACACACACACACCCTGTGAAAGGAAGCCCCTCCTAGGAAATAAAAGCATCAGTTGATCCAAATTCTTAATCAACTGGAGTCAGAAAGGAAACACTGAGACATTTTTGGCCTGCCATTTGCTAGGTATGTGATATTAAAGTTGTTCAGAGTTTCTGAGCTTTAGCTCAATCAACTGTAAAGTGAGACTAACAATAATACTGTCTTAGGATTAATGAGGACTGGCTGAGAAAATTAATATAGGGTACTTGGCAAGATCCCTTGAACATTCTGGAAGTCCACCAGAGTAACTTAGGGGTAACCCTAAGCCCCTCCCAGGAGATCCAGATGTATCTCTCGGGGCTCTTTCTCCCCTGACTGGTAGGATAAAATGCCCTCAGCTCATGGGTCACATCCCTGCTTGGGTTCAATGTGACCATTTCATAGACAGGTACAAGGTTAGTTTTCACATCAACCAGCTTGACTGAGTCAATGGACCCTGGATGGTTTTTCTCTGCCACCAAACATTGTATCTTTACCAGTCTAACCTGAACAGCAGCTGGGTGACTAGTAGACAGGTTCGACCATCATAATAACTACCCAGAGTTAGCCTAGACCCCACAAATCAAGGTCAAATCCCTCAGACTATATCTACTCTGACACCAGCTACAAATTCATACTTCTGCCTAAACGACTACTAAATTGAGAGGTGCCCCTCCACTGCTATCCCAATAATGATTCTATTTTAGCTGTAATGATTTTCTAGAACAAATCACAAAACTCAGGAAATCTTTTTATATTTTATTATCATTACCAGCTAATATAAATGACACAACTCAGAAGCAGCCAATGGGAGAGATGCCTAAGGCAGGACACGAGGAAGGGACAAAGAGCTTGTCTTCTGAGTGTTCCTCCCCCAAGAGGTGCACGGGACTCAGAAAGGTGCAATGGGACTGGAATACACCCTCACGGCCAGCACCACTCCCAAGCCAGATATACTCACAGGCTGACCCTCTCATCCTGAACCTACCCTGGTACCTCCTGAGGCCCCTCCTTGGCAAAAGATAGCACTTTTCAAGATGTAGAAAGTACTGGCAAGTACTGTGCCAAGAACCAGAAACAAGACTAAGTACCTAGTTTCTTTTGTCATCAATATGGTGCCTTCTCACCAAAACTACAGCCCCTGCACTATCATCCCTGGGTGCCAGTTTTTTTATCTGGGCCACAATAGAAGAAAGCTTTACCTCAACTGATGATTCCTGAAAGGCCTCCAGCTTCCCCACAGAGCTGTAAAGAGCTGTAAATTGATATGCCCAAGAACTACTCTGCCAGGTCTGGTGAGTGTCATTCCAGGTCAGCTGCTGACACAGCTCCTCACAAACAGTAGGAAGCAGAGTGGTGTAGCAGGCCACAGGCTACAGTGAGTAAATACTATTATTAGCACCTCCAAGCTCCCCAGCCCCTCCAGTCACCCGGGAGCCTCCAGGCATCTCCAGACTGGGGGAAAAAACACCACCTTTCCACCCATCTAATTTAACAAAATCTAAGTAGTGTCTCTGTGAGTCCAACCTGCTCAAAGTTCTCTGTAGGACACAAAGTAACATATGGCCTGCCCTGCTTGGGGAGTCCCAGGTGCCCTGCCCCATACCCTGTGGTAGGTACAGCAAACATGTTGGGCAGCTCAAAAAATGTATGCATATGCATGTATATATATCCTACAGTTCTATTGGTTGGAAGTTCAGAGTCAAGCCATCAGCAGAAACACTCTATCTCCAAGCTTCCAGGCTCTTCCAGCCTCTTCTGGTTCTTGCCCGTTCTTGGCTTACGGCAATGTAACTCACTGACTGATTCCAGCTTCATGGGCCACTATCCCTGGTGTTACTCCCAGAGTCTGCTAAGGATGCCAGTCATTGAATTTGGGCCCCCCCCTTCTACTAGTCGGATTGTCTTAAAATAATTGTATCTGCAAAAACTATTTCCAAGTCGGGTCATATTCTGAGGCTCCAGATGGATGTGAATTGGGAGGAGTGAGCCACTGTCGCACCCAGAACTTCCAAGAGGAAGGATGGCCGAGGTGACTGGGCTTTCCCAGATATGGTCAAATGCTGCAGGGAGTCTTGAGAGAGTGGAGACTGAGGGGGTCTAAACGTTGGACAGATGGAGAACAGGGAACCATCCAGGAACTGAAGACAGCAGAGCCGGAACCAGGGTCAGAGAGAAGTCATGGTGGGATTGGACCCTGGACAAGGCAAGAAGAGGCGATAATGTAGTGGGGTGGAGATGAGACAAGATCCTGAAGGACAGCTGTGACAAGGAGCAGGGCTTTCAGCAACAGGTAACAGGGAGTCACCTCGCTTACTTCTGTCCCTTGCCTCTATTCATTGTCATACCAGGGGACCCTGAACTTCACAAGGGGAGTTAGAGCTGACCCAGCTCTCACAGAACCCATTTTCCACAGCCTTAAGCCACTGAGATTCTGCCCAACAATGACTGGACTTCAACCTGTTTCCCCACCACCTTATGTCTCACTTGAAGCAGCCTGCTCATGTTTATGTGTCTAGATGAAATCAAGTATTCCATTCAGTAGCTTCACAATCAGCCCTAATTCACTTGACTTTCAAGTAGTTGAGACCAGGTAGGCATGAGCCTACATGATTTTAACCCTAGCACTTGGGGGACTGTGGCAGGCAAATTTCTGTGAGTTCAAGACCATCCAGAAGGAGTTCTAAGCTGGCTAGAGCTACATAGTAAGACCCTGTCTAAAAAAAATTTGAAAAAATCCAGATTGCTAAATAGGGAAATTCTTTACAGTTGACTTTTGATAGAGTAGAAGTAAGTTCAAGGCCCTATGGGGAACCTCACATCTCTGACTTCCCTGCTGCAGAGAGTGAGGTTTCACTACCTCATTTCTTTTCCTAAATTTTTAGAAATTATTTTATGTGTATGAGAGTTTTACCTGCATATATGTCTTTGTACCATGTGCATGCATTGCCCATTAAAACCAAAAGAGGAAGTTGTATTTCCTGGTAACTGGAGTTACAGTTGTAAGCCGCCATGTGGGTGCTAGGAGTTGAACCTGGGTCCTCTAGACAATCAGCCAGTGCTCTTAACCCCTAAGCCATCTCCCCAGCCTCTCCCTCACTTCTTACATTGAACTTAGCAACACTCGCTGAAGTATTCCTGGATTGTCTTACAGGCAGCCGCACTCGTTCATATCTACACCGATGGCTCTGTGTTGGTGGCGCACGGAGGCAATGAACTGGGACAAGGCATTCACACCAAAATGTTACAGGTAAAAATCAATAACGTTCATCTTCCCACACATTGTTGACATGACTAAAACTTGGGATTCTTTTAAGGTAAATGATGACAGTACAGTCAAACATAAAGACCTTGACTAGTTAAAAAAGCTTCTTGCATATAAACTACAATGAATGCTGTGACAGAAATCCCATGCTCCTGGAACTTGGCCAGGGGTGAGAGGTGGAAGAGATTAGTAAAGCCACCACTCATGAGCTGACAGAACACTGTGACAGAGGCTCTGCATACCCACACGAGCTAACAAGGAATTGGAGAGAGCCAGTGACTCATCAGCTACCAACATGGTGTAACTCTCTCTCTCTCTCTCTCTCTCTCTCTCTCTCTCTCTCTCTCTCTCTCTCTCTTCCTCCCTCCCTTCCTCCCTCCCTCTTTCTTGTTTAGTACTAGGGGTTGAATTTAGGGCTGTGTGCAAGCTAGGCAAGTGCTTTAACACTGAGTCTTAACACCAGTTCTTTTTCATTTTTTTAAAAAAGATGCATGCTGGTGTGTTTGCACACAAATTATTTTAATCCTGTCACTCTGGATATATAGGCAGGCAGATTTCTGAGTTCAAGTCCTACCTAAGATATAGAGCAATTTCCAGAACAGCCAGGGCTACGCAGTGAAACCCTGCCTCAAACAAACAAACAAACAAACAACAGCCAGGTGGTTGTGCACACATTTAATCCCAGCACTCAGGAGGCAGAGACAGGCAGATCCCTGAATATGAGACCAGCCATGTCTACAGAGAAAGTTCCAGGACAGGCAAGGACTACAATAGTGAAATCCTGTCTCAGAGGACCAGGGGGAGGGGAGGAGAACAAGGAGTGTTTGCCCTGCTCACACGTGCACAGGCACACTCAGATAGTACATGGCATATGTGGCGGTCAGAGGACACTAGGAGAGTCAGTTCTCTCCTTCCGCCATGTAAGTTCTGGGTATCTAACGAAGTCATCAGGCTCAGTGGTAAGTACCTTTATCTGCTGGGCTGACCAGCCCTGACTATAATTTTAAAGACATATGATCTCAGAGAAAACAGAATCAAAACAGAATTAAACACATTCAACATAGTGATGGACCAGTCAGATTATTACAGTGTAGCTTTCGTAACTGGCCCCTTAGCTCCCTTAGAACACGCCTCCCATGTTACACATGTTCAGGCACGCTCAGCCCTCTCCTCCTAGCTCACACTCCTACCACAGACGGGAGTGCAAGATCCAGGCCCAGTGACCCCTGAACCCCATCGACTGCAGATGATTCATGCAAGGTCAACCAGCCTCCTTTTCTAAAACAGATAGGCAACTTCTCTGAGAGAGGAATCTTTCCCTGGAGATTGTTTAGGAAGTAGGCTGAAGGTCAAGGGTCATCAGTACAAATTCTGCACAGTGGACAAGCCTAATGACTGTTGTAAATAATATGGTCATAGAGAAAGGACAGCAAATGCCAGAGACTGAGCAAGGACCCTAATGAGACCATAAAGTCCCTAGGGACAGACATGCTTGTCCACCCTTTGGACCCTTTTTCGTTATTTTGTTTGGTTTTGAGGCAGGTTCTCACCATGTGTTTGCTTTTCCAAAGGATCCATCCAATTCCAAGTCCCCACATCAGGCAGCTCACAGCAGCCTGTAACTCCCACTCCAGGCAGATCAAACTGGCTTTGCAGCATCTTCCTCTGTTTTCTTCTATTTATTCCCACTTGTTTATATTTTTCTAATATTTGCTATTCACTTTTAAATTTTCTGTTCTTTTCCTCTCAGCTTCTCTGAGGGACCCCTATACAAATTAAGATAATAAAGAGGGGGTAGCATTGTCATGGGCAGCATTGTCATGGGCAGCATTGTCATGGGCAGCATTGTCATGGGCAGCATTGTCATGGGCAGCATTGTCATGGGCAGCATTGTCATGGGCAGCATTGTCATGGGCAGCATTGTCATGGGCAGCATTGTCATGGGCAGCATTGTCATGGGTAGCATTGTCATGGGTAGCATTGTCATGGGTAGCATTGTCATGGGTAGCATTGTCATGGGCAGTAGCCCAGGTACTTGGGATGGAGAAGTAAGCAGATCTTTGTGAGTTCGAGGCCAGTCCGGACTACAAAGTGAGTTTCAGGACAGAGCAACATAGTGAGATCCTGTCTCAAAGAAGAGTAAGAGGAGGAGAAGGAAGGAAGGAAGGAAGGAAGGAAGGAAGGGAAAGAAGAAAGGGAGGGAAAGAAGGAAGGAAGGAAGGAAGGAAGGAAGGAGGGAGGGAGAGAGGGAGGGAGGGAGAGAGGAGGGAGGGAGGGAAAGAAGGAAGGGAGGGAAGAAGGAAGGAAGGAGGAAGGAAAGAAGGAAGGAGGAAGGAAGGAAGGAAGGAGGAAGGAAGGAAGGAAGGAAGGAAGGAGGGAGGGAGGGAGGAATGGGAGGAACGGAGGGAGGGAAAGAAGGAAGGAAGGAAGGTAGTAAGGGAGGAAAGAAGGAAGGAAGGAAGGAGGAAGGAAGGGAGAAAGAAATCACATAATAGCTGACAAAATAGCTCAGTGGGTCAAGGGTGCTTGCCACCAAGTCTAACCACTGGTGTTCAAGCCCTGGGCCCCATGTGTTAGAAGGGAAGAACTAACTCCTGAAAGTTATCCTCTTATCTCCACATGGATGCTTTGGTACATACATACACAGTCATAAAAATTAAATTTAGATGTAATAAAAATATACTGTTTTTTCCCATGTAATCCAAAGGTTTAGGTTTTTGTAGAATTCTTTATTGGATTTCAACTCTGTCCTTTCTCACAGGTGGCCAGCCGTGAACTGAAAATACCCATGTCTTACCTGCACATTTGCGAAACAAGCACAGCAACGGTGCCCAATACAATCGCTACAGCCGCGTCCATCGGAGCAGATGTCAACGGCAGGGCTGTGCAGGTGACTGCTCCCATCTCTGTCCCTGGTGAACTTTACCACACCTCTGGTTTCTTATCTGTACACAGGCACTGTGGTTGGCTTCAGGGAAGTGATCCATCGCTGAATGAATTACTTTTCTATTCCTGTGCAAAACACTGTGACCAGGTTAACTTAGAGAAAGAAGGGTTGTTTGGGGCTTATGATGCCAGAGAGATAAGAGTCTGTCACCATCATGGTGAGGACACATGGCAGTAGGCACGCATGGCAACTGGAGCAGAGCAGAGAGCTCATATCTTGGACCACAGGCAGGAAACAGAGAAAGGACGAGGAATGGTGGGAGTCTTTGAACTTGCAAAGCCCACCCCCAGTGACATTCTTCCTAAGCCTCCCCAAACAGTACTGACTGGAGACCAAGTACTCAGAGACTCTGGGAGACATTTATTATTCAAACCACCATAGTTACTAAATAAAAGGTTAGACAACCAGTATATTGGGAGCATATGTGAATTAGAGTAAGGTAATACATAGACCCAGAATATAATTATTCAGACATGAAAGTTCCTTTCATTGTTCAGTCAGGCATCCAGACTGACAGTGGCACCATTAGCGTGGCTTTCACTGTGGATCTGAGCGTCATTATTTCAACTGCATGAAGTCATGCATGAGGAAGACTCCAGGCTAGACCTGGAAGTGATGGGAGTTGTTTGTACTCATAGCCCCTTAGTAAGCGTTAGTCTCCGTTTCTGTCTACATACTCTACAGACAAGGAAAGTTGGTGAACACAGAAGACAGGGAAGGTGTATTCCCAGCTGCTGTGAAGGAGTGACCAAGCCAGCTCAGTCAGTCAACAGGTTCTCCAGGGTAGGAGTGGGGATTAAAAAGAAAAGACAATTAAACAACATTGTAGCATGACCCCAGCCAGTTCTGAGGCTGAGGAGGGTTTACTTTTTTCCTAATCTGCTTTTATACCATTTTAATTACATGCAAGTAATAAGGGCAAGCAGTACAAGAAACACAAATAGTCAAGGAACAAGCAAGGCAATAAGCAAAGTCCCGTGATCACTCCCTAGATCACTGCTTCTAAGGGCTATCAGGATGACCAAGATATCTGAGTCCACTTCCCTGTCCTAGCCCAAAGTCAAATTCTTGCCTGAAGCCTACTTCCCTGTCCTAGTCTAAAATTAGATTCCTGTCTGAGTTTACATCCTTGTCATGGCCTAAAGTCAGATTCCGGCCTGAAGCCCATTTCCTTGTCCTTGGCCAATGTCAGATTCCTGCCAAGCGGCCCCCAAGGCTCTCCAGAAGGGAGACTTCATTTGGGTGAACAGGAACTCTGTTTCTGGGAGAGACTGAAGAAGTTTTAAGACCCAACGGTGTAGAAACATACTTGTTTCCCTAGCCTGGTCAGTTCCTACAGGCTGACTAACTGAGCCCAGCCCAGCCCAGCAGACATACTAATTATTGAGTGGCCACCAGTGCCCCCACCAGAAAACCCAGAGCCAGCTTCTCTTCGAACTGTTTTAATTAGCATAAGTAATGGGTTTCTTATTAATTTAACTAATTTGGGAATACTGATCTTTTTTTTATTAGATATATTCTTTATTTACATTTCAAATGATTTCCCCTTTCCTGGTTGGGAATACTGATCTTTTAGTTAGATTTGTTATTTTTTTTATTGTTTTAGTATGTTACTATTTTCTTTATGTTTATGGATGTTTTACCAGCATGTATGTCTGTGAACCACATGCATGCTTGGTGCCTGCTGGAGGCAAGGGTAGGGTATTAGATCCTCTAGAACTGGAGCTACAGAGCTGCCATGTAGGTGCCAGGAACTGAACTCAGGTCCTCTGGAAGAATAGCCAGTGCTTTTTTTTTTTTTTTGGTTTTTCGAGACAGGGTTTCTCTGTGTAGCCTTGGCTGTCCTGGAACTCACTTTGTAGACCAGGCTGGCCTGGAACTCAGAAATCCTCCTGCCTCTGCCTCCCAAGTGCTGGGATTAAAGGCGTGCGCCACCACCGCCCGGCAGCCAGTGCTTTTAACTGCCAAGCCATTTCTCCAGCACCAGGATGTTTTTAAGACAGCATCTCACTATATAGCTCAGGCTGCCTTGCAACATGTTGTGTATCCCCAATTGACCTCAGACTCATGATAGTCACCTATAGAATCACAGGTGTGCACTGCCACACCTGCATGTATGTTCTTTTGAATTAGTAGTCACTGGATTTGTCATGCTTCTTCTATGACAAACATTTTTTCCATTGAAACATTGTGGGAATGCATATTCCTGCAGACCACTATAATTGCCGCAAGAACTACCTTCACACCAGTCTTATCTATGTGAGAACGATTGGGAGGACACAAAACTAGTGGGTTTCTCTCAGAACAAATGTATGAAAAAGTTCTAATCCGTGAGCTTCTATTTGGAGTAGGCTCTAACACAAGAGGTGAGCAAGCCAGGCACTGTGGAGTTGCTAGCTTAGCTAAGAGTTACAGCATCTAGTTTTAGGATCAGAAACTGTGGGTTTATAGTTCTGGTTTTGTTTATTTGTTTTGGTTTGGTTTGTTGGAACTGTCCTGGAACTCGCTCTGTAGACAAGGCTGGTCTCACACTCAGAGATCCGCCTGCCTCTGCCTCCTAAGTGCTGGGATTAAAGGCGTGTGGCGCCACAGCTCAGCTTAGTTCTGGTTTTTTGTTTGTTTGTTTGTTTATTTATTTGTTTTTTTTAAGATTTACTTTTTATTTTATGTGTATGGAGTTTTTGCCTGCATATATGTCTTAAAATCAACTTTCTTATTTTCTCACATCAAACCCAAAGCCTAGGCCTTTACATAGTGGCTTCATGAGAGACAGATGAACAGATGGGGGGGATGGGCAGAGAGTCAAATGTTTTAGACCCAAAAGGATAGTGGCCTGTCATTGCAACAAGCACAATTATAAATGAAAATATGTTTATTCTATTTATTTTAATAGTTGGAAAGCACAAAATAAAGTTCAGAGATGTAGTTAAAAGAGAGAAGTAAGGTCAGGATATTCTATGAAAGAGAATCTGAGAGTAGAGATTTGGGCTATTTTCATAGGAAGCAAGATGGGGAAAGCAAGTCCCGTAGTTGATGCTAACCTCAAGGGCCCAACTGTGTGTTATCTTTTGTTCCCAAAGCATAAGGAGCAGGGGAGCACTTGCTAACCTGTGATCACCAAAGACCCTTTGCCACAAGTCCTAACCACAAGGCTTTCTGGGTTATTTCTTCTAGAACGCCTGTCAGATCCTTCTCAAACGTCTTGAGCCCATCATTAAGAAAAACCCAGAAGGCACATGGAGAGACTGGGTAGGCGTTCCTATCTGTTTCTGTATGTAAGAGCACGATCCAGGCCATCCGAGGTGCCACAGCAGTGAGCAGACACCCACCTAAGACACATCCTCTAAGTCACTATCCACGACTTGGGGAAGCTCTCTGAGCTGGAGAGATGGCTCAGTGGTTAAGAGCACTGACTGCTCTTACAAAGGTCCTGAGTTCAAATCCCAGCAGCCACATGGTGGCTCACAACCATCTGTAATGAATGAGATCTGACGCTCTGGAGTGTCTGAAGACAGCTACAGTGTACTCACATATAATAAATAAATAAATCTTTTAAAAAAACAAGTGGTATATCTATTTAATCTCTCTTAAATATGCCTATTCCACAGATAGAAGCAGCATTTGAACAAAGAATCAGTCTTTCAGCCACTGGATACTTCAGGTAAAACTCAAAAACTATCTTCGCTTAGGTAAGAAAATGTGAGGTAATCCAGTTGCTTTGGGCCTCAGTCCTCATTGATAAATAAGATTGTATTATATAACTATGGGAGACTATTCTAGGCCCAAAACTGTGTAAATTCACATAAGCTTCTGAGTGATATAGTTAAAGAAATGTTAAACAATTAACACCTCAAAGAGAATTAAAGACTCTGGTCTATCTGCTATTATTTCATTTGTTTCTTTATTCTGGGGCTGGGGATTAAACCTAGGACCTTGCACATGGTAGGCAAGCACTCTGCCACCGACCTACACTGTTCTTTATAGTGAGTAGTGAATAGATATTATCACCAGAACTAACTTGCTACTCAACTTTACCAATCCCCCTTCCCTTATTATTTCTCCTTTGAAGCAGGTTTTGGGAGATGGGGTAAAAATCACTTGTCTTCATATATAGCAGTGTTGACCCATGGGGGGAGTGCATTTATGTTCATTAAATACAGAAAGCCAAGAGGGGTGACTATCAAATTCAAGAAGGATATGGCACGACTGTTACAGTTTAGCAAATAACCCCTCAGACTACACAGGTACACACAGAGGGAATGCTCATCCTCTTTAGCACAGCGGTACATAACCACCGAGGTGGATACCAGGGAGCAGCTTGAATGATCAAAAACAAAAAAAAAATGTGCATCAGGCAGCTGAAATGCTATTGGAAAATGGTGGCAATTACTTAAATGCACAGAGGTAGTATTTTCTTTGCCACACCCCATCCCCATCTAAAGGACTTTATTCCCTCAGGGGCTACAAGGCCTTCATGGACTGGGAGAAGGGAGAAGGAGACCCATTCCCATACTACGTCTATGGAGCCGCATGTTCTGAGGTTGAAATCGACTGCCTGACGGGTGCTCACAAGGTAGGTCAACACTACCCTGGGCAAGTT